>KB292389.1:18887-47929 GCA_000328365.1 Capitella teleta
CGATGACTTTCTTGATCAGCGCTTCAGCTAAAACAAAGAACATTTCAATTTCTAAAACAAAGATTATTGCGCTGTCATATGGACGAGTTTTAAACTTTGACGTCTAGGAGCCTTTTACTAACACATTTTATCTCACCGATATATCAAAAGAACTACGCATTATAAATTTTATTTCTATTTCTCCAAATAATACAAGTAATTTCAAACAACCAAAGTATTCTCAAGCAAAGAAAGCAGAACAACGGAAGTAATTTATAATTAGCTGAGCAATATTCTAATGAATTTTAGGACAACTAATCCATACAAACTAGTTTCAATGATCTTTATGACTCACTAAAGATTGAAAATGGAGTAAAGGAACCTCCATCTTATCTCAGATGTAGGATGCAAACGACACTTAGTATGGGTTGATTCAAGTTGTTCTTATATGGAATGTTGAGCGATATTAGCTTTGCCTTGATAATAATGAAGTTTTAATAAAGTAAAGTGTGATATTGCCTGGGACTCTGTCAATAGACAATTTGGCGTGATTGGGCTTTAACTGTATATTTACGTTCCTTGCCAATTCAGTATTCTTTACGATCAAAATAACCCACAAAACTATGTAGATGGCGTCTTAAACCATTGCAAAACGACTCACCATTATAATGTTCTTTGTTGAACTCTGGTCTTTCAACTAGATCTTTGAATTCGGACGCCCAGTAGTAGAAGAGGTCAGCATCCTCATTGCTGATTTGGTCAACGCGAGGGTCATCAGAGACAACCAGTCGACCACTTTCACGGTCGACCATCTCTGGCCATGGCACAGGAACCTCTTTGTCACCCACATTGGGATCACTAAACGACATCGCTGTGAATTCCTTATTGAGCCACATCAGTCGGGCTTACCCAGTGTGAGCGAAGTTGGACAGATAGCTGGTCCATAGATTGTGGGCGGTGATGTCTGGTGCTGTCCATGGCAGACGGAGGAAGAGTTGACGGTACTGCTCCATGAAAGGCTGTCCGAAAACTGTGTACAGATCATCCAAGTGAGATCCATCAACCCAGTCAGGATATCCAGCCAAGAAAGTGTGACGGAATTGGAACTCGTAGTGATAAGTCGAGCCTCCATCAGGGCCGGCATTGCTGTGAGATAAATATTCATAAATAGCACATTAAAGTGGTGTTATGTCTTACAGTCCGTGTTGGGTAGCCTCGTAGAACGATGGTCCACGCATCCACATATCAGTGGACCATTCAACAGTGTTCAAAGTACGGGTCAGATTATCAGGAGTGATCATGTCAGGGTACAAATCATAGACGATGTCAGTTAATTCTTCGCCGTTGGTTGAAAACAAAAACACTAGTTCCATTAACTCGGAGAGGCTTTCCTGGGTGGCTGCAGAATTTCGCTTGTCTCCCAAAAACCTCATGGCAATCGGGTTCTTTAGAATGATACCAGCTGAGTCATGATGTGTATTACCAGTGATGTAATCGATATCTTTGCCATATCCCTCAGCATACAGTTCAGACGGTTCACCTATGATCATCTCTCCATCAATTGTAGGTAGAAAACTGGGCATTTTTCCTTGCATGAAAATGCCGATGATTCCCCAGAAATCAAGAAGATTGTCATCAAATTGACGCAGGCAATCCACAATTTCTTGGGGGTTCTCGGTTTCACAACCAAAGACCTCCGACATCATAAGCATGTTGCTCTTTGCTTGGCGTGTAAGTCCAAAAAAAGAGCTGGACACACCGCTGATGGCAATAGCCCGTTGAAACAGTCCTTCGAACTGTGGTGATATTACTGAATGACTGACCATAGAGCCTCCAGCAGACTGTCCAAAGATGGTCACGCGATCTGGGTCACCACCGAACTGGGCGATGTTCCGTTGAACCCATTGCAAAGCAGCCCTCGCGTCCCACATTCCAAAGTTTCCGGGGAGCACTTCATCGCCTTGATTCAGAAGTAATTGCACTTTGCTATACCAATATTAGTTATACGTTATTAACTCACCACTTGACAGCCAACCAAGAGCACTTAGTCTGTAATTAAAGTTGACGACAATGACATTAGCTTCTTGTGCAAGTTTCTGCCCCGGATACATTTCTGCTGTGCCGATAATAAATCCGCCTCCGTAATAGTAGACCATGACAGGTACATTTCTGTAACGTGTAATCAAGCACAGTGAGGTTTAGAATAAAAATGAATTCCAAGACAGCTGTTTACTTACGAGGCTTGATCAACAGCTTCGGGAACCCAGACGTTCAGGTAGAGACAGTCCTCTCCGTGGATCCCTTCGGCAATTCCAGCAAGAGGGTAGAACGGTGCGAGGAAGTGAGTACAGTGGATGGAGAACTGAGTGACCTCCAAGATGTCATCCCAGGCTTCAACTGGCTCAGGTTTCTTCCAACGCAAATTCCCGACAGGGGGCGCCGCAAATGGGATGCCCAGAAACTCATCATAAACATTTCCTGGTCAAATAGAAATGTTGTGCATCATTCGGTATTGGTCAATTGCATCAGCGATGAACATGCATTGCTATCAAAGTATGTAGGGTAATCAAAGTAAAACAACCAACCGGCTCCATCATCATGCCTCTGTCCTCGCAGTGTTCCACTGTCGACCTCGACATCAACGGGCGTCTGTTGGACAGACCACCCAACCAGCATGAACCAAGCAAGGCACCTAACAGAATCCATTCTGTCAAATTTGGAATGGTTGCAAATTGTTATATATGTGGGTACCGTGGGAATATAATTATAGCAAGCACATTTTCAAGAAGTTACCAGTAGGCGAAGTTGTTCTGCGATAAAGTATTTGTAGCTGTAACTCAGGAATTGAGACTTTTTTTTCCTTGAGTGCTTTTTCCCCTCTCATGAGCATCTTCAAGAAATATGACATTTCTCACCACGGATTCGCTGATCACACACTGGTATACATACGGTGGCGTCTCTCCCAAAAACTCACAGGAGATAATAAGGGCAGCAGTCGACAATTTAAACCGCTGTCTTGATGTAATTTTGACGTCGATGACAGAAACAGCCTTTTAGAAGAAGAAAAAAAAAAAACGAAAGCCGTTCTTGATCGTCGCAAGCAAGCCTCTGCAGAGAAACATTGTTGACCGGATCATCAAAATCACATATTGAGCAATGGACAGATCCAACTGCCAAAGAAAGCCCAGAACCGGGTGCCATACTCGACGATGAATTTGCTATGATACATAAAGTCAATGCAATTACAAGATCGGTCTACACCCACCCAGACTATCATCCGTATGATCAGACTAGACAACATGCTCCAATGCAGTTGCGACTACCATTATGGCAAGGCTCGATTATCACAACGCACCTCTCATTGGTTGCTCTGAAGCGTCTTAACAGTGATTACAGCTGGTTTTTAATATGCTGCCTTCCTGGTGAGACCAAGACCAGAAGACCTGATAACATCAGTCCAGTTATAAAATATCTCCAGTGGACCAATACCAGCCCATTGTGAAGCCCTGCATAACAGCAATGTTTCTGAATATATTGGAAATTTACTGAATATAGTTTAATATGTGCCAAGCCCTGAACTCCATTCAAAAATACAGAAATGGACCGTCAATATTGTTAAAAACAAGTCCTTTCTTGGGAAGAAAAGCCTTGATGTGCAAAGCGCAAGACTATGGAATGATTTATTCAAGGTTTAGGACAAACCAAAGGCTAAAACGTATCCACCTAATCACTACTGTAAGTCTTTTTGAATCTGTACTCCATTTTCTCTTACATAATTACATGCATGCCATTATAAAGCACTTTGGAACACCCACTCTATTTAGAAAATCTGAATGTCATAATTATTTGCTATTTTCTGTGATGTTTGGTGGCATACAATCAGAAAAATGTACTGTATAATTGCTGTATAATTTTGCGTGCAATGCCTATTACGTTACCAGTGCATTCTGACAAAAACAATCAATGCATGGTGTTGGAATATGAGTCACTCAGCTAACATAGGACGGACAAAGGCACCATACAAATAGTCTACACTGGAAGTCAATGTAACTTTGCTCATGCCTACGTGCAAAAAGTCCCGATTGGCCACAAAGTAGGGCTTTTGACCTATTTCAATCTAGGTCTAAAGTTTTCCTATCTGATTACATTTTTTCTTTCACAGGTTCAATCCAGCCACACACAACCTAGTGAAATGAGCTTTTGAAGTGTAGCAAGGCGGCAAGTGCATTTTTTATTTCATCAGAAATCAACAGCTGTAATATATTCTGCAGATTATGCCACAGTGAAACCATGTTGAAAGATTAAAAAATAGGTCATAATAATAAATCATATTTAGAAATATTCCATAATAATAATACATTTATATGATAAAACAAACACTCAACTACACTAAACTGATAACCAAATAATTGCATATGTCCCCAGACATATGATGCTGAAGCAACTAGATGTCTCTGTATCTTATTTACGGGACAATATTCCCATGGTAATGCAGTATAAAACCTCCTAAAATGCACTGTAATTTCAAACATTGACACCATGGGTTCCCTTAGGTACCTCGTTGGTTTGATGCTGGTTGGGTGGTCTGTCCAACAGACGCCCGTTGATGTCGAGGTCGACAGTGGAACACTGCGAGGACAGAGGCATGATGATGGAGCCGGTTGGTTGTTTTACTTTGATTACCCTACATACTTTGATAGCAATGCATGTTCATCGCTGATGCAATTGACCAATACCGAATAATGCACAACATTTCTATTTGACCAGGAAATGTTTATGATGAGTTTCTGGGCATCCCATTTGCGGCGCCCCCTATCGGGAATTTGCGTTGGGAGAAACCTGAGCCAGTTGAAGCCTGGGATGGCATCTTGGAGGTCACTCAGTTCTCCATCCACTGTACTCATTTCTTCGCCCCGTTCTACCCTATCCTTGGGATTGGTGAAGGGGCCCACGGGGAAGATTGTCTCTACCTGAACGTCTGGGTTCCCGAAGGTGTTGATGAGGTCTCGTAAGTAAACAACTCTTAACTGCAAAAAAAAAAAAAAAATCAATTGACACTCGTTTACTATTCCCAGTGATCTACCAGTCATGGTGTACTATTTTGGAGGTGGCTTTGTGCTCGGTACGGGAGAAATGTACCCAAGTCAGAAACTTGCCACGGAAGCAAATGTCATTGTGGTGAACTTCAACTACAGATTGAGTACATTAGGATGGCTATCTAGTGGTGAGTAACATTGGGATCACGTCCTTATGTGTTTGCATGTAATTTGTTTCCAGGCGATGACGTGCTTCCCGGAAACTTTGGAATGTGGGACGCGAGGGCTGCTTTGCAATGGGTTCAACGGAACATCGCCCAGTTCGGTGGTGACCCAGATCGCGTGACCATCTTTGGACAGTCTGCTGGAGGTTGCATGGTCAGCCATTCAGTTATCTCACCACAGTTCGAAGGACTGTTCCAACGGGCTATTGCCATCAGTGGCGTTGCAAACACTTACTTCGGACTTACACGCCAACCAAGAGGCAACCTGCTCATGATGTCTGAGGTCTTTGGTTGTGAAACTGAGGACGCCCAAGAAATTGTGGATTGCCTGCGTCCATTTGATAACGATCTTCTTGACTTCTGGGGAATCATCGGTGATGTTATGCGAGGAAGAATGCCCAGTTTCATTCCGACCATTGATGGAGAGATGATCATAGGTGAACCGTCTGAACTGTATGCTGAGGGATATGGCAAAGATATCGATTACATCACTGGTAATACACATCATGACTCAGCTGGTATCATCCTGATGAACCCGATTGCCATGAGGTTTTTGGGAGACAGGTTCAGTGTTGCAGCCACCCAGGAAAGCCTCTCCGAGTTCATGGAACTCTTCTTTTCGTTTTCAACCAACGGCGAAGAATTAACTGACATCGTCTATGATTTGTACCCTGACATGATCTCCACTGATAACCTAACTCGTACTTTAAACACTGTTGAATGGTCCACTGATATGTGGATGCGAGGACCATCGTTCTACGAGGCTACCCAACACGGACTGTAAGACATAACACCACATTAATGTGCTATTTATGAATATTTATCTCACAGCAATGCGGGCCCTGATGGAGGCTCGACTTATCACTACGAGTTCCAATTCCGTCACACTTTCTTGGCTGGATATCCTGACTGGGTTGATGGATCTCATGTGGATGATCTGTACACAGTTTTCGGACAGCCTTTCATGGAGCAGTACCGTCAAATTTTCCTCCGTCTGCCATGGACAGCACCAGACATCACCGCCCACAATCTATGGACCAGCTATCTGTCCAACTTTGCTCACACTGGGTAAGCCCTACTGATGTGGCTCAATAAGGAATTCACAGCGATGTCGTTTAGTGATCCCAATGTGGGTGACAAAGAGGTTCCTGTGCCATGGCCAGAGATGGTCGACCGTGAGAGTGGTCGACTGGTTGTCTCTGATGACCCTCGCGTTGACCAAATCAGCAATGAGGATGCTGACCTCTTCTACTACTGGGCGTCCGAATTCAAAGATCTAGTTGAAAGACCAGAGTTCAATAAAGAACATTACGACGGTGAGTGATTTGTAATGGTCTCTGCATTCTAGACATGCTCAATTGGCAAATCAGTCATGGTGCACACGGTTATGGGGAGAGGAAGGGGCGTGGGATTTCCACGTGCAATGCAAGATATGGACATTTATAATCCCTTCCTCTATTTCTTATTCAGATACATATAACTGCAAGTTCATATATCGTTCTGGTCCTATATCAACAACTTGAACGAGCATATCGGAGCGTGGCTTAAAATTTAGATTCTTATTGCTTTATTTGGATTTATTATCTTTTCAGCAAAAACTCTGATCAAGAAAGTGGTCGAACTGAAGGACGTTTTCCCTTCCATCGTGAGTGATGAAAGACTGCTTGCAATGATCAACCAACAAATCGACTATTTCATCGAGAAAGGCATCAGTAAATAGACTCACCGACTATCCTAATCCATCTATCCTTCTGCGATATGTCTTAATAAACCAAATATTGATACTATCAAAAATACAATTGAATGTGATACCTGTTAAAGGTGGTATTGCACGCAAAGATAATCAAACCGTTATTTCTTCCCCACACTTAGGAAAACAACGATTTAATAAGTTGTAATAATATGCAAAATATTGGATCAATTAGATTTAAATTAGATATTGTTAGTGTGTCTAGTTTAATATCGTTTGACTTGAAACAATATCTTCTAATGATGCATTCTAAGGAACGCCAGTGTGTCTGTTTCTTACTTTAGTACACACGCATGAATTGGCTCGGCGCGAAATTTTGATAAATATTGAAAATAATACATTGGAAATAATCGATACATGTTCATAAATTTTACACCAAATTGTTCAGAAACTAATGTGGCTACAGCAGAATCCTCGAAACCAAAAATTCGATTTTATTGTTCAAGTATCTTTGAGGCAAACTGCTGACTTGTGATCCAGGGTCACACTATTTTGTTCATTAACAAGTATATTGCTAATTCTAGCAGGTGTGCAGCCTCCAATTAGAACAGAATGGGACCACTATCGTGACGTTGGCATCACTTAACAAACTATATTTGGAGGTCAAATTGAAGCAAAACAAATCTGAGACTTATCATTGAACCTTTGGATTTTATTTTTATTTTACCTAAGTACTATCATGACTGTCCAGTTATACAGCATAAAATCTCTTATATCTCCACTTTTATACAATCACACATTTACGATGTTGGGGCAAAAGGTTTTCTAAGCAGATATTGATCTTGCATACAACCAGTGCGTCTGATTAATAGAAGAATAAATCAATGAAACAGAAGGTTGCAGAAAACCAAATGGTTCTCCCCTCAAAGTTATAACCCTCAGGTTATCAACGCCGATTGCTCTTGGGGATTAAATTCCCGCCATAACTCAATACACTTCTTAGTTGGTTGCTGGGTTAGGTCCTGGTTTCTTGCCTGGAGTTGCAGAATATGTTTTCATTGGTACACGTATAAGCAAGAAGCACGACTAAAGGAAAATCCCATGAATATTGAACGTATATTTTGCGTCATCTTTGTGACACCTTAATTATTCTCCTCCATGTGTTAATAATGTAATGTCTGGCCTTTTCACACAATAACCATTACACAGCAACCCCACAATGACAATTTTGATCGCTCCAAAACAGTAAGACCATGTTGAACACGATGAATAATGCTGCTGTGATAAGAGTTTACCGAGTGTTATCTTATGCTTGGATCAGCATAATATAAACAATGAAATAATATAGCTTGAGAGGTGAACAACTCCTTAAAAAATGTGATTTCAAATAGAAGACAGTGGGTCAAAAACAATAATGGGTAATCTAGTATACAGTAGTGCAAGTCAACAGTCAACATCGAATCGAATGTAGGTTCAATCAAAGAGCACTTAACGTCTGCGAAGGACTTCTATGAGGATGCACTCCATACTTCAAGGTATTCGATTTGGAAGTCTTTTGAAATCGGTATGTCAAAGAACTTTGAAACGGGATCTAAAAGGGTTCACGATAGACCACAGAGCCTGATCAATGCATAGCCTACATTGAGCTCATTCCAATGCTGTTGTGTTCGTCTCCGAACTAAGTGAGCCGACATTCTGAGTCAGCTTGTTGTGCTGGGCTGTGTGAGAGAGAATTTGGATTTGCTCTTTGTAAAATCTGCTTTGAAAATGGCAATAAGTCTGGTGGTATTCTGCTCACTGATGGCTTGTGTGTTGTCACTGAGAGAGAACTATTACATCATAGGACCCCACGGGTCTTCAGAAGTGACTAAAATATTTGAAGAGCAGGTGAAGTCTAACCAGGAGTGTGCACTGCATTGTGAATTGCATGAAAAGTGCGTAGCTTTTAATATATTTGATGACAAAGGACTTCTGCGATGCGTGCTCTACCCTATGGCTGGACTTGGTCAGGGATGGCTGACCGGAGATGCTGATTATGCATACAGAGGTAAGCAAAAAAAAAAAAAAAACAAAAAAAAAGAAAGAGAAAAAAAACCCAAACCAGTTAACATAATATTTTATTACATTATTCTATAACTTCTATGTAATTCGTATCAAGTTTGGACATTGTGAAAGTAGCTGTTTGAAGCGTACAATGCGTGAGCGGAAGTGTATGATAACACACTATAAATATACATTCAGAACGAGGCTGGATCTGTTTTGTTGCTTATATTTTTTTTCTGACTGACTCTTTGAAAGGTATAACGGTACAATGCGTTAATTATTGCCTTTATTTACAGTTGCAGCTGATCCGTATACACCAATGGGGTGTTATGGTCACAATCCAAACATCTTGAACATGAGAATTGATTTTCGACCAATGTTACAGGGGTCTTGGAACCAGGAGACTTACTTGAAAATTGTCGTGCGGTGCAATCAAGTGGCGCGATCCGAATCTGCTGCATTCTTTGGCATTGAGTTTTATGGAGAATGTTACACTGGGTTCGATGCTGGCATTGAGTACTGGTCGCAGGGTCCTTCTGACTCTTGCATGTTCGGATTAGGCGAAGAGAATACGATATTCGTTTATAGAGTAGACGGCTAGGGTCACCTTGGGTATTCCTATGCATCTTGGAGAATTGAATTAAAGCTTGTTCATCAAGTCCTGATGCTATGCATATCTCAATGGACATGCATCTGTTTCAGTGGATAACCTAGTTTTCTTTCTTCCTACCTTCCCCAATCATTGATATCATTTTATTAAAATAGAAATGCTGTTCGCTATTCAATATACCTGGTTTGTAGTGCTTTTGTTTGTTTATTTATTTGTGACATAAAATTTCTATATGCAAGAATTTTGACATCATCTGTTAATATATAGGTTGTTGTTTACTAAATATAATAATAAAGTAATGCCCTTTATAATCACATTAACTGCTGCCTTAATTCTTTACTTTTCGAGTACATGACATTTAGAACAATAATTCCCTTGTCTGAAAATGACTTTATTGTTACATGGGGATTTCAGAAAGTCATTAATTTATTATATGAAAGAGTCAAAATTGAATGCTATTGATTTTCATAAAAAAATATGACGCACAGAATGATAATTTTATATTGAAAGTCTTGTTACCAATGCTCACCCGTAGATACTGTCATTCATCGATGCATCGTCGATAGTATTATTAAACAGAGTGGTCCAAAAGTAATCTATCTACTACATGTTAAAGATTTCAATGTTTTTTCAATCGCACTTGTGCATTAATGAGAAAGTGTATAAATATCAGGTATGGTTAGTATAATTTGCGGATTAAACTCAATTTATAGAGTGACCTCACCATTCCGTGATTTCTACTTTTTAGGGCAAACATGGCCCTGGACCATGGATAAGCTTCATTGAACGCACAATTAAGGCAACGCTCTAGTACTTTTGTTTTGTTCGAGAGTGCTGTTGTTGTGGCAGTAACACTAATGTTTATCTTCTAAAATAAAAACTAAGCAGAGAGTTTGTATTGAAACGCCATACAAGAGATGGCATTCCTTAATGCTCGTTCAGGGGCTCATCTGATTTTGCTATCTTCGCAATCACGCGATTAAATTGACTCGCTTTTTAACATGGAGTAAATAGACTACTTTATTTCAAATCCTGAATTAACAAGCAACACAATTATAACGACCAGCAATAATATATTTAAACTCTATACTTTCACCGCAGTGTTCCTAGGAAAGTGTTGGTTGAGTACAAACGGAGGTGCCGGAAGCGAATTCTCTTCGCTGTAGACTGCGCAAAGCTCTAGTGCGCACGGTGATTCTCTCCAGGCATAACGCACTCCTGTGACGTCATCATCAATAGAGCAAGGATTGCTGAGGGTGACTGTGACGTCAGTGGACCCAACGACTGTTGCTGTGTCCCATTCTCCGCTGCCGCAGAATGTCGACTCATCCACTGCACAGCAAACCTGGTGATCATAATCGAAAATACTACAACAATCAATATGCGATAACCGATTTCAATCACCTCAAAGTTTTCTGCAGTTCGCACATCAAGGGGACCTTCATCGTACGTGACTTCAATTTCATCATCGCCTCGGATGACAGAAGCAGGGTAAGGTCCCTGGAATCTGCCCTCCGATGAATCGCCGTATGCGACTTCGAGTGCAGCCAAGTAAAGACGCTCTGAGATTTGTCGCTTGTAGCGAGGATGAATTCTTAAAAGAAATAACGTATAGTGGGGGCATCATATCGGCATTTTTTTTGGGTTTTTTTGCGCATTGTCTGCTGGGGGTAAAGGTGATGAGCTTCTACTGCTATACCTAAGCTTACAGCAGGTATCACTTGGATATTGTGGCTAATGAACATACACAGATATTGAGACCAGCTTCTTATGCCAACCAGATAATATTATGGCTTTACCCTTGAAAAGTGTGCATCTCATAATTATATTGTCGACATCGAAGTTGTCAATCAAGAAGCATAAAATCCCTTTATTCCCAATTATTAGAAACTTTGCTATTCTGTACAAGGCGTAGCATCAAAGATACACGTAATTTAAATGTCAATAATCAAATCATACCTCATATTACTTAAAATAAATGTAAAAATGTTTTGCATTCTGGGAATTTATCCAATTATTGTTTCAATGGTCGAATAGTTTGTTTTCGGCGAACGGTAAACAAACTTTTGAAGGGGGTTGCGGGAGGGGCGTTGTCTCATCTAATCTCGGATTCCTGGGTAGCTAATGTTTATTTTGAGGCCAGAGTGATCTGGTCTTCGTGTTGGGGCGTACTTTATCGTCGTCAATACGACCAGTTGTTCCAAAGCTCAGTATATTCTGTGCTTAAAAGTAAAATCCATATCTTACGATCCATATGGAGAATCAAAGTCAGGAAGATCCAGAGCCACTGCTGTAAATATATTCTCCATGAGCACATTTGGAGTGAACCCGTACTCGTAGGTCTGGTGCCAGCGAACATCTGGAAATCCAGTATCTGCGTCGTTATCCTCGTTTGGCGCCAGCTATAATAGTCATCAATTTTCCCAAATCAGATAGTCGTTTATTTAGTAATAATTTCACAAACCTGAACTTGGCCAAAGGGGAACCTTTCATTTACTTGACCATTGGTCTTTTCAAACCAATTCTTTCTCCAGTCTTCCACCATTTCAGTCAAAGCACATCCGTAAGTGGCTGAGTTACCCCGATTTGATTCGCCTGTTATTTCAAATCATTTTGCGTTAAATTTGTAAGAAATATCTGCATCATCAACTTGCCTTGATACCAAATGGCTCCTTTGATAGCCATCCGCAACAATGGGTGAATCATGCCATTCCACAGAACAGAGGCAGCATTAGCTCCGGTTCCTTCCCTGTAAATAACGTTAAGCTGAAAATGGTCATGAAGCCTTCCTGTATTAATTTTGCATTTCATTGCTCAATCATCACTTACCGATAGAGATGATTTGCTAACTCAGAGTTACGTTGATAAATATGGTCTTGTATTTTATGTATTATATCATTATGTATTATATGTTACAGTTAACAAATGGGAGTTAGCAGTCTTAGCAAATGCGTACAGTTCAGTAGGCCATGCCAATAAGAGGAATTGTTGACTGCCAGGAAACTCAACCAAAGTTCACTGATGTCTTCCGATTATAATTATAGTCAGTGGTCAGCTCGATCACTTACGATGGTCCATCTGGGAAGCAGATTTCTAGAGCCTCTGGTGATGACCACGCTTCTATTCTCGTCCCACCCCACGCCGATTGTACAAGTCCAATTGGACGGTTCAGTTTCTGGTTGAGGTTTCTTCCATAGAACCAACATACGGCAGAAAATCCTTGGATGGTTTCTGTTTTTAAAATGAAGTTTCGATATAAATCCAGGTAGTTATTGGGCCTAAAGCGCAGTTCGGTCGGTTCGCTCGAACGGTTCCTTCACTCGCCATTATTATTACTATTACTATCATTATTATTTTACGTAATCAAACATAATTTTCTTGAAGTGAGGTATATATGCAGGGTGAAATGAACGGTGCCGTCATTTAAATTAGCCCCACCTCTCTGTACATTCGTTTTACTGTAGAATTGAGCAAACCCATCGAACTGACCGCTCTACACGTCTTAGGCCATAAATATTCGGAGAATATTAAATACCTTGAGAGGGGAGTGTCCAGGGTATCATGATTGAATCCAAATCTTCAACCGGAGTCTCGGAGAGAACTGTGGCTGCAGCCATGGCGCGGACATTTGGATAATTGACAGAGTCCTCAAGATCAGGTTCAGGATCGTCAACCTAGTCACAATCACAGACAATCTGTTATTGTATACAAGAAGAAGTGGCAGAGGAGATTTACATTATCGAAGCGATGGACCATATTGCTTTGACCAGAACATATCCAAACGTCTCCAAAGAGAACATCATTCAACGACACAGAGCAATCGCTGGAGGATGCGGTGATGGTGAATGGACCGTCTTCGTCCACTGCTTCCAAATGAGCTTCCCAGATCACACCTCCATTCGGACCTAATAGAAATATTAAAGGAATTATCTCATACCCTACAGTTTGGTGTAGAATGCATGAACTGGGAAGATAAATCTGCAATGTTAAAACGCTGCCCATGCAGCATTAACTACATACATTATTGCTTAATATAAAATAGATGAATATGATTACACATATTAATTAAGCATAGTTATTAGCGCACCTTCAAAAGCATTCGTGACGATTGTTTGTGTGTCCATTTCAATCGTGACCTCATTTCCGATCTCCTGAGCGTAGCCCCAAAGCACTGCTTCGGTAGGAGCTCTTTGCAGGACCATGTGATCGCCGTAATACGACGCATATCCGAAATCATCTGCGAAAAAAAAAAAAAAAAAAAAAAAAAATAAGGATGAAGGCAAGGGCAATTTATAGCATAGAAATAAGAGTAATTGGTAATTTGTGGTGAATTAGGCAATGAATATCTCCAGAATTACGCAACTACTTTGAATATAGAATAATGAAGAGTGGAGTGGCTCGACAATCAAATTTGTATTTTTCATTAATTAGACTCCATGCTTAGTAAAGATATGTTTGTTAGCAGACTTTGAATTTACGCAGGCTTTGATATCAATCCAAAATTTTGATTATAAAAGTTGAATGCTGTATCTCTAAGCCTAACAATGCACGTTCTATGCCAGCTTTCATCTACACGACATCGAACTATTTCATAAAGAGAATAAACCAACGCTAATTATTTTCAGAAACTTGCAAGGTATTTGTTATTCTCAAAACTAATTTGGAGTGCCAAATTGTAATACAATGCAATTCTACCTTTGGAAACCATTCGAACACAATACGATCCAACAGGAAACATAACAATTCCTCGGCATCATAGGACTTGTTGCAAAAGTATGAAGCAAACTTTCGCACAACATAGACGCTATCGCCAAAAAGACAAATCCTTTCACAACTACTGAGGTATACATTATGTTATTTGTTTAAGTGGATACTGAGAAATGAAAGCAAATATTACACTGTTGTTCATTCTCGGACACCCTGGATACTGTTATGAACGAGATGACCGTAACCTAATGAATATATGAGCTCTTACCGCATTGCCCAATAACTTGGTGGACTAGCACCAGCAATGTTATGAAGATAATCATTTTGCAATTTGGTGACCACCTCCCATATTTATTTGTGTCTCACTTTATACTCGTATTACTTTGTCTAACATGTGTTCCATTTGATCTCATGTTCCCACACTTGAACTATATACCAATATTTTTGTCGTAATATGCTCTAGTTCTACTTTTGTTTTTGCTCGATAAATTTAAATTAAGATTTATGAATTGATAAAAGTGCACATATGTTATGATTACTGTTATCAAAATGTTCATGATATACCCTAGATGCAACCGAATTACTCACCTTTGCTCTCTTTTTTTTTTGCTTATGTCTTACACATTTCTTACACACAATCGTTTAAATAAATTGGCAAAGTTGGAACAATGTTTTTGTGTACATATCAATGTCTTTTTGTCAGGCAATTAAGCCAGATATTTTGAGTATCAATAATTTATGTAGCCGAGAGCCTAACATGGCAAATTGCTGTGCTTACTATATTTAGTTCAAGTGTGGGAACGTGATATGAAAAGGAACACATGTTTATCAATAGTAACCAAATAACATAAGTAAGGTAGAAGCATATGAGAAGTGATGATCACATTATTTTCAGAACGATTATCTTCATAACTCTGTTGGTGCTATTTCGCCAGGTTTTTGGACAATGTGGTAAGAAGGCTTCACATCGATTGAGTAAAGCGCTCTAGTGCAATGGTCTTGCTTCAATTACGCGTTTTATGCTTTTGATTAGGAATGCATTATCGTTAACCAAATATTTATTAAAATATATGCATTATTAAAAGCAATTAAAGCAGGTAATATAATGACATGCAAATGGCATAATGTCGACCAAAATAAACCTTGCAAACTACGCCGCAAAACAGATTTCGGATATGCGTCGTATTACGGCGATCACATGGTCCTGCAAAGAGCTCCTACCGATGCAGTGCTTTGGGGCTACGCTCAGGAGATCGGAGATGAGGTCACGATTGAAATGGACACACAAACAATCGTCATGAATGCTTTTGAAGGTGCGCTAATAACTATGCTTAATTAATACGTGTAATCATATTCATCTATTTTATATTAAGCAATAATGTATGTAGTTAATGCTGCATGGGCAGCGTTTTAACATTGCAGATTTATCTTCCCAGTTCATGCATTCTACAACAAACTGTAGGGTATGAGATAATTCCTTTAATATTTCTATTAGGTCCGAATGGAGGTGTGATCTGGGAAGCTCATTTGGAAGCAGTGGACGAAGACGGTCCATTCACCATCACCGCATCCTCCAGCGATTGCTCTGTGTCGTTGAATGATGTTCTCTTTGGAGACGTTTGGATATGTTCTGGTCAAAGCAATATGGTCCATCGCTTCGATAATGTAAATCTCCTCTGCCACTTCTCCTTGTATACAATAACAGAGTGTCTGTGATTGTGACTAGGTTGACGATCCTGAACCTGATCTTGAGGACTCTGTCAATTATCCAAATGTCTGCGCCATGGCTGCAGCCACAGTTCTCTCCGAGACTCCGGTTGAAGATTTGGATTCAATCATGATACCCTGGACACTCCTCTCTCAAAGTATCCACAACCTTTTGACCATAAAAAGCACCCGAATATATATCCAGGATTTATCTTCACAACAGAAACCATCTCAGAATTTTCATCGGTCTTCTGGTTCTATGGTAGAAACCTCAATCGGAAACTGAACCGTCCAATTGGACTAGTGCAGGCAGCGCTAAGTGGCACGAGAATAGAAGCGTGGTCATCACCCGAGGCTCTAGAAAACTGCTTCCCAGATGGACCATCGTAAGTGAAATGACCGCTGACTTTACAATCCGATGCAATCGGTTCAATTATTATTCTTTTTCAACGTTTTAAGACACGTCGGTATGGTCTATTATAAGATTTTGAGCATGAGATTGACATGGAGTCATGAGTTACAGCATTGCTCAATTATTCCATAATTACAGAGAAGGCAGTGGTGCCTCCAACGGCCCATCTGTTCTGTGGAATGCCATGATTCACCCATTGTTGCGAATGGCTATCAAAGGAGCCATTTGGTACCAAGGCAAGTTCTGTTTGTGTTAAATTTAACACAAAATCATATAACAGGAGATAATAACACGGGTAACAATTGGGCTTATGGGTGTGCTCTGACTGAAATGGTCAAAGAGTGGAGAAAGAATTGGTTTGAAAAGACCAATGGTCAAGTAAATGAAAGGTTCCCCTTTGGCCAAGTTCAGGTTTGTGAAATTATTACTAAATAAACGACTATCTGATTTGGGAAAATTGATGACTATTATAGCTGGCGCCAAACGAGGATAACGACGCAGATACTGGATTTCCAGATGTTCGCTGGCACCAGACCTACGAGTACGGGTTCACTCCAAATGCGCTCATGGAGAATATATTTACAGCAGTGGCTCTGGATCTTCCAGACTTCGATTCCCCGAATGGCTCGTGAGTTTTTGGCGCAAAGATCGTAAACTTTAAGCTACAGATTGATGAATGAGGCATTTTATTGTATTGACCCACTAGAAGAATTGTTTTTTTTTTTTCCCTTATTTTCAAAGATGAAGCCAGGAAAAAATCGCAATTCTGTCATTTAATCGAATCTCTTTGTAAATCTGTATATATAGGGGCTTATATAACTCCTACTAATTTTTAATGAATGGATAAATCACGAGCAAGAGATGGTTACACTCAGATAAACTGTTTCGAGGGATTCAGGAGCGAAATAACTGCTCAAGACAGAAATGAAAAAAGAAAAAAAATAATAATAACGGGCAGTAATCAGCTGCGGAGTCATGAGTTGGCTTAAATTATATGTGATTGCCGAGAGAAATTGATTGATTTTGGCTTGTATATTATCTATGAATTATTTATACAGCATTTTAACACTCAAATTTGCTAGGATGATTTGCTGACAGACCCCTTGGGTGGCATAACATTGTTTTTTTTTGTTTTGTTTTGTTTTTTTTGTTTTTTTAACCCAAGAGAATCAGGCTTAAATTCGGCCTATTATGCAAGGGATGACACGTTATGAACGCAATGCTCTATGCTTAGAAATAAAAGTATGATTATTGAAAATCGTGAAAAATAGAAGCACGTCTTTATTGGGTTATAGCACTCTTATCTCCTTTTCAAGAATTCATCCTCGCTACAAGCGACAAATCTCAGAGCGTCTTTACTTGGCTGCACTCGAAGTCGCATACGGCGATTCATCGGAGGGCAGATTCCAGGGACCTTACCCTGCTTCTGTCATCCGAGGCGATGATGAAATTGAAGTCACGTACGATGAAGGTCCCCTTGATGTACGAACTGCAGAAAACTTTGAGGTGATTGAAATCGGTTATTGCATATTGATTGTTGTAGTATTTTCGATTATGATCACCCGGTTTGCTGTGCAGTGGATGAGTCGACATTCTGCGGCAGCGGAGAATGGGACACAGCAACAGTCGTTGGGTCCACTGACGTCACAGTCACCCTCAGCAATCCTTGCTCTATTGATGATGACGTCACAGGAGTGCGTTATGCCTGGAGAGAATCGCCGTGCGCACTGGAGCTTTGCGCAGTCTACAGCGAAGAAAACTCGCTTCCGGCACCTCCGTTTGTACTCAACCAACACTTTTCTAGGAACACTCCAGTCAAAATTTAAATGTCTGAATATATTATTATTTTGGGGAGCTACATTTTGTTTAATTTGCTTGTCTGTTGTTAATCAGGAAGATCGAGGATTCTATTTGAACATTTAATAGAAGGGGTTTTGGCCACAGCGAAACATAAAGCCAAGACACAGCCTCTTACAGATTGCCTCATTGTCTTTATTGCCATAAAGCGCTCTTTTTATCACTTTCCCTACAATTGAGCAGACGCCCATCTGCGTGCGTAGGCAATAAAATAATGTGTTAGAATTTTGCACATTTGATAGCTTATTTTATGCATTTGATCAAACGTACAATCAGCAAGTGCGTTATGAATCTTGCTCATTCTCTCAGAATCTCTTTTTACTGTGGCCCTATGAAGGGCGGGCATAACTCAAATTGTTCATTAGGAACAAAAGAAACACTCAAAATAATGCACAAGAATTGTAAGGCTAGCAGACTCACCGGTATAATTATAAATTAAGGTGTACTAATATATATATATATAGTGGATTGGTGCTACATTGGTCATCGATGTTGAGCATTAATTAGTATTTCATGCAAAATCGACTCCATATCTCGATATTCTTGAATAGGAAAAAGGCAAAGATTTTATGCCTTTATGCCTGTAAGAACCTTTTTTATTTTAAATTTGCATCTATAATGTATCAACAGAAGAAAATGATGAATAGATTGAACACATGATTAAACATATGAAAACATGAGTCATATACATGAAATGAACAGTTGAGCAGGAGAGAAATTAGTATTTCAGTCTCGATTAGATTGTGCTTGACATCGGGAATACTTCGAGTAGAGAAGAGTTTGAAATTGTTGACAGTATAATTAAGTAGACATCTAATCAGAGACCATTCTGATTTAATTTGGGGTGAAGTCAATATTGAACATACGTTATGACATTATTTGACCGGTGTGTACGATGAAATAGAAACTCAGAGTTTAAAAAGTGCGGAAGAAATAATAATATTAATGAAATTTAAGAGACAAAAAATTGCATGTCAGTTGTTGAAAAGTGACAGTGGTAGCTGTCCGTACAAAATAGCTGAATTTTATGGGATTCACAAATGAGCACGCTCTGAGAAATAGACCGTAATATCTTATCTCATTGTCTTAATAATTTGTTTAGATTTAAACAGAGAAGAAAATTCCGTAAAATGATTCATCATAATATTTGCAGGATGCTTATAACAATAGGTCTATAAATGGTGAGTGTTCGAAAGCAAATTCACAGCGCGAATCAAACATGGGATATACTGGATTGCACACGCGGCTAGTCTAGAGCAAGTGATATGGTATGCTGGTAAGCTAACGCTCAGTGGAGAGATACATCTTCTGAGAATATTCCCAATGTTTGTTGCCATGGTAATAGACCATGCACTCTTGAAAAATGGCGGATGCCTCGGCCAGTTGACGCTGTCTCACAAGGAAAGGAGTGACAAGTTTATCAATTCCAAAGTGAAATCTCCTGATATCTTCACCAAAGTAGAGACTCTCGCTTGCTGTCATAAAAAACCGATGCAAACTCCAAGAACTGTCGCGAACGCTATCAGACCGCAGACCAGAAGTAGCACGAGGCATAAACATTTCTTGCGACGATGCTGCATCACATTAAACACCTGTAACAAAGAAGTGAGTTGATTACAAAGAAAAAAAAAAAAAATACAGGGCGTTATGACCACCCTGTACAAACAAAATAATAATAGTGGAACCTTTGTATAACACTACTCAGCAATCGCCATAAACCAGCGATTCATCATAATGATAACAAAGCGATTTATAAGTTCTACATACCTGCATACAATACATCAACTAGGAGAATATGATTTTATGCCTGGATAAACTAAGGTAAGAACAATGTTATTCAAACCAGAGGGAACACGTCAAGACAAACACAGAAGCGTCATTGGATACTCATGCAGGGGTTGCATGGTCGAGGCACAAAACATACCGATACCATATCTGATGTAGTTGCTGGGTCACGATGACCATCTTCGCTCAACTCGTCAGAATGCAATGACGACGTTCGCTCTGGAAGAGATAATGATATGCAAATGATATGCTAACTAATGTTAATATTTGCAAACCGATTATTTTTGCTGTGTCAATTTCTGGTTCTATCGTCCATGGTTTGACGTCGACGATTTCTTGTATTTCGACCAACATGGTAGATATATCACAGATATCTCTATGGATAGACACTCATGTTATCGAACATAAAGGTACGCTGTATCATTATGCATTATGCCTCGTAAATAAATCATACAATAAGAGATGAAAGCTGAAGCTATACTTTTCTGTGAATTAAGGGCACATGACTGACTAACGACTATAATTATTGTCTCAGTTTTTTTGAAAATGTACATTTAAATATAATAATAAATATTACATGTTTATTCTATTTTCCAGAAGGAATCTGATAGGTTGAATGTTGCATGGTATACATATAATATTACTCATTGTTTGAGCTAGCATCATGGATGTTCTTACTGCTGCAAGATATGCCAATCCGTTGTTTCATGTTCATCAATGTTGGCTGAGTCTATTGGTTCCACAGCAACCAGTGAGTGACCGGCTGTTTGGGCAGTTCCAAAGCAACGATGCGAAGGTATGGCTTCTATTTGACCAGTCCTGATCAACGGAATTGGTTCTCCTATGAATGATAAAACATATAGATGAACAAAAGTCGAGAAAGTTTATCCATAATAATTATTATACTACATCCTAAGAGTGTGCTTGAAGGTCGTAATAAGGCTGGCAGATCAATGGGCGCCCGTATCACCCGAATGGGTTGGGTGGAGCCGTAAAACCCCATCACTCACTTGGTGTGGGTTTTAGTGAGCTCCCTTTAATTATGAGGCGTAATTTCTGCATTATGCAAAGACCATTGTTTCTATTGTCAATCCTGCCTTGTGCTATGGTGCGGTAAGGTTTGAACACATGTCTCAATCCGATGTGTGTTTCACATCCGACCACTTCCGGGAATTTGAGAACATTTACGCTAAAAAGGGCCCTGTGAGAACGGCGACTGTCAAAGCTTCCTCGGAACAAAGAAGCAGAGAAAGGACTCCAAAGGGCGTACTTCCACATCTGCAGACGCCACACAAATATGTAAACTGAGATGAGCCCATGTTTGTACGCTGCTCCCCTCCCCCGTGAGGACCCAGCGAGTGAGCCATGGACATTTGCCCAAACTTGCCAAACGACGCAACAAGAAAATCATCACTGCAACTGACACTGAGAGCAATTAAGGTGCCTTTCAAGCAGCCCTTCGGATCAGGAGCATTTTCATCTTCAATATTAGAAAGAAAGCCACCGAGAATGATGTTAGTGAGTGGCACAAAGAGAAGGTCACCCCTGCCTCACTGATATTCATATACAGAGTGGGCCAAAAATAGTCTATCTACTCCATGTTAAAGATATCAATGCTTTCCAATGATGCAACGCGTTTCCGAGAAAGTGTTACAAAACAAATCGCAGTGTAAAAATCACACAAAGATAAGAGAAATACTTGGTATGGTTAGTCTAATATGTCATGCTGCTATTCCTACAATTTCTATTTCAATTTAATCAACATTTATGCCGAATTATCTCAATTCATAGAGTGCACTCGTCATTCGTGATATTTCCACTTTTGGCGGCAAACCGGGCCTCGTACCATGAATGAGCTTCATTGCACAGATAATTAAGGCAACGCTCTTGTACTATTGCTTTGTTTGAGAGTGCTATTGTTGTGACAGTAGCACTAATGTTTATCTTCTAAAATAAAAACTAAGCAGAGAGTTTGTATTGAAGCGCCATACAAGAGACGACATTCCTTAATGCTCGTTCAGGGGCTCATTTGGTTTTGCTCTGTTCGCGATCACTTAACAATCGCATTTAAATGTTACTCCTTCATTCAAAATTGAATGTTTACATGATTTATTGGCATAAATGTACGCAGAATAACATAGTCAATCCATACTACGTAGTTTTATTTTGAATAATTGATATTATATTGCTTATACATATATATATATATATATATTGGTTTATTCCGTGAACTTATTATTTTTCACCATGAAGCCTGCAATGACCCTGTACCTGGCCACATACTAGCAGTATGGTGATTATCATTATGCAGAAACAGCCGTATCTCAGGATATTAGCAAACCGGAACTGGGGTCCATTTATCTGAAGTGAGCCCTGTATTTCCCCTCTATGACTTCTGGATTACCCACTATACTGGTGCCCGATTTGACGGTTTGTGACCCATGGACCAATGGCATGCTCCAGAAGGCTTCTTGATATTACTCTTCAGGAAGCCGACAGCAGATTAAATCAAAAGTTTGAATGCTTCCGATTTCCGAGTGAAGCACTCGTATAAATATCATTTCAGCCAATTTCATCAGCTTTCGATGTCATTTTGCCATGGGAGAACTCGAAATCTTGTTGACCATGATTCATAGATTTCCGCGCAAGAGTATCTATTTTGGGTTGCGAACAATATGCAATTGAAAACTAATAATTTTATTACTTGCGCATTGTATATAGAATACTCCTTAGAGCTCCAAATATAAATCAACCACATGAGGAAGACATTAATTAATACATGTACATCAATGCGGGGGAGTTAATTCATTATACTCATGTACTTATAAAAGGCGTATATACTGTACAGTTAATTGAGATATGTAAATAAATAGGCAAACATATTCACGCGAAAACTATTGATAACCCCACTACAATCTAAGGAACGTAGCTAACCGCCACAGCAGCCGCAGGTATAGCATATACGCTAATCACCACACCTTGAACACAGAGACAACATTGCACTATGCAGCAATACAAGCAAATGCAGTCAGAACGAGAAGGAAGAGGAACGCGGAGGGAAGCAATGGACGAGCGCAGTAAAAACCCATCCAATGTCAGCTTCCTGATTCACCATTTGGGGCCCGCAAGCAATCGAATTCTCTGGAGCTTTGATCTATCGTTCTGCGGGAGGAATCGAGTCGGACTCTTAAAAGGATTTTTTTTCTATGCCTCCACCTTTCTTGACCTCCAGCCTGCATTATCAAGCGCAGCTTAATCTGATCACTATGACAACAACTTGTGATTAATTATCATTCTTAGAAATACCAGAAGTGACCCTGCCTCATATAGGGTCACCATTCGGGGAACACTAGTAATTCAGGATAGAAATCTATATTCTATTGACAGGATCCCGTTTGGGAGCAAAGAAAAATCACAATTCCTCCAAGTGGCATTGATCGTATAGTGCGTGTTCCTGTGTCTCCATAGCTAAGGAAATGTCATTGATGTAGTTGGGGGCATTGGCATCCCGCACGCTAAACAAAGGGTAATTGCACAGCTGCCCAATGAAACACATTCCTGATTCTCATAAGTGAAAGCAATTTTGACGGCATACCAACAACCCTCACGAAGCTAAATATCAGTTATATATCTCCACGTCTGGCCATAAGAAAATTTCAATCTGTAAACAATAATGACCTTATGTGTTTGTCCCAACATACGGGAATTCGATGACGTCACACGTGTGAACCGCAGTACCGATGTAGATATGGTTACTATGGGTCATTTATCAATATACGGCTGTGTGGGTTTGTATGAGCACTTAAACTTTATGTTGACCGGGCAACATAGAGATGACGTCACACGCATAAAGTCCACTGCTAGCAGTTATGGAATGTCCCTCTCGTCTTGGTTCAAGTAGATGAAGGCGGACAGTGTGTCTTTTATGACACAAGAGAAGTGCTATTCGAGATGGCAGGCTTACCGTGCAAAGGAAAACACGCCAATAATGAAACCGTCCTCCACATTTGCGACTGGAGATTCTCTAAACAGGACCCAAAAGTTGTCCATATTTTCTCGTATTCTTCCACCTCATCAATCTTGCATAATCTCCTGTGTATAGTACAGACATAAGCTCCTCAAAGATTCATAGCATATCACAAACCCTTTAAGGTGCGGTAGAAGCCTACTCTTGTTCTGATTAGCCAGTTCGTGTGCCTTTTTCCAGGTTGACTTCAGTTCATTCCGAAGTGAAATGCTGTCAACAGTGCTACCTATTGCAGGTATTAAACAGCAGTAACGAGCAGTCTCGCGATTGAAATCTTTCATACTCTGAAAGGAGAAGAATAGAAGTCTTTAGTCGCAGCTATATCGCTACAATGTATTGGCGCGGAAATTAGAGGGGTGAGCAAGAAGTCATCTTATAGTGTGCCCGGTGGCCATTGACGTAGAAGATCAAACGGCGCAATCAAGATTCAACGACCTCGAAGCATCACCTTCAGGCAGTCTTGTTTGCTTGCGAGTTCAACCGGCTCGTCATGATGCCGCCGGCTGGTGCCTCTGCCGGCCCTGTGGCGATGAGTCCTGGCGGTTTTGTCCCCATGGCCACCTCCTTTGGTTGTGTGAGTTCCATTCTGGTCGGAGCCTGCTCCTCTGCCCTCACCCATGGCCTTGTGATCATGGTTCATGGCACATCCAGGCTAGTCGGTCTTCCCGCTTGAGCAGCTTAGCCATCGAGATTCCATCTGCAAAAAGAATTATCAACGTTCGGATGCGTTGTGAGATGTATATGGGATCACATCATACTAATCTACGTGATATAACCTGATTCAAATAGCGTAAATCTGTGCTGTTGGCATCTAATTTGGATTGGTGTATTTTGAGATGCGTGCGATGAGAATGTGCGTCATAAATAATTTAAGAATTACAGAGCGTTTACCTAATACAAACCATGGACGCTGCATTGCGATCAAATATATAATTACTTATACATAAGTGATTTATGGGTTGCACTTTGAGCACGTTTGAGAATATTGCGGTGCATACAAAATTATTAATTATTCATACTAACCCTACTATTGTATATCGAGAAAGTAATACACTATAAGAAAGGTGTATGTGCATTTCGGTTCCTATTCCCTAATCACTTGTTATAAATCATATCATTGCACCGTCATGGTAATTATCAAGTTCTCTCATTACCAATAATATACCAATCAGCAAAATGTTCAATCAAAAACATGTTCATAAATATTGTCACAGTTTGCTATCGCTTTGTAATCTTTGTATTTGGATTATATTGATACAAAATCAAAAGCTGTGATTGGGTAAATATATATCAAAGTCACTGGGAAATAATTAGAAGCAGATAGAAGTTATATTGATACTAACCACAACCAACTGCTGCTCTCAGAATAATACTGCACTTTGCAATAACAATTTACTATCAGACCCTACCAGCCAAATAGCAGGGAAACAGCCCCATTGCCGTCACGTACGAATCACCTTGAAACATGAACGATTGCTTTAATCACTCTAACTCACCGATATAATGATAATTGTATATTCCGTGGGGGTAGAGAACGTCACCCAACGCTCAGCGAATCCACTAGGGCAAATGTCTCCGCCGACGGATCAATCGAGTGTGGAGGAAGCAGCCCTATCAGCTTATACCTGATGCCTCCATCGGCATATCGATTAGAATATAAGACAAGTGGGAGACGATACGTACAGGGCTACAACTGTCACGTTATCCATGAATACATAAATTACATCATCTTAATAACTGCTCGACGTAAAATGCTGCTTATCGGTAATGTCAGACTGATGCATGCACGGTCATCTGCGCAATATGGCATCTGTTGCTATGGCAACCACGAGTGATACATCGTATCAGAGCTATCTGGTTGGCGGGCGTTTTTATAATTACCGGGGTTGCTATCATAATGACTCTTCTAGATATACACCTTTGGGGAGAATTATATTATTATGTGAGATTTGGCGACTTGTAGAAAGCAGTTATCATGGAGCTGGTGCACACAAACATAAAAAAGAAATGGGATATTTTAGACGATAATAACATGAAGTAAAATGATGCATACAGTACTCCAGTATAAATAGATTGCATGCTCATATCATGTTTTTCAAATTAGGTTTGTAACCTTTCTTAACTAAATAAGAGTAAACATGCTGTGTACACACACAATTTGTATTAGTCTAATTTACATTGTATTTTTTAATTTGCAATGACAAAAATTATCACTTATACCACTTATGAGGACATTATAAATGTATAACACTGAATGAATATAATTGTTGTTATAAATTATCATAAATTATGTTATAAATTATCATAAATGAAATAGCAAACGAATCCAGCCGGCTGAAGATCGCTCCTTCTTTTGGACAGAATTAGCTGCCATCACATGTAAAGAGACTAAGACGGGACTAGATCGATGCAAAAGGGAAGCTTGAAGTTTGGCAAACGCCACCGAGAGGACCATCAATATTCCTGATCAATGCGGCTGATAGCTGTGTCAACTAAATGATGGCTTCCTTGGAAAGAACACACAACGTCGTCTGCTTTGACGACCACAATAAATAACGGTAAACAACAGAGATCAAGCGTACAAATTAGAAACCACCGATCAATGCAATATGTCTAGGAGTTTCTCTTGTTTGCCTGTGTACCACCACTGACCGAGTCGGTATATTTCTATGACTTTCCGGGTGTAGTACTAATGACGTTCAGTGACTGTTGGTGTCTTTCAATGCATGCGTTTCAATGTCATTCATCACAGAACACTAAGCATCACATCCAGGCTCTTAGCGTGACTTTCCTGGGAAGATCTGATTTCAATAATGACACGAATTTGCCATTTGAGGCATATGAAACTCGGCCTCGTTTGATGAGAGGCACTCGTACGCATGGCAACTACGAGTAGCAGATGATAGAGTCAACCCTCTGCGGGGGCGTATTAAAATACAAAGCAGCCGATACTGGGGTCTGTCAAGCTATAACTATTTCCACAAAAATCGGATCTATACATCATGCAATATTTTCACTAAGGGAAAAGGGCTACAAAGACCATAATTATTGAATAATACATCTTAGATGTTGTTCTTGTTGAAATCCTTGAAGTCCATCCATACCCGGCAAAGCTAATAAAATTGAAATTCGATGGCTAGACATTGCAGTAGAGGGGGGTCAAGATGAAGAAATAACCGTCGATTCTGAGAAAACAACGGCACGCATATGAAAGCCACAAGAATAACACCAGAAGAAGCAAGAAGCAAAATGATGCATTATCAATGGATCCGACCGAGGAATATTGAATAGTTCGGTAGACGGGCATTGAAGCATTGTATCAAAAAGAGCATGAAAGATGCATTGTATTTCCATGGGCGAATACTTTTTTTGTGGTATATTCATTGATTGACTTGCACGCAATGGAAATATTAATATAAATGTGAAGAACAAAAAAAAAGTCTAACCGTAGAGAGAGGGAACTAGCGAACCGAGAGAAAGGGAAAAATTGTGATCGCAACTGAACAGCAAAACCTTCACAGGGACATGTACTGGGGAAAGAGGAGAAGGATGGCAATCAAAGCGGAATTCGAATGAAAGGGCCAACTAATCGCCGTCTATGAAGGTGTTTCCATGAGCAGGTGCAGGTATGCCTGGGTTGACCCTCTATTATCAGATCAAAGCCAAAGGTTGTTAAATCTCTCAGGTGATCAATCTGTTCAGAGAGCTCTTTCTCTTGATGGTTCGATTTGTGCTTGACAGGTCATCATCATCATCACCCTGTTGCTATGACAATGACATGCTTGTCGCCATAGCAACAATGGTTTCATGGAAAACACTTGTTGTTGATTGAAAGGGCTTTTTTTGCTTTCGATGCGTGAACTGCTCTGAATTTGCAATCGCCTTGGCACACGCAGGGATAACCTGGCTTTCCCTGATTATATATATATATATATATATATATATATATATATATATATATACCTACATTCAACCCTTTGCCACACATACTACGAATTCGACCGTTTGGTAACAATTTTGACCAGCTGGACATAGGACAATGAAATTTGCATATGTTGTAGACCTTTACCTTCCCATAGACATATCCAAACCAGAATAATTAGTAATTATTATTTCCAAAGTTATTCAAAGTATATATGAAATGGCGGAAAAGAGACTGGCGGCAAACTGTCAAGCACAAATGATCATGACAAATCGCAACCGTTTGCCACCATGTCGGCAAATGGTCTAATGGTGGTAAACGGTCATGTATACTCGACCATACATATATATATATTTGCATATATGCCTCACATAACACGGATAGCTACTTTTCTTGACTGATAGTATTCATAAATATTCTGAATATTGTATTTTTGCAATAAATTTGACATACACATGTATGTATCACACTCACTAGACACTATATTGCTGGATTTTTATCGGAGTTAAATAGCATTACGAGGAAAGCTTTGATTTACTTGGTCATTATATATAATTTGGTTCAAATTGAAAAGTGAAATATGTTTACGCATTACTTAATAATTAACATGACTCTTTCACATAATTTTACATGATAGCAAATGTATCTATGACAAATCAATTTATATAATGTATATGTGCATACTTCAACATACATGACCCTTTGCCACCATTTGACCATTTGCCAACATACATATATAATATATACGTGACCCTTTGCCACCATTTGACCATTTGCCAACATACATATATAATATATACATAACCATTTGCCACCATTTGACCATTTGCCAACATACATATATAATATATACATGACCCTTTGCCACCATTTGCTGACAAACATATAAACAAGACACTTTAATTCATCACTAACCAATGCAAACTAAGTTTACACTCTCAGTAATTGCTCACATCGTCCCAGTAGACATATACNTATATATACAAACATAGACATATATATACAAACATAAAACTTATTCAAATTGGTTGTGATCTGTCCAA
>KB292398.1:23883-48065 GCA_000328365.1 Capitella teleta
TCACATTTCCATGCATTACATTATTTCTCCAAACGATGCAATCGAAATCTGCTCTTTGCTCGTATATTAGCCAATTATGACACAGGCCAAATACCACTAAGATGCTAGTCACACCCGATAACAAGTAGACTACAAAAGCTCATCGAACTCCATGACCGGTATTTTCTCTCCTTGTTTGTAAGATAAATTTGCTAAAATAAAAAATATTCCACGAATTGAATAGTCATCACCAAATGAAGCACTATTAAAGCATTGAAGATNTGCATCGCTGAAACATAGGGTAGGAGGGTATATTGAATTATCTATTACCAAGTTTTTTAAAACCATAATATTGTTATGCCCTTGTTGGTATTAACATTATACAAGTAAACATTCTTTCAAAAATCAATCAACATTAATAAACAGGTAAATGAAACTGCTGTGAATGAGACATCTTGAACAATGTCCCCTGCTGAAAATTTCCACATCATTTTTCTTAGTAAATAGACGATTCAAATTCAACCAATTTTCAGTAGACGTTTGAATGCATCTCTGAACTTTTGACTTCCCTGGGCGTAAATCAGAGCGTTGAACACGGAGTTGAGGCCAACCAGACTTTTGGCGAAATCGAAAATAACCTGGAACCAGAGAGGCAGGCCATCTCGCTCTTCGATTGGAGTGAAATTGTAGAACATCGTCGTCAGTAGCTGTGGCATACGGAAGAGATAGAAAACGCCGACGACCTTCAAAAGCATCTTCATAATTTTGAATTGACCGCTTCTCTCCGCCGACATTTCTTCATCTACTCTGTTCTTCTTCTTCGCCACCACTGCAACGCTGATGTTCAATATTGCTGTGCAGATCAAACTCGTGAAATTGACGACTTTGAAAATGAATACGTTGTAGACCCTTGGGAAGAACTTTGCTGCAAGGCATATTCCTCCTGGGCTCCACGTGTTCCAGCCGAATAGGGGCAGGATCGAAAGAACAACCGACACAGTCCAGTGGGCAATGATTCCTCTACGCACTGAAGTATCGGTGACCAGGGTGTAATATTGGTATGGATAGAAGATCGCCACTGCCCGCTCAATGCTCAATAGATTGATACCCAATAGTGAGCCCACAATGGCCACCCTTGCAATACAGTGTGCCAACAGGCAGAGGTATTTGTTTTGCATCGCGTGCATTATTCCCCATCGGCTAAAACTGACTAAGAGAATTGGTTGCACCGCCAGAGACAACCAGGCGTCCATGACGCTCTGGTTGAAGATCAGCATGTTGGTCGGAGTATGCAGCTGTTCTATCTTGAGATAAGCAACGATCGGCATCAGGTTGCTCAGCAAATTCAAAACGGCGATGAATTCACAGATTAGCAGGACGTGCGGATACCAAGGCTTCGTGTATTCGACGTTTTCTGCCGAAGCAGCGGTCCAAAGTGAAGCAGAAGAGTTCTCCATCGTATCCATCCACACACAAACACACACAAAATAAAATTTAAATAAATAAATAAATAAAATAAACCCAAACAGTTCCACTGAGCACTCTTAAAAAGATTGGTTCCTGAACAAAATAGAGTACAAATGCGAAGTGGAGAATTGCACACAGAAAGACAAGAGTCCTTCGCTCGCTCGGTCTTTAATCAAGACGCAGTTGAATGAGAATGCTGCACGCAAATGAGGGCTCATTTCTAAGATATGGTGTTTGCCATTGGTATATATTCCAGGTGGAAGGTTGACGTAGGCATAAATTCCACAGTGTCGCCGTCTGGTGAGCACAAACTGTATCCAGGGGCCGGTTAATGGAATATGCCCCAGGTAAGAACATGCAGACTTTGGTTGATAACTTGATTACGCAACTATTCAACAAGTTCAATAAGGGTGCACTAATTGCTGCAGATGATTTGCTACCATAACCCAGGATCGACAGGATATTGTAGGGTAAATTTCCGCCCATTTTTCGTGTGTCCCAATTTCCTCATGCAAATAGGATATTGATAAAAAGGACGCTCTATTTCATTTCTCCTATCGCGGCTTAAAAATGGGGTTTTATTTATTTACTTTTATTTATTAAAATATAAGAACAGGCGCAATCATTGCTGATAATAAGGTTGAAAATCCATACAAGTTCTGCTTTTTTGTGGGTTTTTTTTTTTTTTTTTTAATAAAATTCTGACCGTCGAAACAAGAAATAGTGGTACATTGTAAAACAATTTAATCAAACAGGTATATAGGAAGAATGAAGAGTGACACCGAATTAATCATTTCCTTTTAAATCTCATTTACGTCCAATTGTACGACTCGAGTACACCATTCAGGCAGATCGAAATTATTCAATTGATTCCGCACATGATGAGAGGACACTAATCGGCACGATGAACTGCATACAAAAACTCAAACCGATCAAAATATCATTGAAACCATTGCCGATGTGTATTGTTACCAAATTCCAGCTCCCGAGGCTCTTCCTCCTTGCGATGCCTGGATGCCCATCAGTACCTTTATAAGTTGCATTTCATGCTAAACCAGCCAGAATCGTATTATTATTTCCCCGTGCCTGACGATGGCTGCGTAGTTTTATGCACTGAGCACTACTTCTCTTACGAAGTCCCAATACATGTGTAGTCATTAACATGGCGCCACAACGACCATCCTACTCATAATTTACCCAACAATGGAACCAATGCCACAAAAAAAAAAAAATAATAATAATGAAAAATAAAATACATATAATATAATAATTCCAGACGGAATGATTGGACCGTGGGGTACTATGATATGACGTCATAATTATTACCTTTGGACAATCTTCAGTTATCTCTGCTTTCGCTCTGAAGCGCACCCTTTATGAGCAGTGATGACGTCATGCTCTTCTTCTTCTGCCAGGTGCACCTTCTGCTTATATTCCATCCCCTCCCTTGCTTGCTCTACCTCCGGCTTGGATTTTTATTGCGCTTTTGGTTCACAACTTTGAAGAACTTGAACTTTGAATGGTGACCCTTTTGTTGAATAGCTGCTGGTCAAACTGCACCCGTGGTCAATGTGTTGAGTGCTAATTGTGATGATCTGAGGCCATGTTGTGAGCACAGGGATCAATTATGCATGTGTGGCTTCATCGTTTAATTGCAATAAGTGAAGCGTAGGTTGCCATGGCAACGCAGTAGAGATCATTAGCCCAATTAGCTCCTTGTGGATTGGAGACTTCTGAAATTGAAATTATGTAAAACTAATATCGTCATTTTTACACAATCGATCACCTTGGGGTGTGTTGCCCATATTTGTATTGCTGTCTTTTTTCTTTCTTTTTTTTTTTCTTGTGTCTGAAGAAAGGTATATTTTCAAAACTTGTGTTTTCTACCAACACCGGCTAGGTTAATGAACTCAGGTGAACATTTTTTTCTTAATGCGCAGATACGAAACCACTGCCTCTCATCTGGTTGTAATTTAAACTTGTTCTTGTGAAATCCCACACATGAGTTGCTACAAATACTTCCTGTTGACTTCCTGTTCTCTCAGAATACTAGAACTCCTCCTGTGAACCCTGGTATGCTCGCCTAATTAGCATCATTGATTAAGCATGGATTACTTATTAACTGCTTCCTGCGGAGCCGTCCTAATCAATAGACGCAGCGGAAGAGGTCGCATCTCCCGTTGCAGTCTCAGTACTCGCGATGGAGGAGTACGGAGGAGGAGGCTCCTCATCCCTATTTCAGCGCAGATTACACTCAGCGTGCCCTCAGCTCAACTTGTCGTTCAACTCCAATCGCAGCAGTTCTTCGGATGAAATTGACTTCCTTTTACCGCATGCCAACCGTCTGGCTTCATCGCCGTTCTCCAAGAGTTTAACGCCCAACAGCGAGGGATCTTACTGGGAGCTGGAGGGAGTGCCTCGTGCCTACGCTTCCTCGCTGTCTTCCCCGGAAGTGAAGACTGACCACTTGCTGCCCCCTCTGTCCAGACGGTCAAGCGATGCTTGCCGACATCCAAACAGCAGCTGCTCCACCTGCTTCTCTTATCCTCTTGGCTTCCAAGAATCTTTTGAGATCATCTTGCAGGAAGTAAGCGTCCTGTACTCAGTCGTCTGTTGCATTTAGATTCTGTGTTCACTTTGCTTCAATCGGGTTCACTTCCTGTTCACTGCCTGACCTTTGACCTTATTGAAATATCTGACCTTTACTTTGCATTAATTGTATAAGGTGTGTATACTATTCTTTGATTTTCGTTATATACCAGGGTAGTTATGAGAATGCTGTTTATGTTTGAATACTTTTGAGTGCATGTGTCACTTCATTCCAGTTTGACATTTTGTCTTTGATCTTGTCTGCTGGTATTTAATGACTAATTCCTCCCTGGCGTATTGATTGCTGCTAATTGGCACGTTGTTCATGATGCTCATCATTTGATCGCGAATGATGTGCAACCCTCGTACGTGCCAATGTCAAAGGACCCGACAATGCTTTCATCTTATTATCCTCATATCGAATCTCATTGGATCTTATCGGCACCTATCTTAATCTTATCCAGTTGACGCAGAATGAAGAAAAGATCCGCAAACTCAAAGCTGATTTGGAAGCGATTCACGATGAAAGAAGTCGAGCCAGAGAAGACGTGAGATGCTTTAATGATTTAATCATCATTCTAAACAAACTTCAAATGGATTTTTTTTTTTTTTTTTATTTTTATTTTTTTTTTAAATATTAGTTATTTTTCTTCTCTCTGTAGATTGGTCAGTATGAGAGACGCTTGCAATCGCTGCAAGACGAACTCAAACTTGCTCAGAGCGAACGCCGCAAAAATCTGGACGAGGTCAGTTTGCTCATTGTCGGTACCTCTGTAAACACCTTTTACTACCTCTAGATTGGAGCCTTACAGAATAAACTTCGGGACAGCCAGACTTCAAACCATGACCATCATGATCTTCTGAAATCAGAGCTGGCGCGAAGAGACGAAACAATCCAGGCCCTCCGACACGACATCCTCCGTCTGCAAGAGAAACGCGACACTTACCAAACCGAGGTTAGTACCTCTAATTTCCTGATTTTGTACAAATGAAAATTGGTGGCAGCTCAGAATTTCTCTTTCTGATGTATAAATAAACATTCCAAACAGTTTGACGCCAACGCTCAGGTTATACACGGCTTAAAACAAGAGGTCGCCGCTGCCCGTAGCGACGCAATAGCGCGTCAACGGGAGGTCACGCAAGTGCGTACCGACCTCACGCAATCCAGAGCCGAGTGCACAAGCAAGCGGCAGGAGCTGTGTGACGTTCAGGAGGAGGTGAGCGGGTCACATGACCTTGGTTGGGCGCCACGCACTCCACAGCTTTACGCACCTTTTTCGTTTTATTTTGTCGTCGTTCCATCTGCACTTCACTGTTGTTTTTCTTCCATAGTTTTTGCAGGTTTTGGAATGATTTTTTTTTCTGCTTTTGTTTCGGGGTAGCAGCTCTAGCCGAAATGTATCTCCACGCCTATTTTATTGCAATAGTTGTTTGCTTTGCTTTCTTCCGTTAGATGCTTTTGGAGGGTGCTTCTCAGGAGACCTCATGCAATCTATTTTTTTTTTTTTTTTTTTTTTTTTTTTTTTTTTTTTTTAAAAATCCAATATCCTTAATTTGCTTACCCACTTTGCAGTTCTCAACTATTCCATTTCTATTTCTCACTTTTTTCTTCCTTCAGCTTCTTCGTAACAATGAGAAGATGCGATGTGCTGAGCGTGACTGTCAGGAAGCCGTCTCCAAATGCGATGACGCCAGAGCGGAGGTTTAATTTATTCATACTCCTGCACCTTTCCCCCTCCTCTCTTCTGCTCTTTTCATTTTTCTGGAAGTTCTCTTTTTCTCTTTTGCTGTAACTCTCAGCTTTGTCGGAGAGAGAAATTTTTTAATTGTAATTATATGCTAAGTATAGAGTGGTGTCGAAGTAATTTGAAGACGTATACTTGTCTTAATTGCCTCCATCCTGGTAACGATATTAGTCGAAGTAAGTTGACACTATAATTAACTAGAAGTTAATTTATGACCCACTCCTAGCCCTCATCTCCTTCATTGCATTGATTATCATTCTTTTGAAACCTAACTCCTTTCCAATGTTTCCAATTATTACACCAACATTTTGTCCATGTGTGACTTTTCTGTTGTCATGGTAACATGTGGTTTTTTTTCTGCACTGTTTCTACCATTGTGTCTTTCTGCACCGTCTTTCAGCTGGCTGCCACCAAGACCAAATGCGGTCTCCTTGAGAAGGAGGTCAAGGTCGTTCAGACTCAGCATGCCGACTCCCTCACTCAGGTAACGCCTCTCCTCTTTTCAGCGCTGCTTACATCTTCAACCGCCAGCAATTTCATTTGCATTCAATTTTGTTGAGTTGATTGTTATTTTCATTTTTGGCATCAAATTTAGTTTTGTTTGGGCTTTTATTTTTATTTTTTATTTTTTTTTAGTTTTCTTAATGTTTTCAGTTTATAGCTTATATTCCGCTTGCTTAACTACGAGTTTTATTAATCAATAATATAATCGGTTTTATGCATTTTCTCCTGTATTTAACTGCATTGAGTCATACTCAAATATTAGCCATTGTTTCTCTCTTAAGAGACACAAGTTATTTAAGGAATAATTGATTAAATTTTTTTCTTCTGATTTTAGGTTCAAAAATTGACGAGCAGTTTGCAGAAGTTACAGACGTCGTCCAAAGACACCCGAGATGCCTTGACGGCTGAGGTGCGTCATCAGCCTGTTTATTTAAAATTCTCTTTATGATAATTTATGATAATTTTGTCAGGTGGCTGATCGGCATGATGCTTTGGTTCGTCTGAAGGCGGAACTGAGAGAAATGACTGAAAAACAAACAGAACTGGCTGCAACCATCAAACACAGAGGGGAAGTCATTAACCAACTGAGAGAGGAACTGAAATCGGGAGGAGAAAGGGTGTGCTGTCACTTTGCTTGTCATTTTGCTGTCACATTTGAGATATTTCACTTCTTCTTCAGAGCTATGAGTTGAAAGATCACGCCTCCATCCTTGATAAAGAACTCACGCGTTATCAAGAACGATATCAGAGTACTCTCAAAGAGGTATTCCCCATTCATCACTCCTCATTGTTACATAACCATTTCTCCAGAACGGGCGCCTAGAAACACAGCTCAAGGAACAAGAGATCACGAACAGCCAATCAGAGCTGGCGTTGCGTTCTGACATCACCAGCAAAGAGGAACAGCTCTCTCGTGCGACCTCTGACCTCCGGTTGCTGGAGGAGCGTTTGACTCAGAGCCAGCGGCTGGTTGAGCAGAGAGATGAGCAGGTTGCTATGCATCAGGCAACGATTCGTGAAGCACGCGATGATGTGTCACAGAGGGAAAGGACCATCGAGAAGCTGCAGCTGGAACTTGCAGACGCTCGTGACGAGAATGACCTTTTGTCTGATCAGGTGAGTGCCTCCGTTCAAAGTGGCTACCTCTATCAATTACCGATGGCAACGGGTATCCAAGGATACTTCCAGGGAGAGGCTGTTTGTGGAGAGTTACATACAAGAGCCAGGCATGACCGATAATTGATCATATATCTGTATATTCACCATAATTAAAAGATCATTTTCTCATTTTTTCCTAACACTGGTCGCAACAAGAACTCATCAGGGATGTTGTGATTGGTGCATGATAAGCAGAGATGTAACCGCACAACTTGGGGTCCTTTGCCAATGCAGTGTTCAATTTGTTATTTGATTATTTTGAAATATATGACCTACTTTTTTGCGTTAAACTCTGCTGACATGAGAGGATTGCTCATTTTTGCTATGAGTTGTCAGGTCGAGTAGAAGGTGTCTCTTTAGTTCAGTTGGTCGTGAACGTGTACCTACGATCCAAGTTCCACGATCAGCAGATTAATTGTGCTTCACGATCAGCAGATTAATTGTGCTTCTCTGATGATCAGGTTGAGCGGCAGGGTTTGAGTCGGCAGCAGATGGAGTCTGACCTGCAAGAAGCGAGGCTGCAGTACAAAGAGGTCATTGAGGAGAACGGAAGACTTGAAGCCAGGATTCAAACGTTGGCAATCAACGCAAGAACGGAGCAGGACTCTCTCAACGCAGAGGTTTGTGTTCGGATGTCTGAGGCAGAAGAGATGATGTGCTTTGCTCTCAGGTTCAGCGCAGAGAAGGAATCATGCAGCAGCTCAAGTTTGAGCATCTGCGTATTCAGGAGAATAACGGACAGCTCCAGGAAAAGGTCAGTTTGGGTTTGGGGAATTGATCGCCTCCATGGGTGTTGTGTGTGCAATTGGAAATATTACCTGTTGATTTTGCATTAGTTTATTACCTGGTAGAGAGTGTTTATCAGATATTTTGAATTAAAGTTTAAATAAGAGAAGAAATTACTATTTTGATTGACTGAAATTTCGTTGCGTTTTTTTTTCAGTTGAGCCATCAGATTCTCACTAACGACCAGCTCAACGCAAAAGTCACTGCATTCCAAACGGAGGTATTTTCCGAACCTCCCTTTTGGGACCTCATCACGCCATTTTCCCTTTGTAGCTCTCAGCTAAACTGGATACCATCCAAAGTATGCAGGGACAGCTTGATGAATCTCGTAGAAAATTCACGGACGCTGGGGAAGAGATTTCGCGTTTGGAAGAACAGTTGCGAGATTTGGGTTCAGAACTGAATGCCACGCACTGTACTCAGGAAAATCTCCAGCATAACGTAGGTTAATTAATTCATCAGTTGATTGGTTAATTAATTAACTAATTAACCAGGTGCAAATGAAGGAGGAGTTGGTTCATCAACTGAAACATGATTTGGAGTCAATGCAGCGTCAGTATAAAGAGTTACTCTCAAAGGTAAGCAGCAAAATTTATCGGGGTTTTTATTTGTTTATTTATTATTATCATTTTTTTCTCACAGATGGCAACAAGAGACGCCGCGATTCAGAAATTGAACACGGAAGTCGGGAAACTGCGGTCTTTCCGGCAGGAGAAGTTACAGGAGGTGAATAACAGGGCCGGTTTAATTAGCAGTAATCGTACAGTCATACCTTGTTAATTATTACAGAAATACATCATTTTAATCTACCATTACCACTGTTGAAACATTATAATGTGATTCTGCTTAGCAAGGTGTGACTGTGCTTGATCGATGATAGATAGTTTGCAGCATTTTAATTACTCATAATTACAAATATTACACATTGTTAAATCATTCATTGATTCCCCTATAAGGAGATTTAAATAAAAATATCTTTTAATTATTAATTTGATAATGATTTCAATAATTGCTTTGGGTGATGAGGCTTTATCCAATCACGTGATCACTTGCTCTCTGATGTAGGTTCAGAGACAGATCGAGACGATCCATCGTCTCCAGGACGCGCTGAACCAAGCGCACAATGACCTTGAGAACAGCCGCTCAAGGGCGGATGAGGACGTGAGTATCTTTCTATTCCACTTTTGGTGTTGTTTTCTTTCCTCGTGGCTTAAGATTTGATTAATGTTAATTAGCTTAATGAATACGTTGATTTGATTGGTCGGTTGTCTTGTTGGCATCCTTCATGTGAGGCTTTGTTTAGCCATCAAGAACGATGCTTTCTGGTAATTTTGTTGAATTAACGTCCATAAATAAAAACTATTTCTGAAATTATGGCAATGCTGGCATCTGAACTGCGTTGTATCTGGAAACAATACGACGTTCATAGATCTTAATTAAGCCTCCCCCCCCCCCCCCTCTCCCTTGGCCCATGGCGTGTTTTCTAAAACATAAAACGTGTAATCAGCTCAAGTGCTGCCTCTTCAGAAGTTGGAAGTTGTGACAACAAGTTCATTAGCAGATCAAAGGTATTGCGCAATCAAAGAGGATGCCGAAGATTGCAGCTGTGAGGGTCTGGGACCAGTTCAGCCGAAGTCCGTCTGCCACGAGGATGTCAATGCGGGCGAAATGATTCCTTGCTTTGGAGCTGATGCCAATGTGCGACCAGCTGCTATACCGCTGAGTCGCTTCACGCGGGGCCATTCGTCTTATTGGCCGCATATTCACTCTCGATTTCCCTGTTCGCGGTCTACACCAACCACGTGCCATTCGTATCGTTCTTATCACTCTCCGTTGTATGCAACCGCAGTAATTGACGGGATTCCGCGTGAACTGTTACTTGAACCCCCCCCCCCTCCCCCTTCTTCTCCTCTTAGTTTTAACCGGAGACAATATAGCTTTTTGAATTTGTGATTTTAGCCAGATAATAATGTCCTTTTCACGATTGAGCACTCTCATCACATCCGAACTAATCCTTTGTGTTCTATATAACGGGAGCTTCAACACTGGCTGGTACTTCAGTCATCACTTTAATTAAGTTGATGTATTTGATAACAGACTAATTAATTACACAGCCAACTGCTGTTAACTCGGAGGCAAAAATTGAAATAATTGAATTATTGGTGCAATTCATCAATTCTATTTACCAGTCAAAGTAGAAGAAACGCTAAGCTAACCATTCTATTATTAGTGTTGTTGTTTTTTTGTTCTTCTTTGCAATTCTCTATATTGTTTTTACTTTCACTATTACTCTCTGTTTATACACTTTAATACTACTATGGTGTTTATACAAGTTTTAGGTTTTTGGTTGAATGTTTGTTTTACTGCTTGTGCATAGCCTTGCTTTACATTCAACATTTTTCTTCTCCTTGGGACAAAATTTGACGATTATAATTATTCACTTGGTCTTTTTTTAACCCAATCAATATTTCATGTTTTGTTTCTTTCAGTACAATATTTTGGTGAGACGTATATAATGGTGCATGATATTTTAAAATTTAAACGAATGACATTGCATCGTGACTGCATTTAGATACTTCGTAAATAACAAGACTGTTTCAGTCAATCTTCCTTCCGACTTAAATTGGTGGAGATTTATTTGAAACACCCTGTATTATAAAACTCGGCACCCAAACATGCCAGCGACCCCTCCCCCGCTATCCCATGTGCCTCCCTCTCCCCGCCTTCAGCATTATAGGCCCTTATCTTCTTTAGGAATTGAACAAGTTTATTTCGTAATTACAAGCCTGCTCACAGCAAGCCATCATGGCATTCTCTGTCATCTTAGCAGTTGCTTCCTTCTCATTGTAATGCACTAATTATGTCTTGATACCCGGTGCAAACCTTCCCACTATGCTCTTCCTGCTGTGTGACACCAATCGCAATGCCCTTTGACCCGACCCAAATATTATTAATTATAATTATATATAATTATAATTTTTTATTGCTTTGTATTTGTTTACATTTGAAGATGTTTCAAATAATAGTATATGTGTGTCATGCATCGTGATTTAATAGATTTGTTTACGTGTTATATATGTGTCGAATTTTTACAAGAATTGATTTCATCGTCCGCGGGGACAATGACTTGTTCTCGTAAAACCCCCGCGGACTATGTTTTACGGTTCTAACACATGTCAATCGGTTTCTTCACCCAATGATCTCCAATTTACAAGTTTACAACTTCAGAATACCATTGTTGTTGTGGCGACAAACCGCTCTCGTCTTCTTTAGTCTCAAGTTCATTGGAATGACGGCACAATATCCGCCATTTTGTATCCATTACAGATTTCTCACCGCGATGACATCATCAAGGGTTTGCGCGAAGATCTCGCTGAATCTCAGACTCAACACACACAATCTTACGAAGAAGTAAGTACCATCCAAATACTAGTACCACTTATTAGTACACAGATGATATACATAAATCATGGAAACTGTGGCCTGTTTGGAATTGTACCATTTTGATATCCACGTGTCATCAATTTCCCGCCATTTTCTTATAAGCCCCGCCCGCCGCGAGTTTTGTATTTTCTGTAATCTCCTCTTCAGCTGAATGAATGCCTAAACTGCCTCTTATAAACCAGCTGACACGGGGAGTCACCGACGCCTTTTCACTACACGTTTCCAGCGTTTCTTTTCAACGCTTTCCAGTCGATCATTTCCGAGAACAAAGCGCCCATTGGAGCGTCTCCAATCCCCCTCCCCCGCGGGGGAATTTAAAAGACAGCGTCACGTTAAGCGAGGCTTCAGTATAAACATCTCCACTTCGTGCGCGCTTTACGAGTTGTAAAATAGTTGTAAATTTCGGCTGAATATGCCGCGGATGTTGAACTCTCCCCTGGATAACCGCCCGTCTATCCTCAAATGGATATTCGATCCATTTAACCTTCATTCTTTCTTCATCACTGTGAGTCCCTGGATTTGTTTATTTGCGTGCCTGGGATTTCTCTGGATTTTGCGGCAAAATATTAAAAATCACGACATTGAGCGCATAAATAACGGTTGCGTTTGTTTTGCTAGACTAAAATGATAAACATACCGTTATCTATGTTATCTTATCTAAGCCTGGCGCTAGTGGCTACTGACTATAGGAACTTTCGTGACAATCTTAGATAGTATATCTAAGATTGTAGATGTAACTGCAATCGATGTAACTAAGCAGTTAAATCGAGACCACAGAGTCAAACTTCGCGTCGCCTGGCACGTCAACGGAGCCGATAACTGTGAAGTCGATGCCGGTTAAAGTTAACTTTGCTATTAAATTTATTCTTTAATTTGCAATATCCGGCAGCGGGGAACTGATAGGGTTCACCAATTTCACAAGTTCATCGCATTTTATCGCTGACCAAGTGTTTGGTCAAAACTCAAGAGGGTCTTAAGTTTATAAATCGCTGCTATGGCTGTCAGCAATCTCAGGAAGTTGAAAGAGTTCGTTCGGAAGTTGTTGTTTGCGGAGGAAAACGCGGAATTCGAGGATGAGATTGAAATGGCAAATCTATCACTGTCACCAACATTTCTAGTAATTATTCCATCGATAAATTTCTTATTAATAACCTACTGTTAGAATCTTGCTAGAATCTTGTGATTTAATTATTATATTTTATTCTTAGGTTTTGAAGTATGAAGACATTGTTGAGAAACTGCGCCATGACAACACAGCTCTCAGTGACGCTGTCACCCGCAATGCCCAGGAGTTGCTGCGGGAGAGTGACCGCGCTCAGCAACTGGATCTTGATTTGAGTGTCAGTCGGGAGAAGCACAGGACCTGCCAGCAGGAAGTGGGTCAGAGGGACCAAGCCATCCTCCGCCTGCAGACGGAACTGGACACCATCCAACAGCAGCACACGGGTTCCCTGGATGAACTGGCCATCCGGGACGAAGAGGTCCAGCGGCTGAACGCAAAGATCCGCCAGCTGCAGGCATACTCCCGTGAAGTGGAGTCACGGTGTGATTTGACGGAAAGTAAACTAACGCAGGCGGAGAAGACTATTCAAGAACAAAGCACCAGCTACCAGGTGGCGCTGCAGGAGGTGCGCAACCACCAGAGGGCCATCGAGCAGCTCAAGTCTGACCTCGCTCTGTCGCGATCGACCTCCACTGACGAGAATGCACGCTTGACGCAAGATATTCTCCTGCTCAGAGATGATCTTGAGCTGACTAAGAACGACCTTGAAGAGTCCCGCACTTCGTACGCGTCACTCAAAGCACAACACGAGGAAACGCGGGAGGAGTTGTCTGGAGAGAAACGGGCTCACACTGACGCTGTCACTGAGGTACGCTGGGGTTATTAATTAACTAATTTCTCATTAACTCTTTGATTTGTTATCAGATTAATCGTCGTGGTGACGAGATCCAGCGATACGAAGCTGAGGTTTGCGATCTAAAAGGACGCTTGGTTTTGTCAGAGGGGAAGCTGGAAGAATTGGAAGAGAAGGAATTGCGGTTGACGGACAGCTTGTCATCCTACCAGCACAAATATGAAGAAAGTTCGCAGATGGTCGAGCGCCTTGAGGCTACTCTAAGGGAACTGCAGGACGAGTTGGCTGACATTCGCAACTCTGTGAGTTTTATTTACAAGACTCTTTCAACTGATTAATGATTATTTGTTAATTCTCTTCCTAGGATCAAATGAAACAAGATGAGATTCTCAGTTTGCGACAGGAACTGGACACGGTTGACAAGCGCTTGACCGAGAAGACTGACCAGCTAGGACGCTGTGAGACAGTCATCGATCACTTGACCTCAGAAGTGAAACAGGGTCAAGCTGATCTCAACAAAGCGATTGACAAAATCGCCCAGTACGAGCACAATCTGGTCAACTACAAGGAGCAGGTTTCGCTCCTGCAGCATGAGGTGGGTACAAGGTCATTGTATTTTATTCAAGATCACTTCATGAAGGTCGCAATAAATTTTCCAGGGAGACTCGCCATCGGGCGGTAAAATAATTAGTTTTCTGCATGTTGCTCCTCCCCTGTGCAGTTACTCCCATGATAAGTCCCTCGTACTCACTCCCTTTTCCACTGTGGTATTGCACGAGTCATGACATCTCGTTAATTATGATGCTGGTATATACTTGCTTCCTGAGGGTGTCGTTGATCTGTACGTGGATTTTGGATTCATGTGTTCTCTCTTTCAAATTGCATGGATCAGTACTTTTATCATTCAATGCCTGCGCATGAGTTGAATGCGAATTTGCGTTTTTATTTCATGGTTTTTATGGTTTTCAGAGTCTTCACAATGAGGAGATGGCACACAAATACCAGGCAGACCTACTGAATTATCAAGAGAGACATTCACACCCAAATAACCTGGTGAATATCCACTTCATATTGTGCTTGATTTTTAACCCTTTTTTGCATTTTGAAACCGGTTTTTTGAAATCCAAAATTTTTCCCAGTTTGCAGAGAAAGAAGAAAGGATTAGGAATCTGGAATACGAATCTGAGGAATTGAAAGGGGAAATCCAATTCAGGAATCGCCAATTAGCAGATCTGAATGACAACATCGGAGAACTGAAACTCCAGTTGAACAGTCTTCGTGAGCAGAAAAGCTCAACGGAAAAAGAGGTCGGGAGAATTGAGTCATCGTTGCTCTGTCCCTCTGTATATCACGTCTGTTGACCTGTTTGTTTTGTTTTGTTTTTATTTTGATTTGATATGTAAATAATAAAATTGATTTGTATTATTTATTATTCCATACTAATTCTGCTTGGTTTTTGGTCTGCTTCATTTCTTTCTGTTTTGCTGCATTAATGTTGTTCTGCTTTTGCTTTTTATTATTATTACTTCTTATTCGTTAGTAATATTAGTTAGAATTGAGCATTTTTGAGAGACATTTTTTTTTCAGAGATGGTTGGTTCTATTTTAGAGGATCAGTTAAAAGCTTTTAAAAATGAAATCTAATCTTATTTAGATTTAATTCTGCTTTTAATTTTAGGAGCTAACTTTTCCCATAGTCTTTTTATTTGGTACTAATATATTTATTATATAGTTTCCATGGAAATCATATTTAATACTAGTATTATTTATATTTCAATTTAGAGTTAAAGTCATTGGGGAATTGGAGAAAAAAAAAACTGTTCATGAATTTATTACCATGCAGGTTTATGTATGAAATTGAGTTAAAATAAGTCTGGGCATAATTAATTAGGTCATCATTAATTAGGTCACCAGAGAAACTGTTGAGTGCTTTTACTTGATAGCGAGTAAATCCAAAGCTTTTTTCTTATTTATCTCTTTGAGTAAGTGAGATAGGCTGTTGAGGGCAGACAGGTTGTGGACTGCCAACGCTGTCTTTAGATGTAGAGTAATGTTGCCACAATACGTTGCATTTTCTTCTGCTTCCCCCATGGCTGCTAATTACATTTTTGCCATCAAGTTCTAAAAGGTCAAATCAGGTGTTTTGAGGATTTCTTAATTGGTGGCTCCGCTGCAGACCAAACACAGGCCATATATGCAGCTGTCTATAGTTAATATACACCCGATATCGACCCAATAAGTTAATCAGTCCTCTGTACTATAGTTCACAGCAACTAATACTGACATTTTTTTGACTGTTTTTAAGCTATAATTTGAATGAATAACTCGAAGCTTCTATAGATTCATCATTTCATGTAGAGCCTTAATTGCCTATGTCTCAACCTCAATTGTGTGTGCTCTTACTCTTGAGTGAATGAATAGAAAACACACCAAAAACTAGTACTCATAATATTTTGTTTTCAGAATTCGCGCTTGGAAGGCAACCTTGAATCTCTGCAGATGAACCTCGCTTCCTCTCACCAGAAACACAAAGCAGAGTGCGTGCGTTTGGAGGAAGAAATCACCCGCGTCAGCCATGATATGCGTACGAATAACCATCCTTATAACCACCCTCCTATTGAATAACCATCCTAATAACCACCCTCCTATTGAATTTATGATAACCAACAGGTGAAATCAAGAAACACAGTGACGTCCTGGAAGTTGAGATCGGGCGGAGAGATGACATCATCGCCCGCACACAAGCAGACCTGCACAGCGCACAAGCAGACTCCGCCTCCAAAAGCGAAGAAATGGAACACATGGAAACCAACACCCGTCAGTTGAAGGTGGAGCTGAGCAACAGCGAAAGAAGTCATCAACAAGCGGAAAGCATGGTGCGTATAAATGCCTCAGTGCAGAATATGAACCTCTGGAAATAATCCTACCAAATACCATGTGACTTTTTTTTTTTTTTTTTTTTTTTTTTTGCAGGTCAATGAACTGCAAACTGAAGTTGAGCATTTGAGAGCGGAATTAGCCGACAGTCGCTCTCTGCAGAAGGACGCAGCGCAAGAGGTAGGTTTGTGCACTCAGTGACCTCATTGCTGACCTCTTGACCTTTTTAGGTGGCACACCACCAGGAGAAGTTGGTCATTCTTGAGCAGTCTCTGGCGTCCACCCAAGACCAGTTGTCTCAGCGAGTGGCTGATGTGGTTAGGCTTGACCAGGCGACGAGAAAACTGCAGACGGAACTGAAAACGCAAAAGGAAAGATGCGACAGCTACGAAGACGAAATTCACGACCAGAAAGAAAGCATCGGTTAGAGTATTATTAATTCATTATTACGTCCAAAATTATTATTATTATTATTATGTTTTAGATAAATTACGCAAAGACGTTTTGGAGGCGAAGGAGGAGACCCACGGCGCGATCCAGGAGGGAATGGGCCACAAGCAGACCGCCTCCCGCCTGGAAGTGGAGCTGCAAGGATCCAGGGACCAAGAACGCATGCTCAGCGATCAAATTGAGCAACAGGAGGGAATCCTGAACCAGTTGCAACAGGACCTGCGAGGGGAACGCACTCGCTGCCAAGAGGCCACAGAACAACTGCGTGCAAGCAGACGGCAAGCAGTGGAACATCAGGAACTAATCGCCAGTCTACAGGAACAACAAAGAGACAACGCCAATAAGATCCGCGATCGTGATTCCACGATGGAATCCATGCGCACTGAGACGGATCAGCTGCAACAGGGAGTCCGCGTGTTGAAGGAGGAACTGGCCGAACGCGATGGACAGCTGAGAGTTGCGAGGATGAATTTGGAAACAGCTCAGAAACAAAACGAACACCAGTTGGCTGAGGTTGGCCGCTACGAGGACACGATGGCAGCTCTGCATTCCAGTTTGGAGAAGGCGCAGTCCCAGCACACAAAGACGCATCAGCAGTTGGTGGAGAGCCAGCAGAACAGCCACGATCTGAAATCACAACTCACCACGCTGCAGTCCAACCAGAAGGAAACGCTGGCGCAATTGGCCGAGAGAAGCAAGGTCTGCGCCGCTCAGAAAACTGATTTGGAGCATGCACAACACCAGGGAAGAGCCATGGCGGAGGAAGTGAGGGAGAGGCTTCCTTCTTCTCATTCTATTGTTATTATGTTTTTTAGATTGCGCAATACGAGGATAAAATGCGGAAAGTGAAAACAGAATTGAAGAAAATGCAAGATTTGAACCATCAGTCCAATGAAGAGGTATTTCTTCAATCTATTCCAACAAAGCTCTTCACCCTTTTTCTTTTCCTCAGCTCCAAAGCTACGAACAGCGTTTCCAGGAAGTGCAGAAGCAGCTGGCTTTATCCGGTGATCGGCACAAACAGTCCCTTCAGGAAATGTCCGCAAAGGAAGAGGAACTTGTCGTTCTTCGTGTCGAAACTTCATCACTTCAAGATAAACTCAAATCGCGCACAGACGAGGTAAGATCTCAAGTTTGTATTAACCTCTGACCTCTTGTCATTTGACCTCTGACCTCTTTGTCATTTGACCTTTGACCTGTTGTCATTGATCACAGGCGGATTTGATGCAGTCTGAACTTGAGCAATTGAGACATAAGCAACTTGTGTCCGGTGAGGAGGTAGCCGGTCTGCGGATTGCTCTGGAAGAGTCTCGGTCGAACGGGGAGCGCTTGCACAAAGAGAGCGAATTGGTCGTCCAAAACGTCAACACGTGGGTCAGGGAACAGAAACAGGCCAACGAAAAACTGGGCAAAAAGATTCGGTGAGATTGATGCATTATCATCATCATTGTTAAATTTATTCGTCTTTTTTTTTTTTTTTTTTTTCCTTTCTTTCTCAGGGAGCAAAGCAAAGCTATAATGGCGCTATCAGCGGAGAAAGAGTAAGAAACTCCATCGTGTCATCTTTTGTCATTTATCTGTTTATTTTAAATTTTCAGTAATCTGTCTGAGCAGTTGGAATTGGTTGTCAAGGAAAACAAACGCTTGGTGACAGAATTGGATGAGAAGCGATTGGATTATGATAAATTCAGGGTTCGTATATTTGATGTAATTATCTTTCTGGATATTGTGGTTTCTGTCTAGAGTTTATCTTCAATCGGAAATTTTAACTTTATTTCCAATTTTAGCTGGAACCTGGTCAGGAAGAGTTTCTTTATGTTTATGTTTGCGTTTTAGTTTGGTTTTATTCGATTCTGAATTTTATACATTTTTTGTTGATTTTCCACAAGTCTGTGTTAATTAATCTTATTCTTAGCTAAAGTGTACAATTTATTCAAATACTAAGTGATGCCTGTGGTAGCCAACAGGATTACAGCATTCTTCAGGCATATCTGCAAATATGGAAATAAACAAAACATTATTTTTTTCCGCTTACAGAGTTTGCAGAACCACTCGGCTCATCAACAAGTGCTTCTGCATCAGCTGAGGAACCGACTGGAAGAATACGAGTGAGTACAAAGGGATGCTGACCTCGGGAACTTCTCGTGACATTTTGACCTCTCACCAGGGACGAGCAGGACAAAGACGTCAAGGACAAATTGACGACGATCGAAGACCTGCACTCGAGACTGAAGACGAACGTGGAAAGTGTGCAACAACTGCACTCTAAGGTATTCCACCCACCCTCACCTCTCACCACCCCCTTACTTTCTCTTCCTCTCACTCAGGTCTCTCAGTTAGAGAGAGAGAATTCCCGTATCCGTGGCGATCTAGAACGGGAAAACGGAGCCATGCAAACGCTTCAGCTGCAACTTGAAAGCAAGGAGCAGGTCATCTCTTCTCTTCGTGCTCAACTCGACTCACGAGCAGTTGGCTCACGAGCACTGGCTATGGATAAAGCTGTGAGCAAGATCGATGCTGGCTCACTGGTGAGTGCTTATCATATTTGAGTAACTCTGAGTAACGATTCTGGTTTATTCAGACGGGTAAAACTGGGTCATTACTGACCGCTTACGGTAGTTCTGGTGAGTCACTGTTTGGCTAACCTGTGTGGGTGGTTCATTAACATTCAGTGCACATATTCTGTCTCTTATAATCCAGCTGTATGGTTTAATTACATAACATTTGGGATACTGATATTGTGTTCTCAAAAATAAGTCCTCATTAAGCCTATTCGACTTCTAAACTACAATTCAAGTTCAATTCTTGGGGTTTTTTGAGTAGAGAAGGATTTATTTTAGAAAAGGCTGAATTTGGTGTTTGGTTGTGAGAACTTTTGCTTTGCTTTGCTTTAACCGTTTGCTTACTTTATTTTTCCGAAGACGAATTTGAAGCAACCGGGAACCGAGAACCGACAGGAATTTGATAAAAACTACTGGATGCAAAGAGTTGAGGAGGTGAGTGGTTATGTAACAACGCTTACTGACTCATGAGGGCCTCTGGGTTATTGGCTGACGGAAATAATACAAATTGAAATTTCTAGAAATAATGAAATTTATTAAGAAAATTTTCAATTGCATATGAAAATCAATTTTATTAAACAATTTATTTTTTTTTTTTTTTTTCTAACAGCTTTCAGTGCAGCTTCAGCGATCTGAGAATTTACACCGAACAAAGGAACAAAAAACTGAATCTTAAAGAAAGTTTGCTTGGTATTAATGCGATCTCCAATCCGTCCAAATGAGCTCTCATTATGCAAATAATCTCATTAATATGCGTGTACTGTGATATTTCCTAGATGTAGTCTTCATTAGTGTGCCTTTGTCTCCATTTTTTTTTTTTTTTTTTGGTCCCCCTATTGTGCCTTTGTTGTATACACGTTTCATTTTTGTCAATATTTGATTGGTACTAGTATGAAATTAATTTGAAATACTAGTGCATGTATCTTTTTTCTTTTTTTTTTTTTTTTCGTCTTTATATATTATGTGAATTAAACAGTGAATAGAGAAACGTTTTCTTCATTTCCTAAATACATTGATACCTTTTTGGTGCGGAATTCAAGAATAAAATCCATATAATTCAATCATTGTCCATTGGTCAAAAATATTTTTTATATACAAAAAATTTCCACATTAAAAGAAGCCTTTTTCTAATTATAATATATTAGTTATGGTTTTTTTAACATTGAAAATTTAAACAGAATTACGAATATGAGGTGGTAACATGTTCCATAAATGAACAACTATTAAAATAGGATGCTTTCAAAGCTAAAACTTTTCTTATACCGATATTTAATAATTATTCTTTCTTGGAGAATTTCTCCAGACTTTAAAATGCAAGTTTTAAAATTTTAAATGCAAGTGGTGTATGATCGTGAAGAGAGCTGAATCAGAGGAGCATTCGTGGTGTAGCTCTTCCTCAGCCGGATGTTTCCTCATTGAATTCCAATCGCCGAATGCAGTCGCGCATTCTATTTTCCAAACCGACCCATCTGAATACATGCCGTTCACATTATGTGCATGCGTGCGGGAAACGCACGTACGCAGCATTTTTCATCTCACTATTTCATATTTGCGCGTTCACATTTTGCGGTTGCGTTTCTGCGTGCGGGAAACGCACGCAATCAGATGGATCGGTTTGGAAAACAGAATGCGGGCGGTGTGATCTGCGCATGCGCGGCTGCATTCGGCGATTGGAATTCAAAGAGGAAACATCGGCCTGAGGAAGAGCGATCACGGAAAATGATCCAGTGTAGGCGATTATTGAACTTGTACGATAGTAGAAGATGGGGGAAAAAGATATCTGGCTAATAGAGAATATAATATGGAGTCAAATTGCGGAAGACTTTGAGAGTGATGGTAGGTGCAATTCTAATTTCCTACTCATTGTGATTACTGATTTTTAATGAATGAATGTTTTGTTAATAACACATTTGAGTAATATGTACACAATAACAATTGTCAAAGGAACTGTCGTTTAAATTTCTCTTTATTTAGTCAAAATATTTGAGAAGACGCTGATGTACTACATTTTAGTAGTATACACATTCTTTCCAAGGCTTTCGTAAAATTCGCGAAAATCGACATCACTTTCATTTTCCATACTTAAATCGTCTGCAGTTTCGCGCCAAATTTTCACTTATCACGCTTCTGGCGAAGAATAGGCAACAATAAATCAATAATTAATATTTTATGATTGCCGAAGATCGCAGTCAGTAATCATAACGTTAAATACAACCATAATGTTATTATCTAATCAACAACAATGCATGTTTATATTTTGCATTGCAATTCCTCTTCTCTTTCTTTTCAGTCTTGAAACAGATCGTGGTGCAGAGGAACCTGCTCTGGATAAGAGCTTGCACGCATTCCGGAGTAAGCGATCCAGCCCCACGAGTAGACGAGGAGGCAGTTGATGGCCACTAATGACGATCCGAAAGACGATTTCTTCTGAGCATGCGCCGGACGAATGCAGAGAATGCAACCTGAGCAAAAGAGCCTTCTACAACCACAGATTATGGAGCCCTTCCATAAGGCAGAGGCGGCTCCATTTCAAGTCCGAACTCCGGATGCCCATGCTTCAGTAACCCACGCACCTTCTCCTCCAGCTTCTGATGTTTTTCAGACCACAGTAATCAAGACAGAGAGCACAGGTGTCATAGCCCTGGCAATGCAGGCCGCGGAAATATAACTATAGTACTTTTGTAATGTTGATGTTCATTTCATATCATTTATCATTAAATCCATTTGATAATTACGTCTATTCAAAGTGTCAAATTTTTTGTGTCATTGTCCGGTTTTTAATAATCATGTGTTTTTCTTGAATATGCCATTTTCTCAATAATTATTATATATGGAGGGTCAAATCGCGCGTTCATGCATATGTGGTACGTACTGGGTAATATGTTACTGAAAAATAACCTAATTTCGTAACTTATAAATGAGCAATAAATATATCTATTATATATACTATATAGTGTGAAACCATCTATACAAATCTAGTAATATAAAGGAAAATCAAATTGAATTTGTATGGATTGATAAGCAATTAAGCAAGTACAGGAATGGGAGACATGGATACCTAATAGATTATATGAAAGTATACACGTATCTCAGTGTAACGGATTCTTGAACCGACTGGAGGCATTCTCAATGTCTTCTCTGACCGCCGCCTATTATAGTACATGTGTATTTATCTGGGTGGGGGTCCAGTTCTGCCACCAAAGAATCCATGCTCGTCCCTCTTGTTAATTGGGATGAACAGCAAAATGTCTCGGACGTTTCCTGCCTCTTCCAACGGCAACAGGAAGGCAATCCCAGCCTCCTGCAGAAGCAATTACAGAGAACTTTACCACTTTCGTTTGAACTTTGTTTTTTCCCCTCTCTCTAGCGACGATCGCCAGTCAGCACAGAAACAACAACTTGAATGAGAAATATGGCCCGCACGCACGGACCGCACGCGCATATGTGAACGCAACGCATTTGCGGGCCGTCCATCACGTGCGGGCGTTTCCCGCACGCACGGACCGCACGCACATTATTATTTGAACGGTGTTTAAGAAACGGGCCCAGGGATGAACAGATATAATTGAATATGTCGCGCACATTTCTTGTACATAGAAACCCAGCCTACCGATCACGTGCCCTCTTTCCCTTTCGCGCGTCTCCGGTTGAGAGTCAAATTTCTCAAATTTGGTGAGTAAAAAATTAGCTTTATTGAATCAAATCAATTCGTATTTGCTTTAAATTTGAAATATATATGAATGTGTATATTTTGTTTAAATGGAGACTGAGTTCGATTTACGCTCTTGTTCGATTTTGTTCGAACTTGCGCGGCGTCTCTCCTGCGGACATTTTGAATTTGGGAAATTGAACGCCGCCACGAGGCATCCACAAATTCCGTAAATTTATCATTTGCACGCGCGGTTTACTTAAACCATTGAAAGTAATCAGGGATAATTGTCATCGTTTATGCTCTTGTAACCAGATTTAACATTTTAAGCATTATTACGAAATTGATCGAATACCCCTTACTCCTAAGTTAGTAAAATACTTAGTTATGCGGCCTATCTATCTAATAATTCCGCATGAATATCCACGGGAGATCGGGATCCATAGTATAATGTATAGGGTGACCATTTACTCCTTTAACTAGACAGAATGCCGTCTGAATACTCTCATTGTGATCGAGGATCGCACAGCTAACGAGTTGGCCACTCTAATGCCGTTAAATACCGCTATTCGGCGGGCATTGAGTGATTGACGATTGAGTGACCTGCGACTGCGGGATTTGACCGTACGTGCATCATGATCACCATGACGACAGTGGTTCAGCTGCGGACACACAATTATGGCATGGATGTTTCATTCCATATATTTATATATGGAATATATTTCCATATATTCCATATATTTAAATATCTGTTGATTTGTGAACTGCGCCAATTTAAATATATATTTATTAAATAAAATTCAAAATCATGTGAAATTTATTGAAAAAAACATATCATATGCAATTAAGAGTGAAAAATAGATACTAAATACCAATGACTCATTGACTGCCTGAACTCCAAGCTAAGCTAAGCTGTGGTAATTTGGAGTTTAAATCTTAATACAGATTCTCAAATAATTAGTAATTTTCCTTTCCAGTTTAAGATAAAATTTCTTCCGATTCACAGCTCCGTATGTGCTAAACTGCTAATTTAACCATAGAAGGAATCCTGAAACAACTCAATGTTTCCATGATGCGAGGAGGTTAGTAGGGTTCAGTGCCCAAGAAGCAGGCAGCGC
>KB292404.1:2666-18492 GCA_000328365.1 Capitella teleta
TTTTTTTATATATATATATATATATATATATATATATATATATATATATATTATAATTATAATTATAATTAGTTAGCCAAAGTGTGTAGTATTCAATAATTACCCACAATGTCATTATGTGGAGTCATGAAGGAATGAGTTGGAGGTCTGTTGAAAGTGTTCTCCTATATTGGTCACAATCAGGCAATGTTGGTGTCATTTCAAGGATTTATGAGGTCGATAAGCACAACAATAAGATCAAATTTGAACTAATCAAACTTGCCGTAATTAATTAGAGGCGATTTAAGGTAGTTAACACGTATATCGATAGCATGCATGCAGATTGAAGAAAATATATCCAATTCGGTATGCAGTCAGACCCCGTTAATCCGCCCTCCTCCGTTCCCAAGGAAACTGACGGATTAACGAAAAGGGCGGATTACATTTCAGACCACAAATTGATCAAAATTGTGTGTCATTTTAAAACCCCCAAAATCCATGTCATGCATTAGCGTAGTAGCATATACCATTAGGAATGAAGCAGAAGGTAAAAAAGACCTCATAAACGATCACATGAGGCCAATTCAAGTTTTTATGGTTTGAAAAAAATTGTGATGGTTGTCTGGTCTGCTTAGCGGCATTATTCAATCTGCATGTGATAAGCCATTCCACCACGTCCAATCTGTGTATTTCATCTCTATTTTATTGCTTCGCTAACTCCGACTCCTCGAATCTCTCGAAATATAGCATTAATGCGCGCACGCGCACAACCCAATCTTGTACCAGTTTGGTGAGTTATTTAAATTTCGGTACAAATATTCATGTTATTTAATATGCATTAGCTTAGTTGAGTATTGCTTTGTGCCTAGATATATATATATAATTATAAACAATTATCTACATTTGCAGTTATCAAGAAAACAAGCTGCGGATCCAACGATGCTTGGCAAAGATGCCCGCAAAGGGCAACACAAGAGGAGCCAAAGGGACAACGGATCCAGTTGTCCTCTCTTCAAGCCCCATCAAGAGAAGGACTACTGAAAACTGATTGATACATTTTTATTGCATCGTTTTTTTCCCCACACAATAAAAAAGAATGAAAGAAAGACAGAATTATTATCTTTTTGGTTTCTACTTTATTTCAAAAATCCCATCATATAAATAATGTGAAAAAATAATAATGATAAATGATGAAAAATGATAAATATGGTTATAAATCTATAATGTTCTCTTGTCTACGAGTTTGACTCGCAAAGCATTTTCTTTGCCGGTACAATTTTTTTTTTTTTTTTTTTTATTTCTCCAAGAACAAGAAGCATCCATGGTGGCACATAATTTCATGAAAAGGTCTCATAATATCGTTCATGACTCTGTCATCCAGGTCAGAGATGGATGACTCTTCAGGCAACCCTGTTGCCATGACTTCTGCGCTGAAGAGGCCTGCTGACTTCAGGCCTGTTTTAGACTTCTGATATGCAATTCGCACAAGGGGCTCCAGCGCCTCAACAGGAGTCAACAGCCCTCCTCTTGACTTGACCGCAATGAGTGATGGTCTCGGGCCTTTCTTTTTTTCGTGGCTGATGAGGCCCTTAATTGATGACATCCAAGTCATCACTTCGATTAGAGCGAGCATACCGCTTCTTCAACTTGTGGAGTACGGCTCCAGTTATGTACATAATGATAACTCACTCTGATGGTCAGTCACAGTCTCATTGTTGGGTTCTTTGGATGGGGGAGCCAAGCTTGCTGGTCGAGTGACGATGTCCTCACAGAACTGGAGTGCTACTTGGAGGACAGCCACAGAATTAATGTTGTAATTAACTCCCTGTCTTGAATTTTCTGAGATGTAAGGAAGCAGTGCACCTGTGCCCATGGGCAGGCTGAGGCTCTTGAAATGCTTTCCAGCTCCTCAATCAGGCTTTCGAAGTGATCCAAATGCTCTGTAAAAGAAAGCAAATACCTGTTTAGCCTGTCTTCAATTAAATTTACAAGCATTCTAATTTAATTACAAGTAATGTATCCATCACAAGTAGGTATATAATTACTTAACTCACCCAAACATTTGGCGAAATCTTTGCCCAGTGGTAAAGAAATGTTGCTGTGCTGCGTTTTCATCGTCTCCAAGATTTCTCGAAATCAACCTCTTCCCAGGCAAAGATCGTCCTCAAAGGATATTTCGCAGCTTGTTAGGGCGAATGCATCGTCATCTTGGCTTTCAATGAAGTCAATTACACCATTAAGGTCTATTTTCAGTGGTTTATCGTCGAATAATATAGAGAACAGCTGGCCTTTAAATTTATCTTTTCAGTGCAGTCAACGAGCGGAAAATAACAATAGCAGAAGACCGGAAGTTATTAACACTCGACCAGCCACTTAGCGTGCGTTGCGTAACTGTTTATGCTGGTGCCTATGAGAGCGGCGCGTCCATCTTAATAGAGAGTCTTTGGTTTTAATTAATGAGCATACCTGTTATAATATTGCATTTCATTTCATTTATTACATTTAAAAATGCTTTTTCAGCAATATCAAAAGAACATTCAAATACGCTGTACAATTAATATATATCCGGCCAGAAAAAACAGTGAGATTGGCCATTTCAGGGCCTCACGACTTATGATTGCTGAGATTGCCTATTACTCGGGGTTCATGCGCACAAGTTGCTCCTTTGAAGCACTAATAGATTGTTTGTTCAAACTTGTCCTTAACCTGCACATGCATATAACTATCAATGAGGACGTTGACAATGATAAAGATATATATATATATCCTCACCTCACTGATAAGCGTTCACGAGTATACAATCAAGTGAAACAAAGCTCAAAGGTGTTATCTTCATTAGGAAAAGTCTGCTGCAGTAGTTAGTTGAACAGGTGTTCACACGAAGATGGCCACGCCAACAGCAGCTCCGGTCGGTAGAGTGAAGCAGCTGAAAGAGGAAGATGACAGTCGCCCTCGGTCAGACAGCACTGGGAGCAGAACACGGTCTTGGAGTGGTGTGGAGTTTGAAAGTCCTGGACGACCAAGAACATTTTCTGTAGAACGAGGGGAGAAAAACCTTGTTGTGTTAGCAGTCGATGCTAGCAAGGCAGCTGAGAATGCATTCCAATGTGAGTTGCTCAAGTTGCTCTCTATATATGCTCTCATCATTCTGTGTTCCAGGGTTTCTGGATACTCTATGCACTCCAGAATTCTTTTTAGTTCTGCTTCACATTCCTGAGATTCCACCTCCCCCTCTTGTTGGTCAGTTCAATGATTTTGCGTTCATCTATATTTAAATAGGGCGGTATTTTCCTCGTGTCTTCGACAGTTATTCGCATTATATGTTTATGCGTATTGCTTTTTTTGGAGATGGTCATTAACCTATACCTTCTACCGGTACATTAATAACCCGGGCCCGACTATTAAAGGAAATTACCCAGCATGGCTATAATGAATATAGCTGCAACTCTTAAAAGTTAAATACCAGTACCGGTAGTTTTACTAAGCGATACAATTAGCCAGCATAATCATTTGAGAATATACCAAAATTCAAGATTAATCGTCGAAGCGAGGAGGCTATTATGAAAACGCCTCCTCTTAAGTAATGGACATATGTGTCGGTGAGCCAATTAGAACGTCTCAATTTCTTTTAGGGAATCATAAGTACAACACGACAATGTATGCCGCTAACCATTACCCCTTAACTCTTACTTATGGATCGGGCATTGTTTGTCAACGAAAAAAAAAAAAAACAAAAAAAAAAAAAAAAAACTATCTTGATGTCGGTCTCGTCTAGTGTTTAATCAAAATTTGTCTCACTTGTGCCATATATAATTAAGTAGAACTTTATGATCTGAAACAACTATCTATTAAGGAATCAACAAGGACTTTTGCCTTTCAAGTAGTTCAAGTACTTGCTGCCTATGGTTCAAGTACTGCCTATCATAATTTAGGCATATTGTAATTTGATAGACGATACATGTGAGATTCAGCTGTGTACAAAACTGTGTTTATTTCCGGTTTGCATAAATGATTAATGATGAGCACGAGTGCGTTATGATTGAGTCCAAACGTGGTGAGCCCAGGCGAAGTGCATTATGATCAAGACACAATCTACATCTTCCTTTGTTTGTATCCAGCATACTTCGCGATGGGCGAGTCGAATTCGAACCACCCAGAGTATGAGTCAACCACAACAAGGTAGTGGCGCGAGTGCCATTCAAAAATGTCTGCTGCGAGATCCTCTCACGGTAGAGTTGGTGTTGGGTGAGAAAGAAGGGTTTCTTTCTGATGATGCGGCGTCAGATCAGCACAGACAGAACACTCACTTGTCAGTTTGCCATGTCTTTAATGATATATGGCCAGTAAATGGTTGACCTTGCACGTCGTTTAGTTGATTCTGCACCAGGATGACCAGCGTGTACTTTGTTCGGGTAGTCACCTTGGAGTGATTTTGGTGCAACAATGCGTTCACCGCGCATGATTACGATGCCAATTCAAGGTGCTGTGCGCTGTTTGCAGTCCGTGCGCCCACTCGACGCCTGAGGTCATCATCCGACCGATGGCTCTTATCCACACCAAGAGTGAAAACTACATATGGTTCTCGATTTTGCGAAACCATAGAATTATGGAACAATCTATACCTTTTTAAACTGAAAGACACGGCCAATATGGTCTCTTTTAAAAATATCTTTAAAACCTACCTTTTTAACAGCTAGAGCTTTTAATGATAATTAACAATTGACGAACTTTTCCTCCTCTTTCTACCTTTTCCACCTTTTATGTTTCTCTTTTTAACTCATGTGAAGCGCATAGAAACCTATATGTATATATTTCGCTATATAAGTGATTAAATTATTATTATATTATTATTATTATTATTATTATTATTATTATTATTATTATTATTATTATTATTATTATTATTATTATTATTATTATTATTATTATTATTATTATTATTATTATTATTATTATTATTATTATTATTATTGACCGGTCGGACGTTAGGGTCAATTCTCATAGAGTAAGTGACTGGTAGTTTCCCAAGTTGTCCATCAAACAGTACTGAGTGTTTGCTCAGTATGTCTTCAGGGAGTTCATTGTTAGGTGAGATGGCATGAACTTCTTGAGCTAGCAAGGGTAGGTTGAGTCGAAGAGTGTCTTTGCATGAGACCAAGATTTGACGGTACTGGCTGATCAATGATATGGAATTGAATCCTGTGGGTGGGGTGTTGACACGATCGACAGGTATGCGGATCCAATTAACAGTGTTGATGGTGTTTCCACCAAACTCGACCAGTTGTGATGGTTGAGCTGTGTTGATCTCTTCCGTGCCAGTGCAAACAGAGTTATATGTTTTGAGGGGTAGTGGCGTGTAACTCGTTCGTCACATGGATGTCTGTCGGTAGGGCGGCACTGTTTATGCAGAACTGTTCGTCTCACACTCAATATTGTGCACTCTGTTTCTGAATTGCTGTTGATATTGACGATTAGAAGGGTGGTAAGACGCGGCTGAGGACGAAGATCCAGCTCCAGATTTGCAAACACTGGCAACGATAAATGAAGTGGTTCTCAGCGTTCTGTTTGCCACAGTTGTTGCAGTGCTTCCCGAAAACCAGGCATGCTAATTGAAAAGCCGCGTGGAGTTTGCCTCAGTTTCTACACGGTCTCTGAAGAGACTTTTGTTGGGTCAGGTTGCGGTGAAATTGACCTTGACCTTCTCTCAGCAGGTTGACGTCTGACTCCTCGGCTGGGTGTTGAGAAGGATATGCCATAGATTTCGCTTATTTTGTTGTTAATTCATGTGATTGACAGATGCGAACATTTTCTTCGAGAGTAAGGTCATTCTTCTTTAGTAGGGCTTCTTTCAGAGTATGGTAGGCGGAGAAGACGATTTTGTCACGAATCATTTCATCTGTTTCCACGAAGGAGCACGGACGGGCAAGGTTTTGCAGAGTGTTGAGGTACTGCACAAATGGAGTATCAGCTCGTTTCGTGTATTGCCATAATTCATACCGAGAAAATACGCTCCTCTTTAATCCGGAGAATTGGGTTTCAAACTTAGCTAAGACGACGTCGTACTTAGTTGAGTCAGTCTCACCAAAATCGAAATTGTTGAAACGGGCGACACAGGGCCGATGCAGTGGAGCAGCATGGCGATCCGCACTCGATGTGATTTGTTGAGAGCCCCCGACGCAGTCATGAAAATCTCGAATTGTTGCCTCCAAATCCTCCAATTCTCCGAGACATTGCCTGCCAGAGACATTTGTGGTGGCGGCTTGAAATCAATTTTTGTCAGTTTGTGAAGGTTCAGGTTGATTGGATTAAAGTGCCTTTGTTTCGGCACTGTTACAATCTGACGTTCGAGTTTCTCTTTATTTATATCTTCTATTTCTAAAAGATATGACTGAAATAACTAAAGTGGAATAACTAACCAAATAATAAGCTCTACTTCCCTCCCCCCTTCCCCAAAACAACAGAACAAAACGATAACAAATGAATAGATAAATAAATAAATGAATAGATAAATGAAGAATAAAGATAAATAAAGATAAAAAGAGAAACTCATAAAATGAATGAATAAATGACAAGAAGATACTCGTTGCTCAGTCATAGTGCGAAAGGACGCCGCCTGGTAGCCCTCCACGCAAAATGACCGATGTAGGAGCAAGTTGTAAAGAAACATAACAATACACCACACCACACCACAGTCTACAATATTACATCAATAGACCAACAAAAAGCATCAGCACTAGCTTGCTACTGACTAGATAACTCACGAACAAACCAAAAATAACAAATTATAGTAATAGAGCAGACACTTTCATTCTCTCGCAAACGTCAGACTAGGGCCTACCCTCTATATTTCTCTCTCTCCTCTTTCGCTCCTTCCAAATTTTTCCTACACTCCTCAACACCAATCGTTCCAGGTCCGAGGATGTTACTGCAAACCCCAACACTCCCTACACCAAATCCTCATCGCTCCTCTCCTCTCTCCATCTCCTCATCTTCTCTTCTCTCAACCTCTCATACAAAACACATTCAAACAGCACATGCCTTTCAGTCTCTTCCTCTCCACATGTACACCTCCTCTCATCCTCTCCATAATTCCATCGTACACATTCATTCTCACTGGCAAATAATCACCTCTCATCATCAACCTCACTCCTGCCCCCTCTTGTCGATCCGCATACGGCTCTAACATCTCTCCTTTCTCTTGTGCATACCTCCTCGTCCTTTCATTCCTCTACAGCTGTTCTTCCCATTTCATTATTCCTACCTCTTGTACCCTCCTCTCTAATTCAACTTAATTTCCTCATTCTCTTTCGCTTATCATCACAAATTCCCATCTCTGCCACACCAATCGCACTCATTCTTCGCAGCCATACCAAATTCGACAATACATCCACCCCTAACTCCTCCGTCATCCAACCGATCTTCTTCCACCACTTCGACCTCACCCTATCTCCACCAAACACGCTCTCCCCACTCTCACAACAAGCCCATCCTCCTCCAACACTCTCACCACAAACGCTACCTTCGCCTTCACCTCTCTCTCCCAAAACGAACTCCATCCTGACTCTCCATGTACTGCAGCATTCCTTATAGTCCTCTCCAATCTTCACATCCACCGACCATACAGATACTCATTCTGCATTCTCTCCACATTCTTTCGTACATTCTCATTCCACACTAATGCACCTGAAGCATACATCACTCTACTTACAAGCAAACTCTTCCATGCTTCTCTTCCCACCACAAACCTACTCCCTGACCTTTTTGCTGCAAATTTAGCCATCCCAATTACTGATGCAACCTTCTTTACATTTTCTTCTACTGAGTTGATCCCACCCTCTTCCCCATGCACCTATCAGTTTAACGCCCAAATACTTTGCTTCTGCTTTTTCTCTTACTCTTTTCCCTCTCACCTCCCAAGTCCTGTTCAAATATCTCCCATTCATACCTACTACCATAGATTTCCCTTCATTAATCTTTATCCCGTACGCCTCCATTACCCTCAAACTAATATTTTCCATTCCCTCCTTGTCCCTGAAAACACCACCAAGTCATCCGCATACAGCAATCCCCATAACAGTTCCGTTGACCTCTCCCCACCCTGTCTCTCCACCTGGTATCTCATCCTACACACATGTTCTTTCACTGCCTCTCCAATGTTATGTTCCAAGCTAGGAGCGAACGTTATGATTTTGTAAACTCACTGCCAGGCGAGCAGCACGTTATGTTTTATTGTGTTTTGATCATGTGATCACTTCTGTTATGATGAATCTGAAATATACACTTGATTCGTTTTAAATCTTGTTTAAATCATCTTCTTTATTCGCTATCGGCAACGAGAGACTATAACATCCAATATCTCTCATGCATATATTGAATAACATGGGGGGTAGAGAACATCCCTGTCTCACACCACTTTCACACTTCATCCATCCACTTTCATACTTCCCTACCACCAACCTGATGTTATTGTTGGTATACACCTCCCTTAAAACACTCAATAACCCAGGGCTAATCCCTAATTTTTCCAACACTTCAAACAACTTGTCCCTGTTTACACGATCGTAAGCCTTTATCTCTAAGTCGACACACCCAACCAACATCTCCTCTCCTCTCTCTTTACACATCTCCAGCATCCTATCCACCACAAACAAGTTGTCATCTGTTCTCCTCCCCGGCCTAAAACCACCTTGCACGTCATCCAAAATCCCTTTCTCCTTAACCCATCTCTCCATCCTTCCTCAAACTATCGTCATAAAGACCTTATACAGAGCAGCACTTATGGCAACTGGTCTGTAATTCCTCAAATCCCTCTTGCCTCCCCCCCTAGCATAGTAGAGTTAACCTACTAGCCCTCCAGTCTTCTGGATTAACTGCCCCACTCATAATTTCATTGAACCCTTTAAGTACCCTTCCCTTTTATTCCTTCATTAAAGGGAGGGAGAACTGGTTAAAAATGGACTTTGAGTCGTTATTTGATGCACCAAAAATGATTCCTATGCCTGGCCCACACAAGGAATATCATCCCTAACGATTTCGCGGGAGATATATTGCTAATTAGGCGTGACGTCAGGAGTTCCCCATCTTTAATAATGGGCCTCGTCATATCAGCGTGTCCTGCAACTAAACCCCTGGATATTTGTTTATTTTCTTTTCGGAAATAGATAGAATAATCATTTTGCCACCAGTCGGGCGCAAAAAAAAAAAAAAAAAAAAAAAAAATATTTTTCGCTATTTTTGTTATTTTAACAAGCGATTTCCTAGGACACCTACCATGTTTCTCATCCTGAAACAGTAAAAAGGTCAGCCAGAGTGCACCACGCATTCGCTTTCGTTTCGTAAACAACAAAGGTGTCCTTTTATGGCGAAGATGATCTGCTCTGATTGGCTGAAATTGATAGCTTCACGAGGGGAACGGGACCAATCACGGCAAGCCCTCAGCTGACGTTTGCCTCCTATAATTCGTAATGGAAGCCATTCTCCCATAGGCCCAATGCTAACCCCGGTATTCGGAATGCATTATTTCCTTACACTTGCATCCAGGCATGGTGTTTTTGGCACGGAATGCTATCAATTGGTGCTATGAGTCAATAGAACATCACTTAAAATTCAGTTCCCCAGGGAGTGGAGACGTGGACAGCATAGCTCCTAGCTGTGCGTTTATTCTACGGTTGAAGAATAATTGTGCTGGACTTGGTAGCTGATCGTCGATCGGAGTATCATGATAAGCAACCATTGCTTGAGTCATTCGGATGTCGTCACCAGCAGTCTTCCTGAGCATCTGCTTGATTGTCTGAATGGCTCGCTCAGCTCTCCCGTTGCCGTGGTGGTAGTAAGGGCTGGAGGTGCTTTGCTGGATGTCTAGTTGTTTGCAAAGACCTCTGACTTGAAGCATGGTCCATTGTCCGATATCAGGCGCTCCCCAAATTTCTGGAAGATGCGGTGTAGAGCCCGGATGACTGCTACTGTGGTCTCTGAAGGCAGTGCATCATGTGTGATATAACCAGAGTAGTAATCCACAGTCACGAGTGCTGGTCGTCCTTTGAAGGTCATCAGGTCCAATCCGAGAACTTGCATGCTGCCGTGAGGCAGAGATTTGTCGTTGATTTGGAAGGGATTCCTTCTTCCCGTGGATCTGGCACTCTTCGCATCGATCGATAGTATCTTGTATGTCCGCTTGCATCTTGGGCCAAAACACACAGGTCCTGGCACGGTGGAGTGTGGTGGTAGAGTGGGCGCAAGACATCAGGGACGACTCTCTGTTTGCCTTCAGCATGAGACCATCAAGCATGCAGAGTTCATCCTGAAATGACCAGAATGGTTTGAGTTCTAGGGCGATGTCTTGCTGAGAGTCTGGCCATCCAGTAATGATAAAGGTTGCCAGCTGTGATAGCAGTGGGTCGTCTTTGGTCGCTTGTTGAATCCCCTGGAGATGACTTGGCTCGATAGCGAGCACTTGGGCTATGTTGACGTCGAGATGTGGTACTGGTTGGGTGTTAACAACATCAGGGATGAGTCTTGAAAGAACACCAGTGATAACAACATTGTTCGCACCAAGATATTTGACTTCAATCTCGTACGATCTTAGTCTGAGCAGCATCTCTGGAGCCGAGGTGGGGCCTGGCTGATGGGTTTACGGAATATGGGCTCCAACGGCTTGTGGTCCGTGTGCACTGTAACCTTGCGCTCGAAGGTGTAGATATGGAACCGCTCAATGGCAAAGACGACGGCCAAGATGCTGTGTAGTGTATATTGCGGGTCAAGTATCGATTGAGGTTTCGAAGGTCAAGGCAAATTCGCAGAGTTCCATTTTTCTTCTTCACTGTTACGATGTTGTGTACCCATTCTGTGGTCTCAGGACATGGTCTGATGATGCCTCTCCTTCTGCATTTTGTCCAGTTCTATCTTCAGTTGAGGTAGAATACTTTGTGGCACGGCTCTTGGAGCCAGCTGTACTGGCCTGGCATCAGGTGCTAGGCGGAGCTTGGCTTCTCCGGCGAATTTTCTAACAGTGCCATCAAACATTGATGGGAAGATGAGCTTGAGGTTTTCCAAGGGGTCTCCAGTCTTCTTTCCAAGAGGCAGGTGTTGAGCCAATTTCTTTCTCAGTGGGGTGTAGTCAAAGTCGTTCTCGTTGAGTATGTGTACAGCACCTATGGCGATGGGTCATTCGATGCACTCATCAGCAATCTTGATGAGGTTGAATTTTCGGCAAAATCCAAGACCCAGGATGAGTTCCTTGCCAAGCTTGTTGATGTAGAACTGAGCTTTCCTTTTGCACTTGTTGCATACAATGTTAGCTTCGATGATTCCAATGCATTTGAGATCCATTCCACTGGCTCCTCTTAGCAATTGTTTTGCATGGCACAACGTCTCTTATTGAAAACCCGACTTTGGGCAGCATGACGGCTGGCATACAGGAAACCATGGCGCCCGTGTCCACCTTGCCTCTGGCTGTGTATTCACTTTGCGAAAATACTTGAGTAGGCGCCTTGAAAAAGGCGTTTGTTTGTGGCGGCTGGAAATGGACCACAGCGAGCACTTCTTTGATATTCTTGCTTGTGTTGATCTTATGGATGTCATAATCAGCCTCTGTGCAAAAGTCAAAGTCGACAGTGTTTTGCGTTGGTTGGCTTAGACAGGCGCTGGCGAAGTGACCTCTCTTGCTGCATTTTCGACAAGTGGCTCCATTGGCAGGGCAATCTCGACGTTGATGTGTTCCTCCCTTGCACCACCTACAATCACTAGGGGTTGTCTTATCACGAGGCTCACGACGAGGCGGCAGGCGTCTTGCATTGGCCTGTGATCAGCGTGTTGGGTCACTGTAGGCTGCATCAACCGTCTCACTGTGGGTGGTGGACATACAGCTCATCGTTCGGCTAAGGGCCTCGTTTCGCTGGAGGACTACGAGACATTCCTTGGTGGTTACATCTTTGTTCTTTTCCATAAGCTTCCGCTTACATGTGGGATCCAAGCAGCCATGGATGAGTCGATCTGCGATGAGAAATTTAGAGCTGTCGGGAAACTCGCTGACTTTGTACAGCTCCAAAATTCGGGCAAAGAAAGCGATGGCATTCTCGTCTGTCCGTTGCCGCAGCGTGTAGAATTCTTCTCTTGCTTCTCGGAATTTCGTGGCGTGAATGATGCATGCTTGGAGCTGGTCCAGTAACTGGCTTACTGTTTCAATCTTCAGGTCGGGTGTTTCACCAAGTTTTGCATCGATGAGCATCTCAGCCTGAGCACCAGCCCAGATGTAGACATGGTTGAGCTTGACTGCATCCACTTGAGTTGCTATGGGTCCACCCACAATCCTCTCCATTTCCTTGCGCCATAGCTTGAAGGATGTATAGGCATCGTAAGCGTCCCAGTTGACTTGTGTCGAAGGTCGGTAGTAGTTGTGCGTGTCCATTGATCATCACGACAGGGTCGCCATGTCAAATATTGAATGCTTGCCGACTGAGGCTGGTTTATTTAAGTGTAATGAGAACAGGAACAAATGGGCTTATATGTGCAATGAGATGAGGTGAAGCACTCATAGTTTAATAGAAATAAATGAAATATAAATAAATGAAATATAAATAAATGAAACGAGTTAATCAACACTGGTGAGATAATTAATAGAGGGGTGCTCTGTATCACCCTCCTAACTCATATATTCAATTACAAAAACAGCAGCTGAAGACATCCCTTGTGACCATCCAACCTCCGGGCCTGCTCCTCTTACTGCTGAAAAGAAAACCGTCAATCGTTTGCGGGTGTCGGTTTTAAGACTGAAAAGGAAGTTGGCAAAGAAGAATCCAGATGCGGTCTCGCAGAAAGACGTCCTGGTCGCTCTTGATAAATTCCTTGATGGACCTTCTTTGCCGTTTGTCAAAATGCAAATTAGGATGAATGGTAGAAAGCGGAAAGGGCACCAATGGAGCGACAACATGAAGGCTCTTGCAAGAATCAAAAGAATCAAAAAAGAAATCAAAAAGCCATCAAGCTTAACTGTTATTAATGTATAAATTGGTTATTTGACACCACTTCGTTATCATCTTATATACATGTATAATTAACACTGATATGCTGTATGTATATTATGCATGTGTGTATACTTCCATCAACATATATAATATGGTATTATTATATATAACTACTAGTATCTTTGTCAATGCATATTAATGTTATATTATTGATATTGAATAATATTAACGGTATTTTATGCAAATGCATGAAAATAAAATAAATGTGTAAATCTACCGGATTTCGTTGCCCAATTTACTTTCCTTTTCATGAACATACCATTACATTGTAGAAGCATTATAACGGAATATTAAACATCTCAAAGACATCAAAGACATGATTTACGTTCTTTGGCCCAAGCGAAATGCGTTATGATCAAGACACAATCTACACATATATGTTTATGCATAATCTGTCGTGCTCGTTTCATTTTCAAAGAAATACATTATACTTTTGACTTATTATACCTATATACCCATGATTGCGATCATGACGTATTAATTCTGAATCTTACATCACTATGGTAAAATTGCAAGTTAAAAAGTAATTACCATATACTAGGTATTCAATAGTGATCACAAACGGTGTTTGTTTTGTGTTAAGATTCTATTGGTATCCGACCAGGCGACATGAGTTTCTCATCCTCCATCTGGGAAGGAACGTTTGAACAAGAGAAAGCCAAGGTGGCGAAGCTCAAGTCATTCTACGAAAAGAAAATGACAGAAAAGGGGGTAAGCCAAGCAAAGAGGAATTGACAATGCAATAAATGAGATCTTTCTGCAGGTTACTGGGAAATGGTTGACGCTGAGTACTTCCAAGAAACCCGGGGAAGCCATTGTGAAAGCGATCGCTGAGTACAAGCCAGTGCTGGCTGTGATGGGCGCACGCGGAATAAGCTCATTCAGGAAAACGTTGATTGGTAGCGTGAGCGATTATGTCCTGCACCATGCTACTGTCCCTGTCATCATCTGCAAACACCACCACTAAGGCCTTCTTATCTATCTATCTATTCTATCTATCTATCTATCTATCTATCTATCTATCTATAATCTATCTATCTATCTCTCTCTCTCTCTCTCTCTCTCTCTCTCTCTCTCTCTCTATATATATATATATATATATATATATATATATATATATATATATATATATATATATATATATATATGAAATCAAGTGGCTACCAACTACCACTTGGTTCATTCTGACATTATGGGGTTATTTTTAATAAATACCTTTTTGTCGTGCTATTGCTTCCTCTACAGGGTTTAATATTATTTTGTTATTGGTTTTTATTGTGTGTGGATAAAATTGATGAATAAACGATAGTAATATTATTGATTTGTAACTGTTGGGTTATCCACGGTCACGGTTATTCACCGTAAAGTGTGTTCTTTTTATTCGTTATTTTTGGTTGGCGTTGGAAGCCAAGCTATGATATCACTTCGGACAAACTTCTTCGACTCGTGATTGGACAGACCAACTTCCTTCTTCCAATCAGAATCGTCAAATTCAAGTCAATACGCCTGCGCACAGGTCAGCCATTATGGTATACCAAACGTGGATCTTCTTCTATGTGCCTTGCTTATGAGCGTTGGCGATCATGGCTCGATACCGCACCCTGTCTCCCACAATATGCAGTACGTGTATTGATGGGCTCTCTGCGGATCTGCAAATCATTTTATCATACGTTATGACTATTGGCATCAGAAATGAGGATATATTTACCTTTTCAAACCAAAATCTACTTTTATTGGCGACGTTTTTTAAGGAAAATTTTAAATTAAAAATATTCCTTGTTACTTTACGTGTTTTTAAGGAAAATTTTAAATTAAAAATTTTCCTTATGTTACTTTACGTGTTTTTAAAGGAAAATTTTAAATTAAAAATTTTCCTTATGTTACTTTACGTGTTTTTTTTTTTTTTTTTTCTTCTGTAAGTCTGTGAACGATTTTTTATGCGCCGTTGCGCGGAACTCCGTGAAGTATAATTCAACTAATTTCACACATTGATAGTACATGTCATTTTGCGGGTCTGATTCGAATTTGAAGGTTAAAGGTCGAAGGTCAAGGTCACAGCGATTTTTCAAAATCTCAAATTGGATCGCTTCTAGCTCACTGATTAATTGAGCTGGGGTCTTGTAACAGACATCAATCGATCCAGCGCGTTAATATGTACAACAATGCATGGCGCTGTTACTGCTCTCAGATGCACCGTTCTTGCGTAATCTTGCATAATAGTAATTACGACATTTTTAAATGCAATCTTGGTTGTTAAGCGGGTTGTGGCATTGAAATTTGCAGAGTATATTGCTAGTATAGTCTTCTTATGTAATTATAAGTTTAATTGAGGTTGCATAAAGGTCAAGGTCATTGTGGTAATTAAAGCATTTAATTGCATAAATTGATGATTATTTCGAAATCTGTAAATTTTGTAACTTTTCTGAGTTGCATACTACGTGTGCTGTCGAGTCTTACAAGGAAATGTGATAATTCAGAGTATTTGTGTGTTTTCGATCGAAACACATATTAGGCAACACTTAGCCAATTGCATTGCTTCGGTATTCCGTTGAACAAAGTTTGGTACTGAATATTTTGAATTTGATCATGTCTGTCAATTAGTAAGTTGCACTTATTAATGGAGCAAGTTATGTCGGATTAACTCTGAAAGTTTGAAGGTCAAAGGTTAAAGGTCAAGGTCGCAGTGATTTTTCAAATTTGAAAACTCGATCGCCAATAACTCATCGAAGAGTAATGCTAGCGACTTGTAACTGACATCAAATGATTTAGTGCATCAATATGTAAAATAAAGCTCGGAAGTATTTCTGCTCCTAGATGCACCGTTC
>KB292404.1:43891-55232 GCA_000328365.1 Capitella teleta
CATTCTGCGAGTCNNTGATTCAAATTTGNNTAGGTTAAAGGTCAAANNGGTCAAGGTCAGCNGATTTTTCAAAGTCTCAAATTGGATCGCTTCTAGCTCACTCATTAATTGAACTAGGATCTTGCAACATACATCAATCGATCCAGCGCGTTAATATGTACAGCAATGCATGGCGCTGTTACTGCTCTCAGATGCACCGTTCTTGCGTAATCTTGCATAATAGTAATTACGACCTTTTCAAATGCAAATATATCGGTTGTTAAGCGGGTTGTGTCATTGAAATTGCTAGTATGTATATTGTATATTGCTAGTATGCCCATCTTATGTAATTATAAGTTTAAATGAGATTGCATCAAGGTCAAGATCATTGTGGTAATTAAAGCATTTAATTGCATAAATTGATGATTATTATCAGTATAATGAATTTTTGCAACTTTTTGAGTTGTGTTAATTGTGTGCATTTATTTTAGCGAGGTCTTTAGCAATTAAATTCCTAGACTAAGTGTAAGATTACAATGTATGGCAATGTATGATACGTTATTCTGGGTGCATGTGCACTTAAGAGTAGGAAAAGAACCAAATTGACTTCAGAATACAAAGAGTTTTATTGGCTCAAAAGGAAGAGCTGGTCGCATATTTTATGTACAAGCAGAATTGCTTTGTAAACGCATGCAAACATTGCGTAACATGAAGCCAGCACCTCACACAGCAACAAAAGAGATTAACATTCAGATCAAAGTAGAGAACGGAAACAAGAAGAAGCCAACAGTAGGCAACGGTCATTGAACACAGGAAGAAATCTAATTTCTTTTCCTTATCGTGTATACAAAGTATTCGTGGTCGCCGGTCTGCTCCCCTTCGATGATCCTGTAGTTGACCTTGAGATCAGAAAAAACTGGATCCTTGCACGGGAAAGGATTCAAGATAGCCATCCGCAAGGCTGGATCTTCATCCGTGATCTGGATCAGACAACCGGTCGGTTTCAGGACGCGGAGACTCTCCTTGTACAGCTGCATAGCTCTGGTGTGTGCTCTATCTCGATCCTCATCCTTGAGGAAGGAATCAAGGGTTCCCTTATCGATGACGACATCCATGGATCCGGATTGAATCGGCATGTTGAGGGCGTCTGCCTGCAGGAAGTCAATCTTGGATCCTTGCTGGAGGTGAACTTTGCGGAGTTTTTCTTGCAGAGTAAGGAGAGCATCATGTGAGATGTCAATGCAGAGCGATTCTGATGGCGCTGGGCTGTCCATGCAGAGGTCAATTGAAAGAGTGGACACTCCGCAACCGATGTCAAGCAGGCGGTAAGGGGTCTTTGGCATCAAGGGCAGAACGAATGGCTTGAGGACCTCGTACGACATCAACCATTCAAAGTTCGTGTTGGGAGGTGCGGGGGAATCCTGCCTCTGTTGCTTGTAAAACTGCTTCCAGTAGGTCTCCTTGCTGAGTTTGCTGAAGTGGTTGGTGGCATCCACTGCAAAAGAGATGAATGCAATGAGCTACAAAGTGCTATGCCAGATAACAAAATAAAACAATCTTAAAAAGCAACTGCGACAATCAGAAAAAAACCGCAGACTTACGAGAGGTGTAATTCATGGCCATCGCCATTGCAGGGGCAGCCATACATGTCTTTGAACCAGCGAATGTCTTATTGGCCTGCCTTGTCAGCAATGTGGCCACTCGTCTACTCATGAGGAATCGCATCTTGGTTGGGAATCTGGAATTATAATTAAAAATTATGATTAAAATTTTAATTCAATTCAATGAAACAATTCATGGTAAAATCTTCTTACATCAGGTTGTAATATCAGCTGATACAATCCTATTATTTTCCATTGAATTCATTTCATAATAATAGTAACTCATGAAGCGTGATGAGAAAATTAAGTTTCATAAGCGCGCGAATCATAACGCATCCTGAGTAATTATTCATGAGGTCTACGCCATATCTATTCATGAGTCATTGGCGCAGCTAACCAATCAAATCCCTCAGAAACCTCATTTGCAAATTCATGAACCGGGGATCCATGTGACACGGAAGGAAAAATAATAAACAGTCGCCATTTTCTCCAGCCCAGCATTTTCACATTTCATACTTGAGGAAAAAGGAAGGTTTTCTTCTAAAAAGTGAGCTATCCGTGAATATCTGTTGTGTCAAGGTATTGAAAAGTATTTAATCCAATAATTCACCTATAAATTACCTGTTATTCCATTGTTTTTGTTATCGAAAATCGTGATTGACTTTACATTTTCTGCTTTCTGTCAAAACTGTTGATACATCATTGCATGTATTGGTTTCGTTCGATTTGTTGCGTTATGATTACACTGAGAATTGTTGATGATCTGCTGATTTGGAGTTCTTACTATCTCTTTTGTGATAAATTACTGACTATTTGCATTATATTGGGTTACGAAAGCTAGTCAAGTCTTGCAGGATATGTTCATATAAATTCATACGCTCTAAAATTGTGCACCCGGGTATCTGCGTTCGTTGTTTGCAGTACCGAGTCCGTGCGCCCAATCGACGCCTGAGCCTGAGGTCCTCATCCGACCGATGTCTGTTATCCACACGTACCAAGCGTGAAAACTACATATGGTTTTTGATTCTGCGAAACCATAGAATTATGGAACAATCTACCTTTTAAACTAAAAGACACAGCCAATATTGTCTCTTTTAAAAATATTTTGAAAACCTACCTTTTTAACAGAGCTTTTAATGATAACAATTGACGAACAGCTTCGCCTCCTCTTTTTACTTTGTCTACCTTTTACGTTTCTCTTTTTAACTCATGTGAAGCGCATAGAAACTTATATATATATATATATTGCACTATATAACTTATAAGTGAATAAATTATTATTATTATTATTATTATTATTATTATTATTATTATTATTATTATTATTATTATTATTATTATTATTATTATTATTTAATTGTGAATTTATCACGTCAGATTGGAATTCAGAAGTGGAAACTATAAAATCTGTATTCCTCTTTTATCAAAAGAACATTTGGATACTAAATTCATCCCTGGATCATGTTTGGGCGCTGCTCAGTGGCAACAAGGCTAGGAGTCATCATATTCATCATACTCATCACCAGTCTCATTGTAATGCAAAGATGGAATGAAAAGAAAGAACAGGGCAAGAACTGATTGCTCTCAGAGATCAGAATGTGAAAAGCACTACTGAAAAAACGAACAATCAAACTTGCAAAGAAGATCATGCAAGATCAGCGCCATCTAGTAAATCATCACTACAAGCTGCTACCATCTGGAAGAAGACTGTCGATTCCAAGAATTTGGACAGCTCGCTTCAAGAGAACTTTCATCCCTTCATCGATTATTTCAATTAATTCTTGTGGCCAAACACATCCTTTTGGGTATTAAATGTTTATTTTATTTTATCTATCTTCCCTTATCTTATTATTATTATTATTATTATTATTATTATTATTATTATTATTATTATTATTATTATTATTATTATTATTATTATTATTATTATTATTATTATTATTATTATTATTATTATTGAGTAATCTCACAAAATAATCTTTCTATTTTAATTTACATGCATTTTTGTGATTGAAAAAGAATTATAAATTATTATTATTGTAATAATAATATTTGATTCATTGATCGGTTCATTGAGGATGGAATAATTACTACACAACTTATGATAAATTTGGTCTCTCAATATGTATGTTGGGCCTAACATATCAACCAGTCAGTCAAATTTGGTTAATATCAATTATATTTTTTATTTATGAAATGTTGGGTGGAGCCATAAAACCCCATCACGCACGCACGCATTTATGAAATGATTTATCTTTATTGAGTAGCCTATATGAGCAATTAATGTATTTTTAAATTGTTATAGGCTGCTATATTTAATTTTAGGCTCTTGGTACTTCTTTGCTGTGAGCTATTTACTCAACTGTGAGCTATTTGCTTAACTGTGAATACCCTGGTAATGAAATAGCTCAGAATTCATAGTGTAAGACAATCCACCACCAGAGCTCTCATGCCTGCCTCCAGTTACCAGCATAACATTTAGATTCTCGTCTAATTAGCAATTGTGTACTGCTACCCTCATCATTATTGATTAAGCAGGTATTATACAGCTCTTGCTCAGCATCTATTTTGTAATGATGGTGATACTCAGAGAAATTCATTAATTGATCTGCTAGCTGTGTTTTAATTTTTCATCTTTAACAAAGTTGAAATACTAGTATTCTTCGGAACGCCTGGATTAACATGAAACATCATGGTCAGATTATCTTTAAGAAATTAAATGCTGGTAGTTATTAGAAGAAATGTTGGCCATAGAGTCATGTCCTCTCATTGCAATTTGGAATTGACCTGAAGGTGTCACTTCTCAATTAATCGTATTTCACTGTTTAGTCTTATCTTACCAAATTTAATGGTATTGTAATCTCAAGACCGAGTGAAAAATCAGTTTCCCAAAAAGAATTATGCAGCTACCAAACAAAATTCTGACCAATAAATTCAATTTTCAAAGTTAAAATAGCAGGTACTAACTAATGTATCTCCAGATTCTACATTTAACCAACTTGAACCTGCAATTTACCCGCTAAAAAGCCCAAACCAACTCACCTTGCAGCTTCTTTGTTGTGAATGAAACAGCGAATCGATGAGAGGATCAATATGAGAGAGGGGTGTGTCTGGTCACAGGTGTCTTTTGCAACCCACGTGTTTCTGTTGTCGTTACAGTTGAACTGCTTGCTGGGGGCATCTCTCTCCTCCTTATATGCGTCCGATATCACACTCGTCAACTTGACTGTTTGTCACTTTGACCTGCAGCTTCTGCTGTCAACAATATCATTAAGTTATCAGCTGTGTTGTCAAAAAGTAGGCCGTTTACTCTTAGCATGATTCTGTTAATCTGTTATTCTTTTTTTATTTTCCTTTCACCACTTGCGTAGGTGTTTACTGTACGTTGGATATGATGTCATTTTACTGGGTCACATGATTTGTTTTTGTTTTCATTTTAAGTTCTGGTTTATTTATGGATTTATGTTCTGTTTAATGTATTGTTTTTGTTTCTTAGTTTATGTAAACGTGTGCCCTAGAATGTGTCTTTGAATATAGGTTTTGAATTTATATTTTATTATAGGTTATGTATTATTTATACTCAATTATAGAATGTATTTTTTATTCTTCCTTCTTATTTTTACCGGGTATTTTATTTTTTCTCAAGTATAGTTTGACTTTTCAGTGTCATTTCCTTTTCTAGCTTATATCATCTCATCTTAGAATATATAGATACACATTTAGTAAATAATGATATACGGCATTTTATGGTTTTACATCCTGATCATCATTTAGAAATATGCAATGCTCCATTTGGAATAAGACAGCCTATACTAGAACACAGATCTTGGATATTTCATTTTCTTGGTAGGCTAACCGACCGTGCAAATGAGATAACGCTGCCACTTGGACCAAATACCCTGTCACAGTGAGACGGGATTTCTCTGCGCGCATAGATACAGTGACTGATGGTGAAGACGTAAAATCGGGATTCTCTCCATCAGGAGTGTTGGTTCTTCTGTGTTTGATTAACTTCAATATTCATAAATATTCCAGGTGTCCTTGTACAGTTCTATTTTATTGTCCGTTGAACCCTAGGACTATTGATTTCAACGATTTATTATCTGAGAAACAGATATGTATTCATTAGATATTGAATGAATCTGCTTGTACAGCATTGATATCATAGAACTCTTGTTTTCATTACGCAAATGAGGCTTTTATACAAGATCTGATCACACCTCATGAATACGCAAGTGAGATTGAATACATAGAAATTCTGTTTACAATTTTTTAGCGCTTAATTGCAAAGGCTGTGGTTTGTAGTTGATGCCACTTGTGAAAGTACATGTTTACGCTGTCGTTATTAGAATATTTTTATCTGTGTTTCATATCCAGGCATCAAGAGCATCATTGAAAAGTCACGAATTTGTGAGCAATCATAGACCATTGAACTCCGACCCCACTATCACATGCTGCTCTCCGCGGCTATCGGCACGTCCAGTTTCATAATTTATTTATTTTTCAACGCATCTTCGTGTCATCAGGTCATTTCAGTAGATAAATATGCTTGTTTTTTTCCCCTTTCTTTATAGCTTTGTTTAGTTTGCTAGCATCAAAGGTTAAATTTCGACATATATCCTGGTCGCCTTGTTATGTGACATAGCTTGGTAAAATGTATGTCCTTGTAATTCGCAAACCTCCAAACCTGCCTTCACATTAATTTATAATTTCTGGATGCAAATTTCTTTTCTTCTCTTTCCAATTCTAATGTTTTATGTTTCAGTATAATATGTCTGGTTTAAGATAGAAGGATTTCTTTGTTTGGAGTAAATTTAATTAATTATTACAAACCCTTTCTTGGAAAGCTCTAATCAATCAGAACCACTTGAACGAATCATCTGCTGCTTCAGCTACAATATAAATAACAAATATGATAAAGTCTCCAATTCCTTCACAGGTCTGTCAGCATCATGAGCATGCGTGGCTGCGTCATCCTCATTGCATGCATTGCAGTTGCATCCGTTGCCTCGGCAACAACAGAGAAACCATTGGTACGTTGTCCTCGAGTCATATGTGCAATGTTCTGCTTGGATGGATTCAAAACGGACGCATCCGGTTGCCCCATCTGCGCATGTCAGGAGCCGGCCACTCCCATATGTGCCACTCCCATGTGTGCGAACCCTTGTTCAAATGGCTACAAGAAATCTCCTGAGGGATGCGACACATGCGAGTGCAAGGAGGATTCATGCGAGGTACGATTATGCTCACATCATCATCTTCAGCGGATACAAAAACAAGTCTCCGTGCTGTAACAACTCTTAAGCACACACTCAATGTCATGGTTATTCAGTCCATAATTATTAGCGTACAGGAACAAAGGCATGATTGAGGTCTCTGACCTTAGGCTGCTCTGACCTTAGGCTGATCGACGGTTGTTGGTTCATTTCAACGCGACCTTTTTTCTCTTCCAATGTGTTGCACTGCTAACAGATGTGCTCAGGGCTCGCTCGCCACATGGCGAGTAAACAGGGAATTTTTACTTGCCAAAATAAATATAGCATAAAACACAGTTATTTTATACATGTACATCCTTGATACATACTATATGTCACTATGTCAACCAATTTTAATTTAGGTCGATCATATATGACAAATGCAGTCAAGAGCATTCAGTACTATCACTCTGCCACTAGAAAAGTGTCTTTCCCTCTACTGGGTTATGCTGGTGATGGCCACGCATCCACTCTGAATTAGGTGAGCCAATACAACCAACAAATAAAAACTACAAAGGAAAACGCACAGACTTGTGTCGCCAATCCTTTGATGAACCCCTTAGTGGGAATCTTCAAAAGAATGATAAAAAATGATTAACTCGAGCGTTAACTAAACCGCGTCAACTTATATATTGGAGCAAGAGTTGGAATCAAATTTCGATTTCAAATGCTATGTTAGTGAGGGGATGATGGAATCAACGATTTATGAAATCATCAATCACTGCTATTACATGTACTATAGTATTCAGACTAACTACCAGTATATACCTAAGATGCGACTTAGTTTGAAAAGATGTGAATGCAGTAAGAACAATGGCGGCGCCAAAATTATTCGACTGATCTGGCGTTAACATGGCGTCAGCTAATTCAAACGTGTCACATGATATTAGGCACCTTCATATGGGCTCACAGGTTTCAGTTTTAAACGGAGGATCGAGCAAAAATCTATTGCTTATGTAATTTTTCCGTGGCGTTAACCAAAGAATCTGCCCTTTACATTTTATTTGGAGAGCTAAAATTTTACTCGCCATCTGGCTGTTATTTTTAATCGCCAGTGAGAATTTTCAATCGCCATTGGGGAGTAGTTGAGTTTTATTTTGAGCCCTGGATGTGCTGCCGCTCTAAGTGGGCTCTGAATGTTTTCATTCTACAGTCACTCAATTAGTTTATCGATTATGAAATAAAAACCTGTAATTTTTTATGTATTGATTGAATTATGTTCTAAAAGTTTATTGTGACCTAGAATATATTGGTTATCATTTTCTAATCAATAAGGGTTTTGAATTTTGATTTTCTCTCTATCATTCCAATCAGTCTTTAAATCAATTTCTAAAATTTATTCATTTAATCCTCTCTTTCAGCTGAGTGATTGCCCACCAGGCACCACCTGCGAAACAAAGGAGAACGGCGCTGTGTACTGCAAAGGTTTGTGACCCTTATTAGCATAATTTATGCACAAGTTCTTAACCTTGATTATCAAAATTATTTCTCTGTTGCACACTTAGCACCGAGGTGAAAAAGTACAGTAAACCTAATTATGAAGAATAATTAGTTGTGATTAACTCAATCTCTTCACCTTTAAACTGCACGATTTCAGGACCCTAAAAAGATCAATTGACTCTTAGACTTTCTTATTAACACCGTATCTAGTTAATTGATGATTAAACATTATGACTATTTCATGTTCACTTTCAGTTCGACCTCTTTGTCATGAAACTCGCGACATGTGGGAGAAGATGCAAGACCCGGCAATGGCTGAGATGATGAAGGGTATGATGGGTGGGGGAAGGGGTCACATGATGGGTCACATGATGGGCAACCCATTCATGGGGCGTGGGCCTCACATGGAAGGCATGATGATGCCAGGGCCCGTGATGATGGGGCCTCCGATGTGCGATGAGGCCACCGGCGACTTCCTCCCTCGTCAGTGCCACGAAAAGGACCGACACTGCTTCTGTGTCGATGATCGCGGATTTGAAATCGACGGCACACGAACCAACGATGTTGACAGTCTGACATGTTGTTAGTATCACTGGGTATAAGATCTCTGTTTCATTAATGAATTTTATATCTGCTCAGCTCACAACCGTACAAGCAGTTTGAACATGGATATGATGGTGAAGCACCAGATGACGGACATGCAGCAACACATAGATGAACTTCGAGAGTGAGTCATGCTCTTTTTCTCTGCCATCAATCCATTTATTTCCCACAGAGCCATGCAGCAGGGACTCGGAGATCTCATGCAAATGGATGAGCGCTGGATCAACATTGTGGCCATCACACCTGATGAGAACGGAGTCCACGTTGTGTCCATTCACGTCGTGGTCAGCCATGATGGTGAGACTGACCTGCCCTCCGCTGCCAATTTGTTCCAGCGCCGTCTTCAGGAGGGAAATTGTCAGATCCCATTCAATGACCAGGTGCTCCTGCCTGATCCAGAGTCTATCCGCATTGAGCACAAGTTTGACATCCTTCCCCCTGTTCTCCCAGAGGAGCAGGGTCCAGAGTACCCGGAAGAAGAAGAATCTGTCCCCAGTGAGTGCTGATTGACGTCAATCGCAGAAGTTATATTTATTTGTTTAATAATTTGCTTGATTAGTTTCCTGCTTTGATTTGCGTTCTTACGGTGGCAACCACCGCATGACGGTCATCATGGGAGCCTTTGGTTTGATCATCATCATCACCGCGACTACTGGTCTTGCTCTGGCCGTGAGTAATCAGTGTCGTATTTGTCAACCATTAATTTTCGTGTTTTTCAGGCGATGAGGAGGCGTCGCATGGCTCTTCTACAGTATCAGCACAGACGCTTTGAAAATATGGACACACTGAGAAGGGTGAGTGCATCGGTTATGCTTTATTTCCTTGACCTTATTCTTGTTCTCAGAACATTGTCGCTTCGAATGAGCTTGACCTTCAGAATGAGGATAAGAAGGTCGTTGTGCTGGCTGATGAAGCGCCTCCTCTTGAGGAGAAAGTTTCCATCGCTTGAGCGAAAAAACAAAAGAGAGAGAAATCAAAGTGGTTTTCTTTTCTGAGGCGTCTGATCACCTCTCTGCAGTCGTTCCCCTTTTCAGTAATCTCACATTTATTTTCTCTATAGATGTACATTCCTAACATGTTTTTTATGCATGCTGTCAGCGTGTCTTAATTCGTCTTTCTTTCATGTATTCCTTGCTGTATGTTGTGGCACTAATTACTCATTTTCTCTCTTACACAATCTCACATGGTATACTCCAAACTGAATCTTTCTTTGTACTGGTATCCTGTTATATTTCGGCGGATATTTGATTTAATCGTAGATGTGCATTTATTGTATTTTTTTTTCTCCTCGCAAAAGTAAAAGAAATAATACTCAAGAAATAAAAGTTTCTCTTTTTTGTTTTCCTAAAAAAATTTACAAATTGTTTTTTCTTATTTTCGTGAATATCTGTGATGAATAAAAATTATCCTAATTGTGGGCTTCACGTCATTCATTCTTTTCTTTTTAATCTTGAGATTTGTACGGAAGCAACTCTTAAATTATGAGGCCACAACTGACTGAGTTGAGTGCTGAATTACTACATTTCATTTCATTTCATTTATTACATTTGAAAACACATTTTCAGCAATATCAAAGAACATTCAAATGCGTTGTACAAACAGAGGTAAATAGGAAAATCATAAACAAGAAATCAATCAGATGTGATCAAGGAAAATTTTGAAAGAAGCAATTAATTAATGAAATGTATGGCAGCGATATTAGCCCAAGATGCTTGAGCATACGGTTGAGCTAGAAGAGATCCAATTTGAAACTTTGATAAATCGTTGTGACCTTGACCTACAAATTTCTTTGGAACTCTCAGAATCACTTCCCACCAACTTGAGAGAAGCAAAAACACAAATTTCATATTAGTTATCGGTAAGACAATTAAATGCTTAACCTGCTTAAAAACCGAGATATTTGCATTTGAAAAAGTCATAATTACTGTTACGCCAGATTACGCAAGAACGGTGCATCTAGGAGCAAAAATACTTCCGAGCTTTATATTACATATCAATGCACTGAATCATTTAATGCCAGTTACAAGTCAATAGCATTACTAGTCAATGAGTTATTGGCGATCGAGTTTTCAACTTTGAAAAATCACTGCGACCTTGACCTTTAACCTTTGACCTTCGAACTTTCAGAGTTAATTCGAAATAACTTGCTACATTAATGAGTGCAACTTACTAATTGACAGACATGAGCAAATTTAAAATATTCAGTACCAAACTTTGTTCAACTGAATACCGAAACAATGAAATTGGCGAAGTGTTGCCTAATATGTATTCCGACCGAAAACACACAAATATTCTGAATTATCCCATTTCCTTCTAAGGCTCGACAGCACACGTAGTATGCAACTCAGAAAAGTTACAAAAAAATACGAAATTCGAAATAATCATCAATTTATCTAATTAAATGCTTTAATTACCACAATGACCTTGACCTTGATGCAATATCATTTAAACTTATAATACATA
>KB292412.1:13127-37441 GCA_000328365.1 Capitella teleta
TGAGAGCAGTATAGCGCCATTCATTGTTGTACATATCAATGCGCTGGATCGATCGATGTATGTTGCAAGACCCTAGCTTAATTAATGAATGAGCTGGAAGCGATTTAATTTGAGATTTTGAAAAATCGCTGTGACCTTGACCTTTGACCTTTAACCTACAAATTTGAATCAGACTCGCAAAATGACATGTACTATCAATGTGTGAAATTTGCTGAATTATACTTCACGGAGTTTCGCGCAACGGCGCATAAAAAATCGTTCACGGACTTACAGAAAAAAAAAAAAAAAAAAAAAAAAAAAAAAACACGTAAAGTAACATAAGGAAAATTTTTAATTTAAAATTTTCCTTAAAAACACGTAAAGTAACTTAAGGAAAATTTTTAATTTAAAATTTTCCTTAAAAAACACGTAAAGTAACATAAGGAAAATTTTTAATTTAAAATTTTCCTTAAAAAACACGTAAAGTAACATAAGGAAAATTTTTAATTTAAAATTTTCCTTAATAATCACCAGTCCCTAGGTTTACGCTGGGCGTTACATTTCTGGCGCCTGTGATTTAAGCATGCAGTGATATATGCGCCCATATTAATCTCCAGGTACAGCGTTTAATTGCTTCTGCATGCACCTTGCATTGACGTATCAGATGAGAGTAAGGAGCGCCCTCTGTTGCAAGTAAACGCCCTGTTTAATGACTTAGTTGTGCTTCTCTTCCGCTGTGTCATTTCGTTAGTTCAATGTCGTCCAGATAAAAAAACGCCCAAAGAGCGACTTAATCATGAATTGCAAATAATGAATTGTAGTAATGCAAGTTTCTTTTATATGATTCCATAATCCTACAATATTTGACCACGTGGAAATGACGCTCAAGTGAATACTTCATACTTTTCTTGACTTGCCATCATTTCTCTTTGTCGTTTTATATTCGTTGAACGCCGATTCCAAATACTTTATTTAAGACGCAACTATTTGAAGATTTGTGCTCCAAATAACTCCCAATTGTCAGTGCCGCCATTATACCCCAGATAAACATATCCTTTTTTTCTCTCGGGTTATATATCTTTTTTTTTCTACCTGTCGGCAACTACAGCGGTGCAGCCATTGGAGCATCCCTGTTCTTTGAGGCGTGACTGCATACACAATTAAACTCACTTTATCTCAAGCTTACTTTCAATCGACGAGAGATTCTCGCGAATCGAGTTCCAGGTTGAAAATCTTATCTCAGGTGAGCTTTTCTAATAAACTAAAAAGTCTTGAAAACACCCTATGGAAGTAATATTCAGCTCAATTTTATTGAGAATGTTTTTCGCACTTTTAGTCAACGTGTTCAATCTACTTTCTAGACGAAGTGAGATTATTTCTCTGTTATTATATGTAATATACATTTTTTTCATACCTCGTGCCTTAGGCATCATAATTCACAAACGGGTGACAGAGAAATATAACTTTCTCATCTTGAGACCAATCACAAAGAAGTTCAAGTTCCACATCAAAATAGTTTGAACGAAAACACTAAATAGTGTTGATCTTATTATTTGTAGTGAAGAAAAATGAGCAACATTGTTTGGTCGTCGTAGACTTCGCATAATGTTTGATTATTCTTTTCATAGCGTCTGATTCTTCGTGTTTCAAAAAAGTTGCAAACCTTATTTGCTGAGAACAAACAAGCGAAAAAGATTCTTGTAAATTGTCTCCTAGTTTTTCATGTTTTTATTGGGGGGCTTCGTAATTATCTCCGGCGCAAACATTGCTAAACACTCTGATAAAAAGTAATCGCGGATTATGGATTTCAAATTAGATTAGAAAATATATTCACTAACCTTACTATGAATAACATTGAAAAACCAGCACAACTTCACAGAATATAACGTATTTTCCGGTAATCTACCTTTTCTTATCAGTTAAATCTTAAAACCTGAATTGCGCGAAAGTGTTGAAAATTCGCATGAGTTAAGATTACCCCGTATGATATCATCTTCAGTGGAATTTTCATATTCGGGTGGAATTTGCTTCAATTAAACCGGCGCATCAAGTCGTTCTTTCACAGAAAGAGCCGACGCCCCTTTAAGTGTCTGTAATTTTGCTTTTGGATTTTCTGCTGCAGGCTGGCTAAAGTTGGCGAATAGGCACAATGCAACTGATTAATTATTTCCCTAATAATTCTGTGCCTACAAATTGAATTTATATTTTATTTTGTTAATTTTATGCTTTACGTATGATGTTAGTGCTAATTCGTTGAAATGCTATAAAAATCCGGTTTAAAGTCCTCAAAAACAGCCTAATTTCAAAGCATTTGGCACGATTCAGTTTTAAATACTCTTTTATTCAAAACTCGAAAAGACGCGATTATATTTTTACTTCAGTTTTCCATCAAGCAACTTGATGCATTCATGCGTACACAAGTTATAGAAGTGTAAATTTCTCTAACTGAAGTATGAAACTGCGTTAAAAAAATGGTATTTCTTTTATGAAACTAAAATTCCGCAGTGTTTCCTTTGCACAATCTGGACGAAGGCTAAGCATGCATTTGATACCAGATATAAAATAGAATTGGTCATATCATTGGAACCGCGTTGTTCCAAATAAGCGTCGACCAATGCAATCAGTGTAGCCGTTAAGATATATTCTCTGTAAAGTGAAAATAGCTCTGCATGATCGGAACAATGTATGATTTCGACTAAACTTACATTCCGACTACAAAATCCCCCAATCCCTCTGGGGATCTAAGAATATGATCATTTATAAATAATATCTGGCTTGCCATATGAGGCCCTTATTTTCCAAAAGGGGCCCCTGTGTACCACTGCAATCAGTGCATGCAACTGATCCAAGTGCAGTGACCGTGACGAATCTTCACAGTCTACCGATCATGCATAATCCTATGCATGTGCCAACTATTTTCGTGCTTATGGTATGCTTGTAGAAGCCAAAGTCAGACGCGCAATATGTGCGAATGGAATCACAGGTGAATTGCTTTTAAATTATACCGAGTACTGAGTGAGGATATTATATCATTAGTTGGCCTTTGAAGACAGTGTTGCGCCAAGTGTGTAGCTCCATATGCGAGCTTATAGTCGAGTGAAACAAAATGTGAGAGATGCGTTATGGTGACACACCACACGTGCTGTGCGTTTACCTGTCATAACGGTTATTCGTTCCGACTTCATAGTACAGGTGTCGGTCTCTTTGACTTTTATAGGTAGTGTTCATGCGAGGGAACCTTTAAAAGTAGACAGACAAATTTCATTATAATTCAGCTTTTGATTTGTAAATGCTTGTCGTTTTGATATAATGTTTAGTTGTTTAGCATGATTTACTCATTTTATGTTAATTATTTTACCTTTTTTTAACGTTGTTTGAACACCCCCGCAAGCTAGACGATGTGGTTTTATATATTTTATTGAATTATTAGTATTATTATTATTTTAATGAGCAGCTACCTGGACGCCCCTGTTTTCCTTCATATTTGCCTAGATGTTGACCAACCCTAATCGCTCGACATTATTATTAAAATTATTCACTGTAATCAGTTTTCATTTGAGAAGCACAGAACATCTTTTACCGGATTTAAATTGATGCACTTATCACGAAAGTCGATCTTGTTGAGCATTGATATATTGTCGATAATGAGCTTCATACATTGACAAAATATCCGAAAAGAGCAGGAAAACAATGTATCGGCGTCGACCGCTTATTCCAGGCAGCGCCTTCTACTTTTCGATGACTGTGTGAGCATTTTTCTGATGTCGCTGGGGATTCTAATAATGACCAAGAAGATGACACGCCGGACGGGTAAAGGAGGGGTGTTGTTTAATCGTGAGTGAAACCGGACAGAACGGGTGTGGGTTGGAAATTCGATGTTAACAAGCAATTATATGTTGGGGCTCCAATTAAGCCCGATCAGTTTGGACGTTATAAATTGTGAATTCCCGATTCTGCGGTGCTGCCAAAGTATAAAACAATGTGTTGCCTGTGCTTGCATGTGCCGCCAAGAACCTTTTGGCCAAGGATTGGAATAAGAAGCATTGGAGAGCTGAGAACCTGGGTTACTTCAGTGTACTTCCACTGTGACATTTACTAGCTGCTGTCATTCGAAGTTAATTATATCCAGAATATATATGATCTACATTCATCATAATGTCTGTTTCTCAATACAGTGTCTACTGATAACCGTTGGAATAAAAAAGGCCTCCAAATTTTTTCCATCGGGAGGCATTAATTAATTCCCTCAAAACAACAACATGCACTTATTATATTTATATATCACAGCTATGAAATGAAAAAGTTGAGAAGTCACAGCAAAAAGAGAAAAAGGTAATGAGAGCATTTATTAATAACAATCAATAAAATAAGTGCTGTTCCAGCATTACATCATGGGTTTTAGGAAAGCATTATTTTTATGCTTGCTAGTGGACATGCTAGCCACATCAATTCAAGGTAAGTAAAAATAAACTTTTATGGTTTAAGACGATTAATACCCTTTAGGTGCAACAACTGGAGCCCAAAACACTGCAAACCCAACCACTGGAGCCCCAAACACTGCAGGCCCAACCACTGGAGCCCCAAACACCGCAAACCCAACCACTGGAGCCCCAAACACTGCAGGCCCAACCACTGGAGCCCCAAACACTGCAGACCCAACCACTGGAGCTCCAAACACAGCAGGCCCAACCACTGGAGCCCCAAACACAGCAGGCCTAACCACTGGAGCCCCAAACACTGCAGGCCCAACCACTGGAGCCCCAAACACTGCAGATCCAACCACTGGAGCTCCAAACACTGCAGACGCATCCACTGGAGCCCCGAACACTGCAGCCTCAAACACGACAGACCCTAACACTGCAGACGCATCCACTGGAGCCCCGAACACTGCAGCCTCAAACACGACAGACCCTAACACGGTAGACACATCCACTGGAGCCCCGAACACTGCAGCCTCAAACACGACAGACCCTAACACGGTAGACACATCCACTGGAGCCCCGAACACTGCAGCCTCAAACACGACAGACCCTAACACTGCAGACGCATCCACTGGAGCCCCGAACACTGCAGCCTCAAACACGACAGACCCTAACACGGTAGACACATCCACTGGAGCCCCGAACACTGCAGCCTCAAACACGACAGACCCTAACACGGTAGACACATCCACTGGAGCCCCGAACACTGCAGCCTCAAACACGACAGACCCTAACACTGCAGACGCATCCACTGGAGCCCCGAACACTGCAGCCTCAAACACGACAGACCCTAACACGGTAGACACATCCACTGGAGCCCCGAACACTGCAGCCTCAAACACGACAGACCCTAACACGGTAGACACATCCACTGGAGCCCCGAACACTGCAGCCTCAAACACGACTGACCCTAACATGGTAGACACATCCACTGGAGCCCCGAACACTGCAGCCTCAAACACGACAGACTCTGCAGTGTCAACTGCTACTGCACCAAGTTCAGATGGCACAGTCTCAACCAATGGTCCAGAGACTGGTACTGTAGCTGAAGGAACTCTAAATGTTACATCCACTGCTAGTTTCACACCAGAAACGACTGAGGGTATAGAAACACCTTTTCCAAACGCAACTTCAGGTTTGCCCTTTTCAAATCTCGGCATATTACTTTATGCTTTGTTTTCCTCTAGAAGTCCCTACTTTCACGAATATATTGCCAACCACCAGTGTCATCTACACAACCACCCTAGACACGGTGTCCACGGCCATTACATCAGGCCCTGGGCCTGCCAACCAAACAGCAGCTGTCCAACCAACCGCTCTTCCTCTCACTCGTTTGTACTTTTGATTATGTTGTCTGCTTACATTCATGCATATATACTGATATGCTCATGACTTGTTACAAAGATTGCAGATCAATTTACGTACTTTAAATTGGGTCTTCTACTTGCTTCCAGAGCCATGTCAACATATGTTTCCGTATGGCTTGGATGAAGGAGACCAGGTGATGAACTTTATTAATCCTGTTGACGGCAACTCACACATACAACTCCCATACGGGTTCAAGTTTGGTTGCAAGCTTTATAAGCAGCTCTATGTAAGTATACAACTTTATTTCTATTTATTTTGCATGACATTCATCGTCGTCTCCTCTTCCAGATCAACGTTAATGGTTATGTTACGTTTGATCAATCGATGGTTCAATGGTGGACAGAATTTTTTCCTCTCGCTGGAAATCGTATGATTCCAATGATCGCTCCACTCTGGGGTGATTTTGATGGTCACCTCCGCACCCCTGGAATTAGCACAATATTTGCCCAAGTTTATGAGATGCCCCTGGATGGTGTTGCAACAGGACAGACACTGCAAGTTCTTCAAAGAGCTAATCACGACGTGCACACCTTCAAGTATGACACCAGTTTTGATGCATCTATTGTTGTGGTCATAACCTGGGAGAACATGAAGCCATACTGGGCCAGCTTCTACAACTCAGAGGCAAGTGCTTTGGTGCGTCACATTACCATATGTTGTGATGCTGAATTGTTTCAGAGCTCCACATTTCAACTGATACTCATGCAAGACATCAGCTCGAATCGAGCATACTTCCAGTACATTTACGGGGACCTTATCATAGCCACGTGGAGAGGTGGATACGCTACTTCCTGGTACTATCAAAATGGGCAGTATGCTCAAGGCTACCAAGTACCTGAATATACCGACCAATTCGACCGTTTACGCTACAACAACATGTATACATCGAAACTTCCATCATTCCTTGGATTGCAATATCTTCCTGGACCTTATTCAAGTATGATACAACATTCTACAAATATTCTTAACGCTTAAAACGGTTGCCTCTTGTTTTCTGCTTTTTTTTTTCCAATATCCAAAAATACTTCTCCTTGAGTCACCCCACATGAGGTGTTTATACCTTCCCCCTTTAGACTGCCCGGGACAATGGATATTCAAAGCCAGCTTTTCGGAGTGTGAGGCCATTGAGAAGACAGCGACTGCTAAGTGCACGTCTTGGTTCAGGCAAGAGCAACTGCAACCCAGCTTGCAGTCCTATGTGGAGTCCAAGACAGCTTCCAACGAAAGACGAGAAAGTGAACTGATTTGTCCGTGCAATTGGTGGCAGGCAGTCGTGGATTCCTCTAATTGGCGTTTGGATGTATTTGATGGGTGTGCCTATTCTAGACAAGGATACGGCCCATTGCGGACGTATGCTACGGTAAGTACTTGTTACCTATGGTTAGTCACGTTTGCAGGGATACCCCCAGAGTGATTGTCTCTGGTGCTAGTAAAAAGTAAATGTAAATGATCATTGAGGGTCTGGGCATGCGTGGAGATCTTGTTTGTGCTCCATACTATATTTTAGAAGGTAAAAATGAAATGCATGTTAAAATTCAAGCAAATGGAAATGCGTGTAAATGGAAAAGCGTGAAACTATAACTGCGTGTAGTCACATTTACTGGTTATTAGTATCTTATCATCTTGTATTTGAAAATTTTCCAATGCTCAACAGTTTGCCTCAGCAGTGTATTTTCATGACGACAACGCTGTGAAAGGAATAGCAGCATAAATTTAATTTGACCTTGCATGTTTCAGAAATGCTGCTTTCAAAGCAACGAAATTGCAGTTGTTTGGTGGTGGTGGTGGTGGTGGGGTCTGATGTGGAGCCACGGACAACTGCTGCAGGAAGAGAATTACCATGCAGGCAGCATGGTTCGCTACCACCCTAGAAACTATCAATACCAGCACTCTGTGTACGATGAAGAGCCGAAGCGGCAATGCTGCTTGCTGTCCGATAACTGCCAGATCTATTACCAACTACGACCCAGATTAGATTGCGCTGCGTACGTTGGGCCAGCTCGAGGTAAGTACGTTACTGGTTTAATAGAGTTGTACTTAATATATCAGGACCTTGATCTTGAAACAACTATAGTTTGTGATGTTTGTATATGTCAATTTTATTTTTGAAATCTACGGAATTCATACACTCTAGTAGCCAGCGCCAAGCACTTCAATTATATACGCGCGCACACTTACCAATCGGCTGACCACTACCTCTCACCTTCAGCCACCAAATCTTCGTTTGGCCACCACCTCTCCTTTTAGCTAGCATCTCTGTATTTGGATACAGTATGTACACATAATTTAGCCAGCTCCTTTCCTTAAAGCACCACCTCTCCTTTTAACCAACGTTTCTTCTTTTTGTCACCTCCTCTCCTTGTGTTCTCATCAGATCATATAAACCTCTATTCAACAATTGTTAACCGACATGGACACTTGATATCACTGAAGCGGTTGTTTGTTTTGCGATCAATTGTCTACCATCAGTCAATTGTCTATCATCAGTCATCATTGAAATGCTGAACAATGAATTGGTGTTTTTTTTTTATATAGCTTTTGGCAGTGGGGATCCTCACATCCGAACTCTAGATCAGTTCTTGTACACATACAACGGTCACGGAGAATTTTGGGCACTCCGCTCGGACAAATTTGCACTTCAAACCAGAGCAGAACAAGCTCTCAACTCTGACGACCAACTCCTCAATGCAACTGTGTTTACTGCCGCAGCGTTCAAGTCGATTAACGAAGAGTCATCCGTCGTCAATGACTCCTTGGTTACGGCAAACGTTGAAACTACAGTGCAAATAGGATTGACCTCAGACAAAACAGGTGAGGCCTTACTCGACCCGTCAAACTTTTTGGGTAATGAGACCAAATTACGCTGAACCTCACAAAATTGGGTCACCACAGTATCATGGAATTAATGATGCAGTACTGTGTATAATAAATATGACAACCACTTCAATACCCGCTAATTGTCAAGTACCGATGTGTGGCCAACTGTTGCAACACGTGGTCATATGGTACCAAACTCGTATGCATGCATGTCATGCCAAATAAAATTTGAAAAGTAAATGCACAACTAAATGCACTAGGTGTATTTAAATCCCGACCTCTAACTCCTCAGATTCGTGTGGACTCAATGCACAAAATGCTAAAAGAATAAAACTAATGCTGTGGTTTTATCGAAATAAGGTGTTTCGTACATGTACTAAATATTGTAAACTACGTGTACCTAAAACAATAGTTTTTAGACATCTTGGACATTCAAATTGGTAAAACATGACGCCAGCATGTAATGGAAATTATTTGGCAATTGAAATGCTTGTTACTTTCCGGATTATCCATGCAGGGTTGACGATTCTTCTTGACGGCGTGGAAGATCAAACAGATTGGTTTCAAAATCCGGATGCTGAAGATTTAGATTACAAGGGATTCACGACATTGCAGAAGCTGAATGACACCTTAATTGTTGTTAGCACAGGTATTCGTGCATTCAAACTACTTCAGTAATACTACTCTACACTACTACTTCGTTCATAACGATGTTGTTAAATACCTTTGCTGCATAGTGTGTGCCAGATAAATTGATAATGCACCTTTTTTTCAGGAGTAACTTTGAACTTCCAGGCCACCTTAGGTCTCCTGGATATTCAGTACCAGGTGGACAATTCCTTGGCTGGTTTGACCAGTGGTCTTCTGGGCAACTTTAATGGCAATCCCGATGACGACCTCCTTCCGAGGGAAGATTCAACGCCAATGAGTCCGAATTCAACCTCAGAAGAAATCTTCTACGACTTTGGAGAGTCCTGTAGGTTGAAATCATAGCAACATTTGCACGTTTCTCACTTTCTTCTCTTCTAAAAGGGAGAATTAACTGCTCGTCTGAGTCATTGTTTGTGTACGAACGCCCCGAAACCTGTTCCGATTACCAGGATCCGAACTTTGTTCCTCTTTTTGAGGTTGATTTCGGAACTAACACTGCGGCAAAACAGGAAGCTGAGAACCTGTGCGCTGGAGCTGGCAGTCAGAAGGAGACGGATAACTGCATTTTTGACTTCGTGGTCACGGGCAATGCCAACCTTGCACAGGGGACCCTTAGTACGGGTATTCTCGCAGTCAACACCCTCACCGCTCTATGTGAGTACTCTGCATAGCTATTACATGCATGCATGCATGCATGCATGTATATAGCATCTCTAGCATATATATGCTAGAGATATCCTATTTGTATTATTCAGCAACTGTATGTCATTTTTTGAGTACGTTTGAGCCATACAAGAATCCGAAAATTTACAGTACACGTACTTTATACCAATAACATACCATGAATTTTAACAAGAATATCTATCTGGAGAGCAAGGTCACCTAAATCGCATCGAGATCACAGCAGTACGAACTCAGGCGTCTTCCGTGGCCAAAAGTCTGATCTATTCTTTAAGATCTCATTTTTGTGTTCTTCAGCAACTTCTGTGCCGTCTGTGTCCGGTGCTCCCACTGGACCAGTCAACTTCAAAGTGGGCAACGAAACCGTTCTGACGTTCACTGCGGAAGATTCCGACAACGACACCCTCAGCATCACAACCAATGAACCGATGCCTCCAGGGGCCACACTCGACACCCTTGCACCTGGCTCATACAGGTTTTCGTGGACACCCCAAAACCTCAGTGAAGCCTTCATAAGGTAAGCCAGCCGACCCCTGTTTCATACTGCAACGCAAGCTAAATACACCTCCAGTTTCAAAATCATCGATTCGACAAATGCCTCGACAGACTTTGATATCAAAGTGAGGCTGTGTGATTGCAATGACCATGGTGAATGCCTCTTTGACACGACCATCTCAAATGTGTCTGATTCATTTGCTATTGTTGGATGTGTTTGTGATGCTGATTACTTTTCTGGTCGGTTATTTACATTACAAGATACTCTAGCATGGAAATTATCATTTTGGTTACAGGTGATCACTGCGACGAGAAAATCGAGCACTGCCTCAATAGTCCTTGTGGGAACACATCCGAATGTGAAGAATTACCATATGATGTACAAATGAGCACTGGTTCTCTGTACAACTGCTCTGGGTGCATCGATGGATATGAGAAACAGCAGAATGGCTCTCGATGCGTGGGTAAGGGCCAGCCACCCACCACAGATGATGGATCCGCTGATGATGATTTTCTTTTGTAGATGTTGACGAATGTATCGAAGCAACGTCTTGTGGAAACCATAGCATTTGCAACAACACGGATGGAAGCTTCTTTTGCACATGTCTCGATGGATTCATTGACGACGATGGCAACTGTACAGGTATGTAGCTGCTCCCATTCTGCCACCAAGTGCACTGCCTGTAGGCGATGGCAGTGGTTTTGGTCTGAACGTGAGGCGTTGTGAGTGCAAGTATTTCGATTGCAGACATAAACGAGTGTGCCCTCGGAACCGACGTTTGTCAACAGAACTGCACCAACACTCTGGGGTCATATGAGTGCGCCTGCAACACTCCCGTCTACTACCTGGAAGACGACGTCACGTGTGTGCTAAGTACGTTTCCTTCCATTGCATACTTGGGGATCAAGCAAAATAAATCTGATTACATACATTTTTTATGCGTGGTCAGCCAGAAAAATAACTAGTGTGATTGCCATTCACGTATGAGGCGATCCATATGCACTGCATGTATAGCACGGTTCGGTGTAATCTGATTTTCCAGGCCATCGGCAACCATGTTTGCCATGCGCCGACTGGATGCATTGAAATTAAGAAATTGAAACCACAAAATCATTGTTTAATCTTCTTTAAAAAGTTGGCAAACATCATTTTGTTCCGTTCTTCTATTCAATATTATAGTCAAAGCATCCACACGGGCAATGTACTCGCGTAGTCTTCACCGCTGATCCCAGGTAAAGCAGTGTTCTAACTTATTGGAACTGATCAGAACCCGTGTTAATATGAAACGGTGCAATAATGCGCAATGCACATAAACCTAACACTGCCGATTCTGACCTACTCGTGTTGTAGATGAAACGTTCGAAGCCGTGTGCGCCAACTGCAGCGACATTTGTAACATCGTCAATGACACTGCGGAATGCAGCTGCTATGAAGGATACAATATGCAGGCGGATGGAGTCTGTTATGGTCAGTGCTGAGATTCCATGAAATGGCGCTATGAACAGCATTCAAATGAGATGCATGAAATACGAAGCTGACTCTGCTCTGTTATTTCCAGATGTAAATGAATGCGATGCTTCGTCCAATCAATGTGATGACATTTGCATCAACACCAATGGTTCCTACACTTGCGATTGCTCTGCTGGCAGCGAATTAGCCGCCGATTTGCGTGGATGCACAGGTCAGAGATGCAGTTCCATTTTATCCGCAGCTGTCATTCAGTGAAATACTCTTGCAGATTGCATTCCGGGTAAATGGGGAATCGATTGCAACATGACATGTAAATGTGAACCAAGCAGTGTGTAACTCTTCTATTGGCTGCACTGAGTGTGTCGAAGGCTACACGGGAGCCAACTGTGACGAGGACATCGACGAGTGTGCGAATGACGCCTTCATCTGTGGAATTGGAGGCAACTGCACGAACGAAGTGGGGTCGTACCAATGCAACTGCTCCGACGGATACGAGCTTAATCTCGGAAACTGCACTCGTGCGTTCTTTGTCTCCCTGTCTGCATATTTTGGCTCACTGTTCTTCTGTTTCCTTTCAGTGATCAACGTCTGCAATTCATTCACAAATGAAGTAGATGGCTGCCAAAATGGAGCAGCATGTGAAAACACTGGCGAACCAAACGGGTTCTTCTGCAACTGTTCTTCAATTGGAGAATTCAATGGAACATATTGTGAAATCAGTGAGCGAATAATAACAAAAACCACTATGAATTGACGACCTCACTTTATTAGATATAAACGCTTGCACGGAGTTTGTACCGTACAACACATCCACCATATATCTCGATAAACCGTGCCTGAACAACGGAACTTGCAACGATGCCATTACAGGATACACATGCTCGTGCCCGGATGCCTTCAGTGGAATCTTTTGCGAAATAGGTCGGTGGAGGAATATATCTGCTCTTCAGCTTGGATCTGTCAGCCGATGGCTTTTATGTTTTCATGTCTAATTGCATTTAGAAAGGCAGCTATTCCTACATCCAATGCCACTGAATTGCATGCGAAGCAGATGTATCTAAACTATGCGTTGCTTTTGTTCACAGCGATCACTCCTCCTGTGACCACAACTTCGGCACCGAGTAAGCCTTTTACTTTTGTCGAATATGCTCTGCTTCTGGTATGGGTTGATTTTGTGTGTTATTTCAGATGTGACTCAAACTGATTCCACATTCTTTAGTAAGCTTGCTTTCTTTTTTTAATTTAAAAACAAAATAAAAATAAAATTTCCAGCCAACGCAACGGAAAACACCGGCACAGCATCAGCAACAACAACAAACCCCACACCACCGACAACAGCAGAAACAACCACAACCCCCACACCATCGACAACAGCAGAAACAACCACAACCCCCACACCACCGACAACAGCAGCAACAACCACAACCCCCACACCATCGACAACAGCAGAAACAACCACAAAAACAACACCTTTACCTTGTGAGTCCCCTATTGCATTGTGATTTCACTTATAAATAATTATTATTCGCAGACAATTATACGGGACGTTGTCGCAGAATGTTTGACTATGGAATCAATTCCCAGGATGAAAAATTGCAATTCATGGATGCGGATGATGGAAATGCAAACTTCAGCTTGAAGTTGCAAAACGGCTTCTCTTTCAACTGTTCTCTGTGGAAATACATTCAGGTGAGCAGCACTTCTTCCAGAGATCGTATCCAATAACATGCAACACTGCTGCACAGGTCAACACTAACGGCTTTGTGACCTTCAACGGAAGTAGGAACCAGTTCTGGTCGGAGCCCTTCCCACTGACATCCGATTCTCACGTGGCCATGATTGCCCCGTTCTGGGGCGATTTCGACGGCCATCTGAGGCTGCCTGGGGAGAGTCAGATTTGGAGCCACATCTACGAGAGACCACTCAGCGCAGATGAACCCCTTGATGACCAGACGCAACGGATCATGGACAGAGCCCAGCACGACGTTAGCACTTTTCGATCGGACACATCTTTTGAAGCTTCTACTGTCGTGGTTATAACGTGGGAGAACATGAGGACGTTCTTCCAGAGGGATGACAGCACAGAGGTAATCATTAGCATTTACTTCCATACCCTAAAATTTGGAATCACCTCACTATACTGTATATGTCGTGCAGAGTGCCACCTTCCAACTGGTCTTGATGCAAGATGCTGACACCAGCAAAGCCTACATGCAGTTCATTTACGACAACATTGAGCTGCAAGAGTGGAGGGGCGGCTTCACATACTTTGATGACAAATGGTATCCAGGGCAATTTGGGCAAGGCTTCCAAGCGAATGCACAAAAAGCATACAACCTGCCAGCATCCAAGAACCCATCATCGCTCAATCTGCACAACACTCCAGGCCCATATTCAGGTTCGTGCACACATAAAAACAAGCGTCTAGTCAGTCACCTGTGTTGTTTTCAGAATGTGCCGGTCAGTTTATCTTTGAGGCCAGTACAGCTGATTGTCCAGATTCTGCGCAAAGTGCTTCCAACAAATGTCAGCGATGGTTTAAAGATGACTCTGCTCTGACAAGTTTGCAAGGCTTTAGGCGCCGTAGGCCATGTCCATGCACATTCAGGCAGGCTTCAGTCGACTTCAGATATGAAACATACGGAAACTGTGCCAGGTCTCGGTTCTCATATGGATTTCCCAATTTCTTTGTCACGGTAAGTCCAATGTGCACAAATTTAACACTCATCATTTATCATTTCTTCTCCTAAAGGAGTGTTGCTACTCACCGAGTGGAAGTTTGATTCTGGCTCAAAACAAGGATGCTGGCTCCATGGGTCGCTACCATCCGAGAATTTCGACCTCACTGCATCTGAAGAAGGATGTTGAAGCTCATCAGACCTGTTGCGTAGAATCAAACAACTGCCACTTGTACTTTGAGAGACGACCAATTGTCGACTGCATTGGATACAGATCGTCGAGACGAGGTAAGTGAAACATTCACTTCAATTCCACAAATGATGAATTTGTATTTCTGAAAATAGCCTGGGCTTTTGGCGACCCACACATTACTACGTTGGACGGACTCGCGTACATTTACAATGGAATTGGGGAATACGTCATGGTGCAGACGACGTCTGGTGATGCGATGGAGATACAGACAAGAACAGTGCAAGCAGAAGACGCGTCTGGCAACCTTATTAATGCCACAGTCTTCGCCGCCTATGCTGCCAAATTCACTACACAAATCTACGATCCGACAGAACAATCCTCTGAGCTTTCTGGCGTTCTAGAAGTCGGTCTGACAGACGACAAATCAGGTAAGCTGAATTCTCACGAGCCATACTGTGAATATTTATTTCGTATTCTGCTTCAGAGCTCTACTTCAAAGTTAACAGAGCTGGCGATTACTCTGATGTGGCCAACAGTGACAAAGACACTGATCGCTTTGAATTGTTCAATGGAATTGTGACCTACCAGAAGCTCAATGGTGTATTTGAGCTTTCCATGGTCGGTAAGTGTATTGGAAGACTCGTTTCACCCTGTGACGATCACTGCAAGTGTCTTATCTATTTGTAGATTGGGGTCTCTTCTTTCGGGTGTCTAAAGGAGGTCAGCTCCAGGCCGCCATCCAGCTGCCCCCTGAAGACGAGGGCAAAGTTCAAGGTTTGATGGGCAACTTCAATGAAAATCCAGATGACGACTTGATCGCTAGAGGCTCCAGCTCCTCTCTGGTAGCTGCAACAGCCACTCCTCAGGAGATCTATGACTATGGCAACACATGTAAGTGCATATGCACCACACTGTAGGCCATCTCACTGTAAATTAATTGAATCATTGAATCCATCTCATTGTAAATCATTCGCAGGGCGAATCCAATCAGACCAGTCGCTCTTCAGCTATCCACCAGGCAAAACTGCTGACGATTATCAAGACGTTGATTTCGTTCCGGTGTTCGAGGTAGACTTTGGCAGTGACACCGCAGCAGAGCAGAAGGCGAACGATATCTGCAGCACTGGAACCCAGAAGCAGAAAGAACAGTGCATCTTTGATTTCTTCCTCACCGGCAGCGAATCCTTTGCAACCAACACTTTGAATACCGCCGTTGCTGCTGCTGCCACTCAAGCAGAAATGGGTGAGGAATGCCTTTGATCAGTGCACATTTACTTGCTATTATTTTGCAAATGATGTGCGTTTGATGCGCATGTTTCGATCTCTCTTGGTTGCATGTCTGCTATAGAAACCGATTAATATGACAGGCGCTGTTCTCACATGTATGTGCATTGCAGCTGCGGTCGTTCCTGCCATTGACGTAGAGGGTTCTCCGGTTCAATTTGTCGTTGGCATCAAAAACTCCTTCACCATCAATGTTGTTGGCGATAATCAGCCAAGATTAGAGTTCGTTGGGACATTGCCATCTGGAGCAGCGCTTAAAGCTGATCCTGAAGGCGAAACAATCTCCAACTATACGTTCATCTGGACACCATCTAACACATCTTCTGTCTTGTTAGAGTGAGTATGCTATCCTTCATAACCGAGATTTGCTTCGACACCCTGACCATCTTCCAGGTTCAATGCTACAGACAGCAGCAATTCAGGTATCTCGTCCACCTACACACAGGCCGTGCTCTTGTGTGAGTGTGAGAATGACGGCCAGTGCAACTTTGACGTCGTTCTGGACGCATACAAAGAAAAGACCTACTTCAAGATAGTCGCCTGCAATTGCCTCACAGACTTGTATGAAGGTGAGTGGCTGCTCTCGAGCATACCCCACTCTGATGCTGACGTCTGTGTTGATGCATGTACAGCATTATTCACGGCTTCATCGTAGGCTACTAGTCGTCTGATTCTCATTGTTTTCTTCATAGGTGATCACTGTGAAAGCCGCGTGAATAGCTGCAAAGATGATCCTTGTGGTGAAAACGTTGATTGCACTCTCGTTACGAATCCTCCGTTCTATTCGTGTGGCGCCTGTCTTCCAGGATATACCAACGACAGTGCAATAGGCTCAAAATGCATAGGTAGACAGCAGCCAGGCGACCACTGAATCCGCTTCTCAATGATCACTCTTTGCAGACATCAATGAATGCAATGACACCTCGTCCCTTTGCCCCGAAAACAGTGCCTGCAAAAACACGGATGGAAGCTACTTCTGCACCTGTGATGAGGGTTACGTGAAAGAGGCAGATGGCAACTGCACAGGTCAATGACCTTCCTCCTCCTTCTGATCCTCTTTTATTTTCATCTGATTGCATTTGTTATCAGATATCGATGAATGCAAACTACAGATTGACAATTGCGAACAGTATTGCAACAACACGGCACCACAATATCATTGTTATTGCTCCGACCTGTATGAAGCCGACAATTCCAAATGCATACTAAAGGGTGAGTGACCCTATTTTCTTCTACGCCAGAGTTTTTTTATTTCTTGTCACATTAACTTCTAATTGCACCCGCACCCTTTTAGCCAATCGGAACCCCATATAAACTCTCAAAATGATTCATTCGATTCAGATTATATCCGTGTATTGTCTTTTTTTTAAATATGATATAATTAAACAGTCGCCATAATAAAATCTCATGCTGTTTAAAAAAGGCTATTTATTTAATATAAAATTTCACCACCTCCGAGTAGATAATTGATATTTGAAACACGCCATTTCTTAAGTAATACATAGTAGACATTTTAATGTTTGATCTTATGCTGATTTCATCGAATCAAACTTGCTAATACATTAAGCAACCATGATAATATTGTGTAGTTCTGGGAATTTAGAGTGTCACTTCGGAAACTATCCTGCTGTCGAGGGAGAGTGATTTACAAGAGAATATTAAAATTTCGTTGTTCGTACATATATAGAACATTAAAAGGCCTGTATTTCCTTGTGATCATATCTCAGAGGGCTTGCGTGTTGCAAACCGCATAGAAACGCTAATGTAATGTTGCAGCATACAAATCAATAACTTTTTTCTTTTTTATTTATTATACATCAATATATTTTATTCCTGGCATTTTCTCATTTTGACAAAATGCCATCAGAAGCACCGCCAAATCCCCATTTTAATGAATTTTGAATCATGATCTTTCTAATGCTTTTTTCTCAGCATTTAACGATTTTGCTGAAATATGCTTCGCATTATACTTGCATCTCCTTCATATGAAGCGTGTGAGATAGGTATTATTATTTACAGAGAATTGATTTTTGTTTAATAGCAAATTGGTTCTGTTCTCGGTATTGTATCCTCTATATTCGTCTTAGCCTGTGTTGATTGAATGTTTCGCACACAAGAGATAAGACGGTATAATTATATTCATCGATCTCTCATCGGTATTTCATATAATATGTGACCTCTCGAGCCGAAACCCGCACTAAGTCGCATTATCACATTTTTAGGTTTTGATGCCTCCTAATAGTTGGTACAGATTCATTTAGCTGGGTGCCTGAATTGTCTAAATCGGAGCAGTAATTCACAAGTTACAGCCTGTTTACAGGTCAACCCTAATCGAAAATGAGAAATTTGCATTAAAAAGTTGGCAAAGGTTCAAAATGATTCAAACTGTCAATACAATAGACTTATTTATCCACAAAATTATAATAAATTATTGGTCACAGACTGACATGATTCTTGTATGTGAGCAAAGAGGAGATATTCTTCTTCATTTCGCCATCAAAACATGAAAATCAACATTTTGAACCCATCTGACCTATCAAGGCACGTTTCTAGGAAATTTACTCAACAACTTCGTGCGAATTTCGGCGCGAGCGGTCATACTATATTCCCACCAAATTTGCATGCATTTACGACAGCCCATTCTGTGAGAAATTGAGAGTTTATCCTGATACTCCACTGGTGCACTTTTTATTTCATGAGCAATTCCAGGTAATTGTACTATGTGTGAGGACATTGAGGGGTGTTTCTGTGATTCGAATGGAGATCCAACTTGTGCCGAAGGATATGCCCTGAGCAGTGACTTATGCGTTGGTAGGAAATCCTGCACTCAGTTCCTGAATGAAGCATTTCAAAAACACTTTTGCAGATTTGGATGAGTGTTCTAATTCGGATTTGAATGATTGCTGTGATGAATGTGAATGTGAAAACACCAAAGGATCATACAAATGCAAATGCCCACCTGGGCAGAAACTGGACGCTGATGAAAGAAGTTGCAAAGGTCAGTTGATTTTGCATTCAGCTGATTCAACCGAAATCATTTGCAGATTGTGAGCCCGGATCTTGGGGCATTGGCTGCCTACAAGTATGCAATTGCTCTTCTCCGGCCGCGTGCAATGCTAGCGTCGGTTGCACTGAGTGCCTCAGTGGCTTCAAAGGAGCGAACTGCGACGAGGATATCGACGAGTGTAGCAGCAACCCATGCACCAAACTTGACCTCGGGGCTGGCGTCTGCAACAACACTCGAGGCTCATACGTCTGTGAATGTGCACCAGGCTACGAAGGAGATCTCTGTGACCACCGTAAGTCAATGCCCTTGCTATTTGGCCCATTCCCCTGCCATGCACGCAGACTGAGTGAATGTCTGCGGTCGCTGTAAGCAACCAGCTCACTCTATTCCTTCTTCCCTCAGTGGTCGATGTATGCGCAAGTTTCGCGGAGCCTAGCGAAGGATGCCAGCACAACGCCAATTGCTCCAACACTGGCCAGCCCAATGGCTACGAGTGCACATGCGTCACACCAGATTACACTGGTGTCAACTGCGCCACAGGTAAGACGACCTTTAACTACGTGAACGGAAGGCTGAAACAATTGCTTTGAATGTTCGGCAGATGTCGATGCCTGTGTTAAGTACATTCCAACGAGAGAGAAGTTGGACCCATGTTACAATGGCGCAACTTGTGTTGATGCTGCTGTTGGGTACACATGCAACTGTCCATCTGGGTTCACTGGTCTCTTCTGCGAGAGTAAGTTGCAGCTTCTCAAGAATAATCATTTGCATCCTTTCTTCATGCAGCTGCTTTAGAAGAGGAGTCGACCACATCAGCCACCAGTGAGCGTCATTCCGGCTGCATTACTTGAGTTCTATAATTATTATTTCAGCTTCAGCGTCCGAACCAACCACGTCTGCACCCGATGACGAAGCATTCCCTGTCGTAGGAATTGTAGTAGCAACCATCTTTGGAGTAGTCGGTGTGCTGGCTGGCACGTTCATAGGTGTTGCCTTGTACAAGCGGATTCAACTGCGCAAACTGAAGATGCGCCGCCTGAAGGAGGATCAAGACAGTTACGGATCAGAGTCCGACTATTCTGGAACTCAAAGAAGAAATCCGGGCCGTCGCTGGGCCCGGCGACCGGAATCTTATAGGGCACCTTACGCTCCAAATCCTTACGCGCAATCGCCATACGCCCCTCCGATGATGCCGCAACAAGCGGCTGCTGTGTCAGCCCCTGTGGTGAGGGCTTCAGCATTCGGATTAATTCAGTGTCTCAATCACCAATTGTTTCATTTGCAGAATTGGACCATGCTTCGGAATGCTGCTAGGCAGCAAATGCAGGCTGCATCATATCCAACTCCCAACAATCCATTTGTGAGTATATCGTATACATATATTGATGAGCCATCTGCCTCATGTATTGTAATTGCCTTATCTTTCTTCAGGGCCAGCAATTTGGACAGAAACCGAAATCATTCGTGAGTTCGGCTGGAGTGTTGTGTTTCATGATTTAAAAAGTGATATATATTTTCTCCAGGGATGGTCACCTGCGCCTTGACAAGCTGGCGGGACAGGCAGTGACGTCATCGGGAATCTCTAACCAGGATTTACATAATTTCACAATTCATACGTCTTGCATAATTTTAGTTAAGTTTTATAACTCTTTCTAATCTCTCTTGTTGCTTCTCTGTGGTTCCATGTTCTTATGGAGTTCCTTCTTTACTTCTGTCTCTTAACTCGGTTTCAGCAACTGATTTAACCTTTGTTTGGGTCGATTTATATTCTGTTGATTGATATACAAGAAGTATATATTATAATAAATGTGGTAATATATATTGTTAAGCGAATTTTGCGTACTTTTTGGAAAGCACCCTTTCTGGTTGACCTGGAACGGGTTTCAGAAACATTCTCACACTCTGCAAAGTAAATCCTTATAATCTATTCTTAAATTTCACAATTGATTCTCAATTTTCAGAATTGGTTCCTAACTCTGAGAATGCAATGTTTTGCGGGTCTTAACTTGAAGAGTCCTACTTGGAGTTAAGATTCAAGAGCTTCTGAGCAACAAAACAGTTGTTCATAAGAAAAATGCTTCCCAATACATCATTTTAGTGATTTAATTGAATTGAGTCATTGAATATTACGATGAACCACTAATAATCACATAAAATTCCTGTATGATCAATGGCAATTGTAGGTGGAAGGAGATAAATCACGTTCTCAAAACGTTATAATTGCGAGCGATAATAGGGCGAATCAGCAAAGATTTCAGTCGTGATCATTGCTTTCGCCTGAACTGTCGGTAGAAATGAATCGATATACACGTAGTTTGATATTTTTAAGTTAGTAAACAAATTGGTCTGTTTTTATGCATAGCTATAGGTGTTTTAATTGTTGTCTTGTTTTAATCCCGCAAGTAATAATCAATGCCGCATCTCGAGTGCACCACTCCTACTTGGGCCGCCCTCACAGCCACACCGACGGATCATTCTCATGCGGATCATTCTCACTCTCCATTGAACTCAGATCACCGACGTTGACTACGCAGCCCGCAACATCACCTCATTAGGACATCGCCGAAACTTCGTCCTCGTCTGCTTCATGTTCAAGCTGTATAGCATCCGCCTCCCTCGTAAGCTCTCCAAATATAAACCAGTACCACTTACCAACCCATATAATACGCGGAACTATGTTTTGTGCGCCCCAAATGTGACTCACCCGTGCCTTCGTCTTTTGGACCGTTCACCTTTCATCTTCGGACTTAAAATTATGAAGTTCATTCCATCTGCAGTTAACTCTTCCGGACATTTCATCTTTCAAAACATCTCTCCGCAATTCACCCTCTTATACTTGCCACTCGCACACATTTGTTTCTAAAATATTTTGCTCATTAACTTTGACCTGTCAAGATATGATATCACTGAATAAAAGATTCTAAAACAAAAATAAATAAATAAAAAGGCGATAGTCAAGCTCGTCACTCTTGATCGAATAGTCTCTGTCTTGAGACCTAGCTAAAATTCAACAATTTGGTTTAGTCTGAAGCTAGCTGAGCCTGAGTGAGCCTGAGCTTTGTGAATACCACCCCTGATGACCTAAACAATCCAAAGACGATACTCTAAATGTGACTTTTAAAAGTGTACCACCAACGCTGTCTCTTTCCAATGTTTGACCACCGTCCTGCGGTGTTTAGAATTGACTACCAGTATGTCCTCGATGCAAACACAACATGTGAATCCCGTAGTACGGTATGCATGAGTCTTAAAAGAGTCCGGCCTGCATGCCTCAGCCCAAATGGCATTCGTAGGAAATTGGATAATTCATATGGAATTGTTATTTCAGTTTTCTCAATAAATGCCTCTGATACTGAAACTTGATGAGAACCGTTAATTAGGTCAATCCTCGAGAAAATGTAACAACACTCAAAATTCACTGTAAAATACGGTGCGATTTATTGACTGTGGTATGCCTGTGTCGTACCTATCTAGTACAGAGACGCCGTTATGGCATCTAAAGTCTTCGCATAACCGCCACTGGCAATTTTCCTTTCACACAATGTGCAACGGCGATGCCCATTGAGCGCTGGATCGACGCACAGACTTTCCGTCTCTTCTAATTCTCATCGTGCGATTATTTGCATCTCCAAAGACAGCCGACGAGCCTTTGAATATATGGGAGCACGAGTTGTTGGGACCAAATGGTACACGCCGTGTGTAGGAATTGGATGGTGTATAGGAATAAACGAAGATTCAGCAGCACAGAGAACTCCTCATAGATTACTATCTCAAACGGATCCTCCACAACACAATGAACCAGACCTAATTTCGTTCACAGTCTCACAAGGCAAAGATCTGTCTGCCGATATCAACAAAATAAAAATACACCGATAATATTGGATATAGTGAAATCTTCTGCGATCGCGCTGCAAACTACTGAATGTACAATCCATTCGCCGCGTATTGTGTCGGCCGATCTGTCACAGTAGATTGAGCACAGCGAGATCGACATTGAGCCGGGGTGGAGGTGTGGGCGACATTGTGCTCAGTGTCAATGAGATATTCATGCCGGGTACTGCGTATCCAGTACAGGGAATTTCGGCCAATCAGGTCTCCTTGTGAATGTCAATGAGCCTCACTCATTACTGTGAAATCTACTTTTCTCGTAATTTAACGATGCGGGCAGTCATCCTCGTTGATCGGGAAATTATGAAAAAACTAATAAAAATGATGCGTTATTGGAGTCAAAGAAACTGTGCTAACGTAGATTTCATCCTTACTATGGGTTTCTAATACATTGGATCACGAATTACAACGCTCAATATTCTAGAATCCGAGCACTGGCGACTTTTTGTTTTCGTCAATGAAGTCAATATCAGAGGAATTAGCATGATCGTCGGTTACATAATTTGGAATTATTCAGCAATATCTTGCAATGCTTTTCCCTGACATAAAATGGCACTGTGCAACCATTTTACGCTATATAAAATGCATAAAGAATAATCACAATTTACCTACGAGCTCACAATACATGCATTGCTGTTCTCAAGTAAACATAGCCATCTGGAAATCACTCCCTTCATGGCCGAGTTCTTGTTTGAAAAAGCGAAAGAGGTGAAGGAGACGTGTGGGAGAAAACATCGGTAAAACAGTGGGTTACACAGGCTGTAACCTGCCCCAGAGCAGAAAAAAAAAAAAAAAAAAAAAAAAAAAAAAAAAATTGTGTTATGATTTCTATTCGATGAAGTGTATGTTATAAGTATTATAGTCGTAATTGAACAAACGTTGACTTGTTCAACATTAAATGGAATTATGAGTGCTTTGAAAAAAAAAAGAAAAGCAATCCCACCCAAAAAAACTGCTAGTACCTTAGGTTTCATGGTGGGTATTATGACGTCATGACACCCCTGAGAGTGTGGGGTAGGAGAATCTTGACGTTTTTTCTATCTCATTAAATGAGAACTTTGAAGCCGTAAATGACTTAAATGACAATATACAGAGTGGGCCAAAAGTATAGTCTATCTACTCCATGTTAAATTTCAATGCTTTCCAATGGTGCCACGCATGTCTGAGAAATTGTTACAAAACCGATCGCAGTGTAAAATTCACACAAAAATAAGAGTAATAAAATGTTTGGTCTAACATGTCATGCTGCTGTTATTATTTATATTCCAATTTTATCAAGATTTTTTATTTTATTTTATTTTTTTTATTTTTTTGCCGTTTA
>KB292419.1:56089-67247 GCA_000328365.1 Capitella teleta
CATGAATAAAATGATGATGATGTTGATGATGATGATGAGGATGATGATGAGGATGATCATTATTATTATTATTATTATTATTATTATTATTATTATTATTATTATTATTATTATTATTATTATTATTATTATTATTATTAATACTATACGGGGGGTGAGTTGAAAGATTTAGGTTTATGGCTACATGTACACTGGACCGTTTAACATGGATAACTACGGACAAAAATTCTAGAAAGCGCACATCTGATCAATGTGTAAAACCCAGTTGGCGCTCCGACCGAAAGGTGGTGTGGCCGTCGTCTGCTTGTTAGACAATGCTGTTATCCCTTCCTATCTTTGGGTCTAAAACTCTTATTTTCTTTTCTTGTTTTTAGTTTTGGCACAAGCGACAAACAAATGGTGGAATAGTCCTGTTATAAAAGGACTCAAATATTACGATCTGACCTGACCTGAATCGGATGAACCTTGAACGAGCATTGATGAATGTATGGCGCTTCAATACAAACTGTTTTGTTTTGATTTTAGGAGATAAACATTAGTGCTGCTGTCACAACTATAGTACTCTCAAACAAAACAATATTACGAGATCGTTGCCTTAATTACGTATTCAATGAAGCTCATCCATGGTCCGGGGCCCTGTTTGCCGCTGAAAGTGGAACTATCTCGGAACATTCAGCGCAATACCTAGAAATTGTAGGAATATGTATAGCAGTTATGTTTTCATTTTGGGGTGAATTGAAATGCCATAAAAACTGTGATATTCACTAAAATAACGCCTTTCGCACCAAATTAACCAGCTTAATGAAATGTGGTCATGTGCATTCGTATTTATGTGTCATACAGCAAGCGTGCCTCTAACTAATCTTGAGCACTGCACATGTATTCCGCTTTATTTAGCAAGCGAGAAGGTGGGAAAATACTGGAACTTAACGAAATGTGTGGTTTTACTGCGTGTCAGCCATTCCACAAAACCATGTCTCATGTCTGAATAACTACGTAATTCATTGATTGTTGCGCAGTTTGAATCGATGAGTGGTTATGGGTGCGTTATGATTGCACGAAAATTACCGTTATGATTCCGTGATAATTATGAGAAGGGTATGCATTGTGCATAGTATCCTATATGCTAAAGATAGGATACTAATTGTGCAGGGTCTCACTAAACACCTCAAACGAGTTTTTTTTTTTTTGGCCTCAAACGACGTCGTTGTGCCTCAAACGATCTGCCGATCTCTCACACCCGAAAAACGATAAATACACACTGGTTGTCCGTATGACTATTTTTCTTTTCTAATAATATGTTACAATATAACCTGATCTTGTTTGAAACCAACATAGAAGGCTATCACATGTCTCTATAACTCTAAAAAATACGATTTACCGGTTTCCGAGCCTGTCACGTAATGCCATCACCAAAAAAAAAAAAATAATAAATAAAAATAAAAACCTACACACTGCTAATACTGATCGATAATAAAGAAAAAAGAGAGGCACCGCGACAAACCTACATTCACTGACAGCAACCTTTCTTTATTATCAGTATTAGTAGTGTGTTGGGTTTGTTTTTTTTAATTGTTTGTCAACAATGAATAAACAGGGTAAAAGGGACTTCTTTTTTTTTAAAGGAGGGTAGGATGGCTAGAAGGATGTCTTTATTAAATGCGACGCTGATGGGTGTCATGTGTGGACTGTGTTGAAGGTGAAGGCCGACATCATCAACATCGGGAAGCGTGTTTGGGATATCAGTCTNNGGTCCTCTGAATATGAGTCCTTGTTCCACAGAGAGTTCATCTCGTACTGCCGAGTAGGGTACGCAATCTGCGGGCACTTGTTTTGGCCAACCGTCGTTGGTCATTTGCATGAGGCGTTGTAGTGTGGTGTCCCTTTCTGTCTCAGTCTTTAGTCTCTGTACATGCGCGTCAGTTGCATGGATTGCACAGACCTGAATCTCTCTGTTGTAGAGTTCTTCTTCATGTGTTGAGATCAATGGAGCACGCGAGAGCATGTCTGCATAGATGTTCGTCTTCCCGGGCAAATATGACACTTGGATGTCATATCGCAGGAGTCTCATGTGAATTCTTTGGATCCTGGGCGAGCATTCGTGAAGAGGCTTCAGCATGATAGCGACAAGGGGTTTGTGGTCTGTGTTGACAGATACACGTTTGCCAAAGATGAAATCATGGGACTTGATACAACCAAATGAGATGGCTAGGAGTTCCTTTTCGATGATTGCGTAATTTTGCTGAGTTTTGTGGTTGGGTGTTGAGCACGAAGAACTGCGTTGTTGAGCTTCGTTGAGTCGATGCAAATTCCGATTTTGTTCCGTTTGCGAACCACTGTCATGCTGTTCACCCATCTGGTTGGTTCCTCTTGACGGACAATGACACCTAATTTCATCATTCTATCCAGTTCTTTCTTCACATCATCTCGGATTGCGTGTGGAATGCGTCTTGGAGGATCGATGTGCGGTTGTACGTTGGGATCCAGATGAAGGTGATATTCACTGCGTATGCAACCTAGTCTTTCAAACACATCAGCGAACTCTTCCAACGGGTCATGGTGGTTTGTGATCTGGTTGATCATCTGCACAAGATTGAACATCTCGCATGAATCTCTTCCAATCACAGATTCTGCATTCCTGACTACATGGAAAGTGATCAGTTTTTTCTGGACTATGACAGATGATTTGCCCAGAACAGGAATTTCATGTCCGGAGTTGTGAGCTTGGCGTTTGATGGCTGAATTGTTAAGGAACATCTATTTGCATCAGTCTCTGAGATGATGTCCGTATCACTTCCTGTATCTAGCTTGAATCGAACAGGTTTTCCTTTTACTTTCAGGATATGTGTCCATTCAGTTTTCGTTAGGCTGTCAACCTGGAGAATAGCATCAATGAACAGGTCGGACGTGTCTGTGCTGCTGTTGTCTTGCTGTTCTTCAACTGCATGCTCTCTGCTGCTCTTGGACTTTTGTCTGCACATCACTTCATAATCATTGAGTTTTTTGCATTACAAGATTTGCCATATGCAGGGCATAACTTTCTTCTGCTGAATGAATGTGTGAGTCCACACTTCCGGCATTTTGGTCCATCAGCCTTCGACTGTTGTTTCTTATTCTGTTTCTTCTACGTCTGTTTGTTTGTGTGGGTTGTTTTGCTTGTTTTCCTTGATTGCATGCACTTGGGATGCTGAAGGTGTAAGCTGAGGCACTTGCTTAGCACTTAATTCTGCTAACTTGCACATTTCTCAAGTGTCAGGTTGTCCGTTTGGAGTAAACGTGCTCGAGTTCTATCCTGAGTGACTCCACACACAATACGGTCTTTCAGTAGGTCATCTGACAGAACACCAAATTTACAATCTTGAGATAATTGTTTTAGCCTTCAACTGCCTTGTGAGATATCGTTCGAATGTTTCACCGTTTTCTTGGTTGGTGTTGTTGAATGTGTATCGTGTGATGGTCAAATTCTTCTTCCCTTCGCAATGTGCTTTAATTGACGCGAGCTTTCAATGGGTCGATTTTGTCCTGTTCTGCATCTGGGATTGTCCAAGTGGAGAATATTTTCTGTATCTCGGCACCAGCGACATGGAGGAACACATTGCACTGAATGTCTTCTGTTTTGCTCGACATTCCACTGGCGAATCATAACGTATGATGAAAAAATGATTTACAGATCCGCGTTTCCATGCCATAGAGTTTGACCTAGATGTTTTGTAACGAAGTATTTCTGTAATTGAAAATTTATCAATTTATGGCATAAAATGATGTATTTCCGACTTTTATGGATGAGATATATGTCTTTCTGGAGAATAAAAGCTTCGCTTCGAATCGCTACAGCTCAAAAGAGTAGTGGGCGATAACATAAAAATGGCATTTCGCTATTTGGGCGATAATAGAGGGGCATTACGCTATTTGGGCGATAAAAAAGGGGCATTTCGCTTGCTTACGCTGAATATGGCATTACGTGATTTCGACGGACCGAGAAAACACTGCACTGTTGAGAAATCTTACGAGGGAGCGCGATCTGAAGTATGTCCGATTGATCATGGATGATTGATGTGCTTGAATCCGATAGTTAGGACTGATGACATAGCTCGATGGTTGAGATATATAATCCGATTTCTGACAACCATGTAATATCACAAGTACAAGATAAGAATCAGGTTAAGAGGTCAGTGCCAGTGACCCCGTTTATTCAATAAGATGTCACGTGGTTGAATGCGTTATGAGTCAAGTCATAATGTAACATATAGCACATGTACACAGCATATTAATAATTGTAGCTGGGGTATTGCCTTCTACCTTCAAAAAAATGGGAGACACATTGGAGAAAAACAACGGAGATGCCCCTCAATCGCATGGTAGCATGGCTATAACTGTTGGCCAGTTTCTTCCATGATTGGCGAACTTCCCATTTGAAAAAGCATCTCATTGATGTCGATCTGCATATCTCTCACTGCCAAAGAGAAAAAAGCATATAATTATAGATCTGGAACAGTGACTCATTATATAAAGCGATACACAATGGATTCACAGAGCGCCTCAACGGACAGACTGCTGACCGGTTCTTCTAAGTAGGTTATATAGTTGAGAGAAACGTTCCATGAGTATTTCCATAACAGCAAACGCATCTATATTGTTAATTGAAGCTTTTTGTTGTATACAAAGGGTAAGATGACCATAATATCTCTAAAACAGGATATGCAGTGAAACCCCGCTAACTCGAAAACGAATAATTCGAAGACCCCTCTTTGTCGTAGCGTTTTCAAAGTCCTGACGACTCCCCTATACTTTAGCATTACAGATTGCTCGGATTCCTCAAACACCGCTTCGTCGTAAAACCCTGTTCCTCGAACATATTTTTCGGTCCCTTGAGCAAAATCGAATCGTATTCGTCGAAGTTTTTTGGAGATCAACGAGTGAGTGATTGGGGTTTTACGGCTACACCAAACCCGTTCGGGTGATTCGGTCCCTTGAGCAAAATCGAATCGTATTCGTCAAAGTTTTTTGGAGATCAACGAGTGAGTGATTGGGGTTTTATGGCTCCACCCAACCCGTTCGGGTGATACGGGCGCCAGAACAGAAGGCGCCGGAACCGGTGTTTCCCCCTACTCTTATCGATAAATCCCAAGTGTTCTTTATCCTGCATACCACCATAGACAGTAATACACAGCGCCCGGCCTTGTTACGCAGTTGGGCAGCACTGCAGAGTCCTGATCGGATCTCGAACCCGGGACCTCGACCCCCACGATCGACATTGGATTGTAGTCAACGGTTTAACCCACTGAGCTATCCGATGCCCTCAGGTGGGGATTGAGAGGAAGGGTTGACAATCAGTTGCATAATTGGTTGAAAAACGATCTGCGTGCCGCCCTGTTATCAACGGTTTGGCAATTGTGTAAATATACCAGCTATGCGCAGCTGTCTCTGATATCCCAGCACGAGAAATGACGTCACTACATGCATATTCATGAGCGACCATCAGCGGAGATTCCCGACAATGACGTCATGGTCTTTATATGAATATTCATGAGTGACTGTGGACAGCAATTATACCGTTTCATGCAATAATATCTACAAACATTATTGTATTTCAACAGAATATAATATTATATGATTAATTATGCCATTGTGTTCTCAAAGACGTCTGAGAAAATGCTTAAAAATATGTTTTTTTTTCTTGTAAAATATCAGCCAATCAGCGTCCACCATTACCGTCACCCCGTTCGTAATATGTGAACTTCAGAATGCAGTAAAAACTCGTTACAACGACATGTTTGGTTTCAGGCAAATCGGTCGTTGTAACGAATTTGTCAGTGTAGTGAATTTGGCCCATAACGCACTGACCGACCGTCATGATGGTCACTCCATAATGCCTATTGGTTTACTGTATGTAGTGTTACCTAGCATGCATATTGTGTTGTAACAAGGAAGAAAAATGTTATGGATTTGAAGGATAGTTTAGGCCTTATACATATTTATTTCTTGAAGAAATCAAACATTGTTTTCTGCTTCTTAACATTAGTGCGTTTACATTCAATATCTTATAATAATGACAACATAGGAGTTAGATGTTTTTCAAAGTCTCTGTTCTCTTCACAATATCTAATTATGCTCTGTCGCCGGAGTTCATTGAATATTCATAGAGTATTTTTCCGATCATCGGCAACGATAAAAAGGACTTTTATCTTTTGTAATCAAAACAAACAATAATGCTTTGAAAGCCGACAAAGGCGACCGATACCTATCGGTTGCTTTAATTGAGCAGGAGACGTGCATTTCACTCTGTGTTCAGCGTCGGCTTTCACAGCTTTAATCCTTTAATCTGAGCTGTTTACCAACAAACCATTGAATTGAATCTTTGGTATTTTTACCAATTAAGACTTAGGCAAACATTGCAACAATAACATGCCGACAACACCAGAACTTTAATTTATGTGAGTCGTCCGTCTTGGGTCAGTAAACATCGAAGACAGTCGCAGGTCATTGAACATGAGCGACCTCAAGGCAATGGCCTGTCGTTGTAATGAGCTAGATTTCAATGTTGAAAGCACATTTGTTTGGCGTTTTGAATGTCAGTGTCGGAACAGTGAATTTTGTCAGTGTATCGGGCTTTTAACATTGTGGCAGATCGGTTTCGACCAAAAAGCTGTCGATAAATGAATTTGTCAGTGTAATGAGTGTCGTTGTAATGAGCTTTTCGATTTCAGCCGACGCCGTCTGCCGGAGATCAAGGAAAAATACAAGGAACTGTTTACTCCTGGCTTGGGACGCTTGGATAAACTCAAGGCCAAGTTGACCGTCGAAGAGGCGTCGCCTAAGTTTTGCAAGGCGAGGAGTGTTCCATACTCTATGAAGGATCAAGTGGAGAAAGAACTGGATGCAATGGAAGCAAGTGGCGTCTTCTCGCGAGTCGAGTCGAGTAAATGGGCATCTCCCATTATTCCAGTAGTGAAAGAATCCGGTGCTCTACGCATATGTGGTGATTTCAAGATCACTCTTTTTAACCCTGTACTCAAGGACTTCAAGTACCCACTGCCGAAAATTGAAGACATCTTTGCAAACCTGGCAGAGGGACAGCATTTCACTAAATTGGACCTCAAGCAGGCATACATCCAGATGGAGATAGAAGAAACGTCCCAAAAGTACTTGACCATCAATACACCTAAGGGACTCTATCGGTTCAACCGATTACCTTTTGGGATAAAGACTGCTCCCTCACTTTGGCAGAAGACAATCAATGAAATTCTGCAAGGGATCGCTGGTGTCCAAGTCTTACTCGACGACATCATAATCACGGGAAAATCTGAGGCAGAACACCTCCAGTGGCTGGAGTTAGTGTTAGGGAAGCTGCAGGCCAAAGGATTGAAGCTGAATTCAGACAAGTGCAAGTTCTTCGCTTCCAGGGTCACATACTGTGGACATGTCATCGACAAGAAGGGACTCCACAAGATGCCAGAAAAGATATCAGCCATCACGGAAGCACCAAGGCCGGTGAATGTGTCGCAACTTTGCTCCTATCTCGGCCTAGTGAATTATTACCATAGATTCCTGCCAAACCTCTCGACACTCTTACAACCATTGAATCAACTGCTGGAGAAGGATCGCGCCGGGAAATGGACAAGAGAATGCAAAGAAGTATTTCAAAAATCAAAGAAATTGATTACATCGGACATGGTCCTGGCCCATTACAGCATCGATCTGCCGGTAACTCTCGCAGCCGGTGCTTCACCATACGGCATTGGTTGTGTCATCTCTCACGTGTTCCCTGATGGCAAAGAGCATCCAATCGCATTCGCATCGAGGTCACTGAACCAAGCAGAGACAAAATACGCACAATTAGACAAGGAGGCTTTGGCCCTGATCTGGGGGGTGAAAAAGTTTCACCATTACATTTATGGTCGAAAGTTCATGCTGATCCCCGATCACCTACCCCTGAAGTCGATCCTGTGTCCATCAAAGGGGATTTCAGCAACCACAGCAGCCCGACTGCAGCGTTATGCGCTGATCCTGGCAGCATATGATTACGACATCAAATACAGAAAATCAGCTGACCACGCCAATGCGGATGGCCTGTCACGTCTTCCACTAGAGCAGCTAGCGGACGTTGCAGCTCTAGATTGTGTGGATGTATTCCACATCAACAAAATTGATATGTTGCCTGTAACACATGAGGAAATTCGCGAAGCGAGCCGTAAGGAACCTGTCTTAGATAAAGCAGTGGAGGCAATGAAATATGGGTGGCCAGAAACTTTGGCAGAAGACCTGGAGGTTTACTACAACAAGAGGAATGAAATGTCTGTGAGCCAGGATTGCCTGATGTGGGGCCTGCGCGTCATTGTCCCTACCAAGCTTTGGGAGAGGATTTCTCAGGATCTACATGCTGGTCATCTTGGCATGGCCAAGATTAAAGGATTGGCCAGAAGTTACTGTTGGTGGCCAAACATCGACAAAGAAGTGGAGGAAATGGCCAACAAATGTGCGAGCTGCGCGGGAACATTGAAATCGCAACCAAAGTCGAACAACCATCCATGGGAATGGCCGTCCCAGCCGTCGACTTCATGGGGCCATGGCATGGGAAAATGTTCCTCGTAATGGCTGATGCCTACTCAAATGGCCAGAAGCTTTCCTCATGTCATCCAAAAGCACGACTGCAACCATTCAAGTCCTACGCTGCGTCTTTGCTAGGAATGGGCTGCAGATCACACTCGTATTGGACAACGGCCCACAGTTCTCGAGTGAAGAATTCGCACAATTCATGCAGAGAAACGGCATCCGGCACAAGACATGCCCTACCTTCCGGCGACAAACGGTCTGGCGGAACGCTTTGTACAGACCCTGAAGTGAGTGAGTGATTGGGGTTATACGGCTCCACCCAACCCGTTCGGGTGATACGGGCGCCAGAACAGAAGGCCCGAGACCGGGGTTTCCCCCTACTCTTATCGATAAATCCCAAAGTTCTTTATCCTGCATACCACCATAGACAGTAGTACACAGCGCCCAGCCTTGTTACGTAGTTGGGCAGCACTGCAGAGTCACCGAAGAATTACAATTGTAATTCACAATCATAACGCCCGTAGCCTGATCGGGTCTCGAACCCGGGACCTCGACCCCCACGGTCGGCATAGGATTGTAGTCAGCGGTTTAACCCACTGCGCTATCCGGTGCCCCTACAGACCCTGAAGAACGCCCTCCGAAGAATGGAGGGTGAGAAAAGGGGCCTGGAGGAGAAGCTCGCAGAAATACTAATGAGCTATTGAGCTGCACCCCACGCAACGACATCGCGCCCTCCAGCCGAGCTGTTTATTGGAAGACCGGTGCAAACCAAGCTTGACCTGATGAAGGCAAACCTTCGCGCATTGGTGGAGGAAAGGCAAGAGAGCCAAAGAAAGCAACCAGCCCTACCGGATCGTACTCTGATGACTGGTGATCCTGTGCTCGCCAGAGACTACCACAGTACCGATCACAAGTGGCGCAAGGCAAAAGTCCTCTGGTCATTGGGAACACGCCTGTACAGGGTTAAAACGGAGGATGGGAAGATATGGAAACGACACGCGGACCAAGTTTGCGTCCCCAGCGCTATCTTAAGAATTGTGTTTGCATGTGAAAGTTCCAAAAGCAGTGTTGTTGTGCTTGGCGCATATGGTCGCCTATAACATCTGGTTAACATTCTCTACTTTGATAATAATGACAAATAGTCCCTAATCGTGTACCCTCTTTTTGTCCCTCTTTTACATCGTAAAGTATTTTAATTTTCAGCCAAATCAAACGCCATCCACTTAAGCAATGTGCGTTGGTTCAGTATTTACACTTACGTGCATCAGTTAATGCGCGGAGGTTAAAGTTTTCTCTCTCTTTCAATATTCCGTCCAGTTTCGAAATGAGGGTTGTTCTCAAAGACTGAAGCAAAAATATAATTAACCGATGTACAATTATGTATGCCACACAGCTATTATACACTGATATAGCTTGACACACAACCTACCTGCACTTGTTCTTCGAGATCAATATCCACAATGTACTTCCCAACGGATTCATGCTCATTTAAACGCGCAACATCAAGTGGTGTCCTCCCTTTGTCATCTCGCACTGTAAAATCAGCACCATTTCTCTCCAGCATTTTCACCAACGAGAGATCTCCCCTCATGGCAGCTAAGTGCAGTGGGGTCATCCCAAAGCAATCTCGCGCGTTAGCATCTGCTCTGGCATCCAACAAGAATTGTACGTGGAACTTCTTCTCTCGGACGACTGATATATGCAGCGGCGTGGCGTCGCTCCTTGGATTGGTGTCCAAGCTGGCTTTCCGGATAAGTTCTTCGTCGACGGCTTTGATCACTTCTTCGGTGGGATACTCTCCCCAGCCGCTTTTGATAACCGCTCCGAATTGGGAAACATCAACAACACCCCCTCCCACTCGCTTCTCAAACAGCGAAACTCTATCACGATAGCCAGCCACGTAATGATACGCCGCACGCCCTGCCAAGACAAAACAGTCAACATGATTTCTTGAAATGTTATAATAACTGACCTTTGTCTCTACCAGTGACCAACACACACACATTTATCCCAGTGTAATAATCCGAGGAGTTCATGAGTGCAGGAACAATGTCAAATTGTTCTGCCGTTTCCAACAGTAGTTTTAATACCGCATTGCATGTGTTCTTGTTGTCGCAACAGCAGTGCATGGCGGTCTGTCCTTTGTGGTTTCGTTTCAACAACAGTTCCCCAATGTTGTCCATTTTCTTAATGATGAATTCGACCATTCTCTCATCTGCCTGTGAGCTCGCGTGATGCAATACAGTGTTCCCTTGATTATCAACACTTTCAAGACTCAGCCCCAACTTATCAATGCAGTATTTCACGAATGAGAGACACCCTTTACTGGCTGCAATGCCAACCAATTCTTGGCAGACAGCGGCGCCTGCTGCCCTGAGAGTATTCAGCATGTCAATGCGTCCCATCTCAGCGCAGAGCATGACTGGCGTCCTACCAGCTTGGTTCTTCTCTTCAACTCGGATGTCTTTATGCTTGAGCAGCTCCTTCAGCACCACTGGTCTGCCATAGAGAACTGTGATGTGTAGGAGGTTGTTCTCTTGGTGGTTGAATGCCTTGACGTTGCATCCTTGCTCAATGAGCAACTTCACAGTTGACACACTCCCGC
>KB292426.1:3164-13937 GCA_000328365.1 Capitella teleta
GTGGCTTCTGCAGACGTTTCTAGTTCTAGTAGAACTAGAAACGTCTGCAGAAGCCATAGTCAACTGCAATGTGTAGTAAAACAGCGTATTACTACATGTAATCAATGTTTCATTCATGAAATAATATCTACATCAGGCTAAAATAGCAAATAACTAAGACACTATTAGCATCATTTTTGTCTAATATAAAACTAAGACTTAGTCTAAGCATATACTCTAAGCATAGTATTATGCTTGGTGTAAGAAAACGAAATCCATGTGCAGCCTTAAAGTTAAATCAGAGCATCATAGCATGTACATGCAGCCACGCACAACGGTACTGCACAGACTGACAGAGAGTGGAGACCTCGCCCGATTAATCTGTGCTAAATATGTCTACGCTAGTAACAGTAACAATACCCAATTGTTTTGTCATCTGAAATGCCAATTCTGTGGGCTAAATCAGTCAGAACTCTCTTCGCCATCTCAAGCAAATAAATCAGAGAAACCGATAAAATTCAGTGCTAAGTAAACAAAGACGATCGACGCGAAATTATTGTTCAATGCAGTTTTGAAACTATCAAAACTCGCGGCATCGATTTCGCTTTCGTTTTTTGGAGAAGCATGCGATTAATAGCAATTTAAAAAACCGCTTAAAACGAAAATGCGCTGAGTACGAAAGGACAAAGTCTGAGATATCAATATTTTGCGAGAATCTTGTCAACTGCCAGTGTTTTTCAGGGAGATGATCTAATTCTTCTGGGTCGGTAGTAGCTGCGTCAGATCGAATTGGATTGGACAAAGGTCAGGTGGGTTGGGCCCCTGAAGAACTTAGATATTGTCTAACTCAGTCATTCCTTGCTGAAGGGTTGCTGAGACTGGTATCAACGAGAATTGCAGTGAATATGCAAGCAACTCCTCACTTCTCCAATCACTGGTCAGTCCTGTACACTTTATCAAACGTGATTATGAAATTAATTTAATTACAGGCAAACCTTGATATACCGTCATTAGCTATATAATGACAGCCGTGCTTAACAGCAGCATTTACCATGTGACGAATCTAAATCCATGTTAAGCACTTCGTTCTAACAGAATCCTTGGTTTCCGACACCGACTATAATGACAGCAACGCTTAACAGCAGCATTTAACATTTTGTAAAAATGTTTATTATTAATCCACTTTTACTTAAACAATATTGAAATTGTCTGTCCATTTGGGCTCGGCTTGGGTCTTCTCAATTTGCAATGTAAACCTTTGGAAGAAAACCTAAGGGGCGATATAAATTTATATGTTTATGTTTTAATTGATAATTTTAAATATACACAAAGTAAACGTAAATTTAGAATTAAATCATTTAACTAACCTAGACTAGACTGGATATCTCCCACATATGCTTTCCAAATGAAATATAATTGGTAAAGTTTTACTCTCAAAAATTTCTTCATACTCTTAAGTGGTACTATTAGTGTAACAAACCATATTTTTGATTTGATTAGTTTCTCTTTTTTTTTTTTTTTTTTGTTCGTTGTTGCCAATTGAATTATCTGAATTGAGTTGTTTAAATTACCTGGATTGAGTTATTTGAATTTGATTGATTTCTCTTTTTGTTTTGTGTGTGATTGAATTGCTAAATTGCTAATCTCGAGTAAAATGCTCGCTGTCTCCTATCTGTGTATTGAGGTGTATATAAGCATACCGCTTCTTGAATTTGACAGACACATCAATCGGACCCTCGATGCACCAATGGGAAACAGCGAGCTGGTTGGTTGTTTATTGTATATGTTCATTTTTGTATTTTTTCATTTCTTAGAATGAACCACATTAAACGTTGAAAGTGTATCATTGCCGTCTGTCGTTTGTTTGGAGGGGTCCGCAACAGTTCATTCCGCAACAGTTCAGTCTGCAACAATTAGCAATACTGGCACTCTGGCAACTCTACCTCCTCTCTTACTCACTGCATCCTTCTGCGCTTGTAGTCCGTGGTAGATGTCCAAAGGTTAGGAGTCCATGGTAGATGTGCGGAGGTTGGGAGTTTGTGGTAGATGTGCGGAGGTTGGGAGTCTGTGGTAGATATGCCTAGAGTACTGCCAGCTCTGTTGTTTTAAATCCTTCTCTTTAATCTCATACATGCCAAACTTGGTGAGTATCGTCTTAATTTTCTCCAACCCTCGACCAACATGCGTGAGGTTTCCATTGGTTTTTGTTACATGCTATTGTCAGCTATCACCCTCGACCAACACGCGCGAGTTTACAACACAATATTTATATACTTCGTGACATTTAAAATTTGATTTAAAGAACGAGACATCCAGTAAATTTCTAACAAATATTTTCTACACTAACCTAGATACAACATGCAAGGTGATGAAAACAATTTGAATTTCAACTCAACTATAAATCTGTGAAATATAAAGAAATTAAATAAACATGTATTTTTGATATCAGGGGCTTCATCCGTTACAATGTGATGAATCTAAATCCATGTTAATTAAGCACCTGTAAAGTAAAAAGTAATTATATATAAACTAAAATCTATTGCTGGGTGTTTAAGCATATGAGAAAACCTACGGTGGGATCCCCCTCCAGGGCTAAAAACTCACAACACCAAATAGCAACATAATTTTAAAGCATTGGATTTTATCTGATTGCAGCAGTCGCCAAATTGCTTAACAATAAATGACATAAAATGCTGCTCAAATTAATAACGAAAAATATAAATAAACATATATCATATTTAAATGTATATCAAAATTGAATGATGATGAGAATTAACAAGTTAAGAAACTAACATGTGGCTAGATGCTCGATAATACAGCTTAAATTAAAATCTCCAGTCTCCTCTCTGAATAGCATAAAATCACGCAAAGCTGCTGCTGTTCGATTAGGCTCAGCAATCGGTTTCTTGAGAGAGGTGGGCAGGTTCTCTCTATCGAGGTTGTATACTTAGCACACATGATTGTTAACGAGTCACTCACTGCAGACCTGCTGCCAAGATTTCTTTAAAATAACGCTGGACAATATAGCGTTCTCCGAAGTGGAGCATGCAGACATAAAATGCATTGACCTCCGGTGAATCTGGTAATCAGGGTAAAAGTCATGCACATGAGGGGCAGCAGGTGGCAATGAGTGGTACGTGGGAGCCCAGATAGCATTCAAGTGTCATTGTGATACCTATTTCGTGGCACAATTTGCCACATAAGTGAAATAAAAAGCCGCCACAATTGTACAAAAATGCCCATCACATAGCCATCACTTTAAACAAAAAAGTAGATTGCAGATGTGAACACAGATGTGGCAAAAAAAAGTACAAGTGTTACAGTTTATATAGCGAATTAACCAAAACGATTGGCGGAAACAAAAAAAATGGCACAAACGGGCACATATGTGGCACAAATGGGCACATATGTGGCGATTTTTCAACTGTTTACATAAGGGATTAGTAGATTGGGCCTCACATGTGGCGATAAACGGTTCCTTTGAAGTCATCAGGTGATTGTTTACTCAAGAGATAAGACCATGAATGCAGGTCTGAATGACAGAAATTGACACATATCCTGTACTTAGATGGCAACTTTCTATTGTTTGTTTATGGGATTACTACACCAGATTAAAAAAATAATATAAAATCAGGGAATTTTTACTCGCCAAAATATATTTTTACTAGCCAAAAATTATGATATAAAAGATAGCATAAAACGCAATTGTTTTATACTTGTAAGTTCTTGATACATTCTATGTCACTTTCTCAACCAATTTTAATTTATGTCGATCGTCATCTGAACAAACTTTTAACTCTTTACCTTTGTCTATATTATAGGGCGAGGTCTGTATACCCATCGGGCTCGCTGTAGTATGTCAGCTACTTCAACCCTGACTCCACTTCGACTCAAAAAAAATTCCGAAGTTATTTTTTTAAACATTAGCATTTTTACCCTTATTCAAATTATTTTGAATTTTCTAGAAAGTTATGTTCTATCTGCATGTTTTGGCCATACCACTATGATGACTATCCACTGTACTTCTCGTCTATTTATAATTTTTGGGGTCATAATTTTATTTTAATTATGTGAGAAAACTCAACTCTTGATCTTTAATTGATTTGAATTTCTTGGATCCTGATAGTGATAGGATCTTTTATTTTGATAATTTGATAGCCATCCCCTTGAAAATTAATAGCTTCTATTGGGAACTGAACTGATTATTTGTGTTGCACATCGGTCTATTGATTATTCAGTAGTCATGTAAGAAAATATGAAGTTGAAAAGTGAAAAGTCTGTTTTTTTTTTGGATCCTTGATCCCAGTGTAATTTTAATCAAAATTTGATTAGCAAATACATATTTTGTCTATTACAATCATGTGTTGTTAATTGATTATCCAGTAGTCATTAGTAAGAAAATACAAAGTTGAAAAGTCTCACTTGGAGGTAACTTGTTGTAATCTGGTTGACATATTTGTCACTTAACTCCTCATTATTTTGATGTTACTTTTGGGAAACACTAAATATGTCAACTCTTTGTATGAACTCAACTCAAAAGATGGATTTCGTTGACAATGTTGGAAGGATGCAGAAAAATTAGCCATAGGAGGCCCCTTACATAGCTCATCAAAATAAGTGTTTATCTGTTCATATATTTCCGGAGAGTGTCTCCCGTTTCACTTCCTTTACAATGACTCAAGTGGATGTTGAGAAAGCTATGAAGGCATGGTTGAGAGGCGCCCCAGATCGTCACGAAGGGAGGCAGTCAAAAAGGCTGCGCGTGCCACAGAGGGACGACTTCAGTGATATTTGAATTTTCTTCTCACTTGGCATTTTTATTAATAAAAACATGTTTATATATGAATTTGGCTTTATGTGTTGGATTTTTCTCATCCCCATGAGTGCTATAACTATATAGGTAGCAGTGCTAGTTTAAAGTTACAACGCCTTTAACTTGAGTAAACAAGACTGGTCGAGATTGATGAGCTGAAATGTAAACATTGCAATCGTGACCCGTTATGTAACAACCTGAATGAGAGTTAACCAGATTATGCTATTAATCCGCTTAAAATGAACGCCGATAAACAGCCTCTTGGAAGGAGGACGTCCTGCATCACGGCGACCGCAGTGTTTGATCAGAGCGGATAACGATTATATAATCTCTTCTTATAATAGCTTCTGTAGGACAATGTCGTTTGCTGACATCCAAATAATGAGGAATGAAGTAAGTGACAAATATTTAAACAAGATTACTAAAAGTCACCTCTAAGTGAGACTTTTCAACTTCATATTTTCTTACACTACTGGATAATAAATCAAAAGCATCTGAATGTAATAGAAAAAATATGTGTTTTCACTCTTCAACTTCATGTTTTCATAAATGACTACTGGATAATCAATTGATGGCTGCGCAAAATCAATAATCAGTCCAGTTCCCAATAAAAGCCAAGGGGATGACTAACAAGTTATCCAAATAAAAAATTCTATCGCTATCAGGCTCCAAGAAATTTAAATCAATCAAAAATCAAGAGTTGACTTTTTTCGCGTAATTATTATAATATTATAACCCCAAAAATTATAAATAGACGAGAGGTACAGTGGATAGTGGTATGGTGAAAAACATGCAGATAGAACATAACTTTCTAGAAACTTCAAAGTAATTTGAATAAGGGTGAATGCTTGCAGAAAAAAAAGAAATAAGTTCGGAATTTTTTGAGTCGAAGTTGAGTATTTAAAAAGAATTAAAAAAAAAAAAAAAAAAAAATTAAAATTACAGCCTGAGTTTCGTAAGGGTGGGTTGTTTGAACAACTCCAAGTTGGAAGATGGAGTAGACCATGCCTTCATGGCTTTCTAGACATCCACTTGAGTTGTTGTAAAGGAAGTGGAACGGGAGACACTGAAAATAAATGAACAGATAAACAACACTTATTTCGATGAGTTATGTGAGGGCCCCTTATGGCTATTTATTTCTGCATCCTTCCAACATTGGCATCGAAATTCTAAAAAAAAAAAAAATAAAAAATAAAAAATACAGTCGGAGTTTTGGTGGGTTGTAACTTCAAGTCGGAGATGGAATAGAACATTGAAACATGTTCAATAATATAGAGGGGGAGAGAAGATTAAACTCGTCACTGAACATTCAAATCCTTACGGTCAAACTGACAAAGGAAGCCATCCGTCCAGTGAACCGCATGTACACGGTTGACTAATGCGTAGGCGAACTTCAAAACACTTAGTGTCTTGAATAATACTGAATTAGAGCAAAATTTCACATTATTATACCCAAATGCACTCAATAATTATGCTAAGAAAAACTTACCGCTATGAAGTAAGATATATGCCGTTGAAATCTGTGTTGAACGATCGCAACGAAGATTGCGTAATGGCTATGTTCTCTGAAAAGGCTGACGACAAACTGAGATGATAAGCAAGGAGAAATTAAATGTACCGTGTTAAACCACGCCAAAGTAGATCGCACACACTCCGCAAAATAAAGTAGTTTCGGGTGTGACACTTGCTCTCTTCGTGAAATAAGCGTTTGGATCTATGCATGCTCTGATGAAGTGGCTGAACCATGTTATTAGTTCCATCAGTTATGATAATGATAGCATATATGTGAGGGTCCACTGCAAAACAGGTCACATGGGTCATGATAACATTTTTGAGTTAGAGGCACATTCGGACAGCTGACATTCTCCTGAGTATTTTGGTGGAGGTGGAGGTGAAGGTGGAGGTAGAGGAGGAGGCGTGTCATTATCAGGCCTTGCATCAGAACTGAAAAAAAAGCATAATGTAGTGAATATGCAAACAACAACAATTGAATTTTATTATTAGTATAAGAATTTCTAGAAGCTCTATTCATCTCCTTTAAAGATGGCTTAATTAGGGGGTACGGGTGGAGGCGTCCCTTATCCTCGTCACTGGTAGTGCCAACAGCACACTCAACACACACCCATAAATTAATTGATTGCTACTGGCGCTTGTCATAAATACTATCATTACTACTACAACTAACAATGATAATAATAATATTAGTATTATGGCTGCCCGTTGAATTCTGCTGCAAGTACAAGATTGCAGTTATGACTTTCAAAGTCCTGAATGGACTCGCACCGCCGTACATTGATGACCTCGTGCAACTCTCGTGACGTTCCCTTCGCTCCGCCTCTGATTGACGCCTTGTCGTACCCAGGTACCGACTGCAGACTGTTGGTGGCCAATCTTTCAGTGCCACGGCTCCCAACGTGTGGTACGCACTTCCCATCGAATTGCGACAATCTGAGTCACTGAACCATTTTAAATCGCTTTTGAAGACGCACTTTTTTAAACTCACTTTTACTTGTTAATTGTCTTATCCACATTCTATGCATGTACAGCATCTCTCAAACTTTTTCGAAGAAAAGGGCGCTTGTTAAAATGTGAATAAATAATAATATTAATAATAATAATGTATTCGCCTATATTTCCCACCTCGTTTTGCAGCTGCCCATAAAGTGCACAGTAATTTCACCGAAGAAGTCAACAGTACACCTATAGTCAGCTGATCAGACAAACAGTTCGGTAAGTAGTGTATATGTATCATTATCAATATACCTTTCAAGTTTATTCCCAGAGGCACTAGTAACAATCCAGCTGTATGTAGGGTGAGGTTGACCATCTCAAAGTCTCACAGACCCCACAAAGAGAGGTCACAGAAGTAGCTAGCTCCCTCTTCGAGATCCTTTGATTTGATGAATAAGTTGGGGAAGTTTCAAGACTTCTGTAGCGGCCTTACAGAGGACCATTTGATTGAGATATAATAATGTCTGCTGCTTTCTTAGGTCACATACTGGGCCACCAGGTATGGCCAACAGAACGTCGGCGAGGTGGTGAGGACAATTTTAGGATCAATCATCACCGACAATGTACTAATGAAACACAACCGGTCCAAAACTGGGTACGAGCCTTTGTATGGTTTCTCAAGGCCTCTTGGTGCGCCATGTTAGATGAAAACATACTTTGTCTTCAAGAGTACTGCCAAATCTGTTGATGGTGCCCGACCATGGTGCAACACTGCTTTGGGCGTGATTGGGAAATTCGGGCAGGGAGCTAGCATTGTTCTCCGAGCCAAAAACTCCCCTGGCACTACTAACTGGTCGCCGTACACAAGCTGACAAGGGACACACTTAATATTATATGTATACTTAATATCTTCCTTGTAGTGTGTAATCATGCATGGAAGTGCCCGTGGTAATTTATCCACCCAGTTTGGTTGCCTTCATAGTCCTGTGCATTGCTCTGCCATGCTGTTTGAGTGTGAACGTAGCTTGTTGTGAACACTGAACGAAGATAGCGTGCTGTAGCCCTTCCAAACACTGAGACGAGGAATTGACTACTATATCTTTTATTGTAGCACCCACCGCTTAAATACCCCCCAGCATTTGATAATCTCAAAATGAACATGTTGAAATGAAAATGCACATGATGAAATAGAACGATGAATGTTGAGCTGCTCAGATCCGCCACAGGAGATCTCCCCTTTACGCGTAGCGGACTGAGGGCTTGACCTGACGTCCGCTGCGTGTCACTACAACCGGCTTTAACCGATTCACACTGACGATCTGTTGTCTCCCTTGCATCTCTAACGTAAATGTTTTTCTACCACGCTCCACTACCTTGAACGGACCATTGTAGGGGCACTGCAGAGGTCTGCGATGCAAGTCTACCCGTACCAGCACGTGTGTTGCAGTCCATAAGTTGTGAGGCACAAAACTGCGAGTGACTCCATGATGCTTAGCTGTCCTGGGAATCTTTCTTGCATCCGCGTTTACCGTCATATCTATGACGGTTTGACCAGGGTAGATCAACTTGTGGCGGAATATTAAGTCTGCGGGTGAGGCGTCGAGGTCCTCTTTCGGGGCGATGCGCTGCACCAAAAGCACCCAGGGCAGTGGGTCCATCCAGGCTGGGGTACTCAGACGGGCCTTGAGTGATGCCTTTAAAGAACGGTGAAACCGTTCAACCATTAGCCTGAGGGTGATAAGAGGTAGTATCACTAGCCTGAGGGTGATAAGAGGTAGTATGATGTAATTTCACCCCTAACGTATCTGCAAGGTGCCTCCATATGCTTGACGTAAACTGTGCGCCTCTGTCGCTGGTCATTTCCGCTGGAACACCATAGCGTGCCACCCAGCCATGTAAAAATGCGTCAGCACACTCCTGTGCCGTGATACCCTTTAAGGGCAGTGCCTCTCGCCATCGTGAATGCCGATCAATAACTGTAAGAAGGTACGTGCAGCCCTTAGAAGGAGGTAGTGGGCCTACTAAATCCACATGAACATAAGCGAAGGGAACATCTGGAATCTTCATATGATCGACTGGCGCTTTGATGTGGGTCTGAATCTTCGATCTTTGGCAATCTATGCACTTTTTGCACCAGGTTGTGATGTCTTTCTTCATTCTGAACCACACATAACACTCAGAGATAAGTCTTTTGGTCACTCGAGCGCCAGGATGAGATAAACTATGAATTATATCAAATACATGATGCTGCAATGACATAGGAACTAATGGTCTTGGGTGGGCCTTAGACACATAACATAGTATGGTTACCCCACCTCTCTGGACATCTTGTAGCTTCATGCCGGTGATCGCAGTCCGAGAATCTCTGATGCCCGGGTCATTCTGTTGCTTCCTTGCTATCTCCTCCCAACTGATGCCTAACTGGACGGCGTCTATGGGTGCTCTTGATAACACATCTGGGACGATGTTATCCTTGCCCTCCCGATGGCTAACGTCCACCATATATTCAGCAACTGTCGCCAGATGTCTTTGCTGACGAGCAGACCAAGGTTCGCCAACCTTCTTCCATGCTTGGACCAATGGTCGATGGTCTGTAATTAAAATACATGAACGACCTTCCACCATGTGACAGAAATGTCTGATCGCCAAATGGGCCGCCAACAGCTCTCGATCGAATGCACTGTACCTTTGCTCAACTAGCCTCAGATGTTTGCTAAAAAAACTAAGTGGTATCCAACAATTTCCTTGCCGCTGCTCTAACACCGCACCAATGCCAAATTCTGAAGCATCAGTGCACAGTATGAGTTGTCCGTCAGTCGTCGGGTGATGTAGTGTAACAGCTTCTGCCAATAACTTCTTTGCATTATCGAATGCTTCTTTCTGTTGCCAGCTCCATTGAATCTCTGCAGACGCCGGTTTCTTGTTGCTCAATTGATGGAGAGGCTGCATGATGGCTGCAGCCCCAGGAAGGAAACGGTGATAATAATTTATTACACCTAGAAACTTCTTGAGTTGCTTTGGGGACTGCGGAAATGGATGCTTTTCAATGGCTTTGACCTTCACCTTCGTGGGACGGACTCCTTTGCTGTCCACAGTATAGCCTAAAAACTCCATCTCTACTTTGGCAAAAACACATTTCTCTGGTCTAATGAGGAGCCCATTCTCTCTCAACCGCGTGCAAACTGCTCTCAGATCTTCCATGTGTTGTTTTTCATCTTTTGAAGCCACCAAAATATCATCAATATACACAAACACACGCTCAAGGCCACTCAATACCGTATCCATCAACCGCTGAAAACTCTGACCTGCATTACAAAGCCCAAATGGCATTCGTAGGAATTCAAACATGCCAAACGGAGTAGTTATTGCTGTCTTCGGAATATCCGCCTCTTCTACTGGAATCTGATGGTACCCGCGCACTAAATCCAATTTAGAGAAAATCGTCATGCCATGCAACCGATTAGTGAAATCATGAATGTGGGGTACTGGATACCGATCTGGAATAGTAGCGGCATTCAATCTCCTGTAGT
>KB292426.1:13987-45499 GCA_000328365.1 Capitella teleta
AATTTCGTCTGCCTCATACACGCTTTGGTTCTGCGAAGAAATGATCGAATGACATAAATCAGCTTCCAAAGACAATTTCATTAAATCCTTCTCTTGCGAAGTAGACAATGCATTACGCACGGCCCGTGGCAAAGCATTCAGGAACAAGTACTTTAGAAGGAAATGATGCTCGTCACTTCCGTTGAGATGCAGAATCTGAGACATTAACTCAGATGGTCTTCTGTCTCCCAAATCCTGGATGGACAACAATTAATGAGCAGGCTCAGCTTCGGACAGCTCAAATGCAGACAGCAGAAATTCTTTGATGGCCGTGTACTTGCCTCCGGTTGGCGGTTTTAATATAACCTGAGCTGCTCTGGTTGCGGTCTCTGCATCTAAAGCTGACACGACATAATAGTATCTGGTGTTATCTTGCTTCACTCCACGAATCTCAAATTGTGCCTCCGTTTGAGCGAACCAAGCAGCTGCATTCTTGATCCAGAAATTGGGTAGTTTCACAGCCACTGCTGAAACCTTGACTTCGTCGTCGGCAGGCATGACTTTGTTCACTTCCTGTCTTCAATTCACAAACTGTTTTGTTGGTCTCCGAACAATGCGCAGCCTGATGCTCAGGACTTAATGCATATGCATTGGAAACAAGGCAGCCAACGATGATGGGTGACGGGCCACAGAAGAATACTTCTGCTCCCAGACGTATAGGGTCACCACTGTAGCCCTTCCAAACACTGAGACGAGGAATTGACTACTACAGTAAAAGCTCGTTACAACGACACTCATTACACTGACAAATTCACTTAATGACAGCTTTTTGGTCGAAACCGATCTGCCACAATGTTAAAAGCCCGATACACTGACAAAATTCACTGTTCCGACACTGACAGGCAAAACACAAAACAAATGTGCTTTTAACATTGAAATCTAGCTCATTACAACGACAGGCCGTCGCCTTGAGGTCGCTCATGTTCTATGACACGCGACTGTCTCCGATGTTCACTGACCCACGACGCACGACTCACATAAATTAAAGTTCTGATGTTGTCGGCAGGTTATTAATTGCTGCAAAGTTTGCTTAAGTCTTTGTAAAAATATCAAAGATTCAATTCAATGGTTTGTTGGTAAACAGCTCAGATGAAAGGTTTAAAGCTGTGAATGCCGACGCTGAACACAGAGAGTGAAATGCACATCTCGAGCTCAATTAAAGCAACCGATAGGTAGCGGTCGCCTTTGTCGGCTTTCAAATCGTTATTGTTTGTTTTGATTACAAAAGATAAAAGTCCTTTGATCGTTGCCGGTGATCGGAAAAAAACTCTATGAATATTCAATGAACTCCGACGCCAGAGCATAATTAGATATTGTGAAGAGAACAGAGACTTTGAAAAACATCTAACGCCTATTTTATCATTATTAAAAGATATTGAATATAAACGCACTAATGTTAAGAAGTAGAAAACAAGGTTTGATTTCTTCAAAAAATAAATATGTAAAGCCTAAACTATCCTTCAAATCCATAAAATTTTTCTTCCTTGTTACAACACAGTATGTATGCTAGGTAACACTACATACAGTAAACCAATAGGCATTATGGAGTGACAATCATAACGTCACCATCATGACGGTCGGTCGGTGCGTTATGAGCCAAATTCATTACACTGACAATTTCGTTACAACGACCGATTTGCCTGAAACCAAACATGTTGTTGTAACGAGCTTTTACTGTATATCTTTTATTGTAGCACCCACCGCTCAAATACCCCCCAGCATTTGATAAACTCAAAATGAACATGTTGAAATGAAAATGCACATGATGAAATGGAACGATGAATGTTGAGCTGCTCGGATCCGCCACAGTGCCATGCATCTACATGTGCAACGTACGGTGCGATGCTTCACAGATGCCCTGTTACATTTTAGCGACACCTTTACTACTATGTAGAGCGTAGTTTGAACTTCATTAAACATATGTGTTGTTTTTATTGCTAGACATGCATGAACATGTATAGATACTTACATCTATGTGCTAGAAATTCATGAGTTGCGGAAACGATGCTTGTGATGAAGTGTGTGTTGAAGTATCGAGTAAAAGAGGAGAAAGAGCCCGAATCCAAATGCCAAGGATTAAATTGCAAACCATCTCTTTTAAACAGAACAATGAGTTGTTGTGAAATCAAAGTGAGATGATGAATCATGACATGAATAGCTCGATATTAATGGCAGGTACCTGTCCCGTTACAAAAAACCCCCCCAAACCCTCCCATAAAAACAAAAACAAATAAACTTATATACACAAAGGAATGGAACAGTATCATTTGTTTTGGCTAAGTACAAGCCCAGATCTTGTCTTCATTCCTCAAGGCTCTGATGTCTGAGGTTCTCGTACAATGTCTGGTGCATCTTCTTGGGTAGTTTTCTCAGAATCATCAGTTGGTGTTGATTCAGGGTAGGCATTGAGCTGAGAGTGACGAGGTCGAATATCATGTATATTTCTTCGAAGTACCCGACCATTGCAGGTATCACGCGCCCACCATGACTGTGGGGCATCGCCATGCTGTTGTGCGACTCCTGGGAATCACTTCTTGCTGTTGGGATCTTGTACCCACACAGGCTGATCGGGGACTAACGGTTTCTCTGGTCTTGAAGTCTTCAAATGGGCAGCAAGTTTTGCACCGAGCTCGTTCTTCTGGTCGATTGTTTAAGATGATGGCATTTTCAATGGGCACAGTCGAGATTAACTAAAATGAACACAAACTCAATTGGCTAAACTCAGATATTAGAACAATTGTGTAAATATTGTCAGTGATAACCTGATATTAATAATACCATACGTCAATAGGGCAGTGTATTATTACAGCTTATGAACACATGCAAATAATTAAAAAGAGTTCTATAAACACATACAAACAATTTAAAAGAAATCCTGCAAATTTGCGAGCATGACGCATTGAGCATCGCGCGCTGTCAGCTGAGTTTGGCTCAACAGCAATGGCGGACGCTGGCGCCTGCATGATTCTCCTTTTCGTCTTTTGTGACTTATTACGCCCGTTTGCGAGATCCGTGGTGTATGTTACCTCTATATGTTTGAGACTGGACTCCACACTTGACTGAGATTATAGTTTTCGTTGCGCCCGTCTCGTAGAGGAAGATAATTTTCGCATACACTTTTAGAATAATAATTTTGCGGTTGAAAGACCATTAGCTGTGTTCGATTCCCCGAATATAATTATAATATAAATGTATCCAGGGCAGTTATTGTGAGTAGTCTATTTTATATGATCATCATATTTTTATATTTCTATAATTTAAATCAACAAAATTGCAAACTAGTGCCCTAATAACTGACCCAAATACAGCGTTCTTATCCACTACAAACGTTGTAATGGTTCCCGGTGACTACGCCGTTGAGAAAACTTCCATGTTTCGGGTTTTTTACTTCAGAACCAATTGCTCTATGTGAGTACCTTCGCCAAAACCCACGTATTGATGTATTTTCCCAATTATGACCAACATACATATCTTTCAAGTTTTACTTGAATTCGTAATGAATGTTTTCCCTGTTTTCCATTCAGTTTAGGTGAGCGACAATACAGTAGACTTGGCTAATTGCACCACCGTTGACTTGAGCCTGCAGATTTGATGCAGGGAATGATTAGGGATGAGTGAAACCAGTTTTGGTTTCATCGAAAAGGTTCATTCGACTGGGCAAAACTGAAATCAGTTACCCAGAATTGTTTAAACTGCTTCGAAGGTGGTTTTGATGGTTTCTGTAATCCTTTTTCCAGTTTCGGAAATCTCGCTCTTGGCTAGCACAGATTCTCGGGCGAGGTCTGTATACCTCGCCCGATGGTAAACCGCTTCTTTTTGCGTATACTGGCAGCGAGGCTCCACACTCAGCCGATTGTATGATAAATATAGACATATTACCCGACAAATCCTTGTGCTTAAGCCCTCCAGACGTTAGCTGGTATATTTATGCTCCGAGAAAAAACAATATGAGCCAGTACCATCATGTCGAACTTACATTAATTAAAATCCGCAACAAAATATCACTTCGTGAAGAAGTAAACAAACGCCATTTTGCGAGTGACGTCACTCAGCGCATGCGCACTGCATTGTAAACAAGCGCACATGCTTCACTTTCCCGCTCAAACTTCTCTCCCGACTTACGAATGAAAATGAATAAAATTGTTCATATACTGATTGGTGATGCACAAAATATTGCGTATTAATAATTAATACGTATTCCTTTGTGAAGACTCGGTATAATTTACGTGCGCAACTGCAAGGGAAGATAGGCCGCATGTTGAACTGCTTAGCGCGGGAAAATTGTACGCGCATGCGTGTATGTTTACTTCGCACTACGCAGGCGCAGTGCTCTGGTTTATTTATAACACGTTGGGAGCAGGTCATGTGACACAACAATCGGAAAGCGGAGAGAAACCTGTAAAGTCACTTTTTTTCGTTGCGGATCCATTTTAAGTAGGTTTATGGTACTGGTTTCGAACAAAATTTAGTACCAGCGTCTACCTGGTATGGCTCTGCAGACGCTGGTGCCTTCATAAATATAATTACAAGCGTGGAATTCTAGAAATCGTGGTTCGCGAACTGGAGTTTAATGCGTTTACCGTACAGCGAGACCCATTGGGCTCGCTGTAGTATGTCAGCTAGCTCTTGGCGAACTCTCGCGTCAAGCGTAATTGGGTTGTCTGGGGACGCAGCGTGACCTATTGCATACGAAGGCGTGTTTTCCTCATTGTTGAGTCTCCAGCTCTTCATTTTCCTGATTATATCGCTCATCTTATTGTTGTAACACCTTATTATTTGTTGCTCCGAATAGAAGGATGCCTAAAACTAACTGTTGTGTGTTTGGGTGTGCCAATAGCTATCGCCAATTGAATAAATGGAAGGCTAAGTTCTGCCCATTGCACCAGTGCAACTTCGGCGTAGCGAGATGCATCTGCGAACCACCATTCAAGTTGATTCCTTTTGCTTCCTGACTCCTGAGTGAGGAGCTGTGCTCCCTCATCTTCTTCCCGCCCAGAGACATCGTTCAGACTACTATGCCACAGTCATTCAAGGCACAGAAGTCAGAACCCCGCGTCATCATTGACTGCACTGAGTTGCACATTCAGAGGCCGCGGAACCTCACCGCCCAGGTGCTCACCTGGTTAGACTATAAACAGTCAAATACAGTCAAGTTCTTGGTCGGCATCACTTCTCAAGGCCATGTGTGTTACTTGAGCAAGGCTTGGGGAAGCAGGACATCCAATGTTCAGATTATGAAAGACTCTGGGTTTCTGAACCACCTCGACCATGGAGACCTTGTTATGGCTGATCGAGGTTTCTCCATCCAGCACCTTCTCCTAGAACGCAGAGCAACTCTTGTAATCGCCCCAGCTGGAAAGGGCCAGGAACAGATGCCTGCAGACGATGTTGCCCGCACGAAGCAAGTGGCTAATCTGCGCATCATCAACCGAATGAAGTGGTTTGATATTTTTTCAGGAACTTTGCATATAACTCTTGTGCCATTGATCAATGACATTGCTATTATTTGTGCTGCACTGTGCAATCTGCTAGAACCATTGGTTGAATGCTAATATAATATTCCAATATCCAGTTAATTGCTATTGTTTCAGTAATCAACTTATCGCTCCTTACTGATGCATTTGATTGTATATTACATCAATACCCCCAATCTCTGTCACCAGGAATATCACTTCTTGGGTCTGATGATTTCTATTATGCGAGTAAGTTAAAGTAATGCACTTTTATTTTGAGAATAAGTAAAAGCAATGCACTAAGGCAATAAACACATGGTGGCAATATGATATTGCATATTATGGAAAAGTAGAATGGAGACAATTTTTTTCTTTTTTAGTATGACAAAGACATGGGAATTTTATTTCGAAAAGCAATCGCTGCAATGCCATTCACCAGATGGGGCGACACTTAGATTCACACAAACGTAATGATGCCGAAGATCGCATGAGTCACATTGGATACTTTCATCGCTGCGGGCGGTTTTGGCGATTCTGAAAAGTTCTCAGAGCTTCTTGCGACTAATGCTGTTTCTGGGGCCGCGTGCCTGCGGCTAAGTATCCAGGTTCCGTGTTCTCAGCCTTCAAGCATGAGTGCCGGAAGAAAAAAATAACTCCGCTTCAGCCTTGGAGGAGAGTCATGGATCATGCACAGTACTGCCAAGATTCAAGATCAAAACGCCGCAGGAATAGCTCTGCCGAAAACTTCAAGGCAAAGACCACATCAGTGCTAGTTAAGAAGGCTAAACGGGCGAAGGGCATCTCTGAACTGTACAGGGTTGATAAAAATCAATGATTTTTGTTTTTGTTCCTTGTTCAATTTTAATGCATGCATTTCAGGTATTTTTTCATAACTGGAATTGTTTCTGCCTGACCTATTGATTCATGGATGCTCTATAGGCCTCTTTAACTTTTCTGTTTTCAATTTGGAAACTGTACTAAGTCTTGTTTGTGTGAATTAATTACAGGTATTTTTACTTAACTGGCATTGTCTCCATTCTTTCTATTTTAAGCAGCTTTGCTACTTGGATCTTGGATACTAGTTTGGACCTGAAATGATTTTAAAGGCACATCTATATCTGGCTCTACCTTTTTATTTTGTACAATACAATGGTGGCAAATGGTACACAGTGTTTGGAAATAAAATTAGGACTAGTAGCAAAAAAATCAAGATTACAGGGACTTACATTTAACAAGTCTAAAACCAGTATAAATGTACAAAAAAATAAGTTGTACAAAATTGAAATACTAGCTATTCATTGCATAGGACAATAACGCCAAACGTCAGGGTGGCATAGACCCTAGAGAGGGAGAAAGACTGAGGTGCAACGTAGATAGAAGTATTTTCTAATTAAGACTGGGGTAGCAGTATAAAATAATAAAAACAAAAGGCACATAAGTTTTACAAAATCGAAATACTAGCTATTCATTGCATAGGACAAAAACGCCAAACGTCAGGGTGGCATAGACCCTAGAGAGGGAGAAAGACTGAGGTACATTACTGGTACAATGGTATTTTCTAAGTAATACTGGGGTAGAAGTATAAAATAATAAAAACAGAAGGCACACATATGCAGATACAAAAAAATAAATATTAACATAAAAGTATTTTAAGGAGTTCCAGCAACCCATGGAAGGCTGGGGTGGCAAATCCATGGCTCCTCAGGTTAGCCCCGGTGAGGTCGACTTTGTTCTTTAGCTCGTCCAAAATCATTCTACAACGGGAAGAATTCAATAATGCTTATGGGTCATGTCATCCAGACTTACCGGCATGCATCGACCGATAGCTGATCAGCAGCCATGGGATTTTGCAGGGTGATGCCCTCCTGCATGATGCACAGGAAGTCATCCGCCAACATTTTGGCGTCCTCCTCAAAAAGAATGCTAAACGAAGTTAGGCGACTGGTTCAGGGCTGAGTTGGTTGGGCAGCTGTATATGCCTTTAACTTCTCCTTCACCTCCTTGGCCTTGCTTGATCTAAGGCGCACATACTTCTCGAGCTGGGTGACAGAGAAGCATTCAGGCAGAGCTGCTCTCCTCTTCAGTTCTCCGTGTCTTTCCCATTATGTAGACCTGCAAGCAGAGCAGGTATTTCAGAGACAAAAAAAATAACAAAAACAGGAGCTTGTTCAATTATAGTTATACACAAAATGAGCTCCAACAAAACAACAAAAGAACGCCGCTTGCAGGTGTAATATAATAGTCGCTCAGGGTTGAATAGAATAAAATCACTGAAAATGGCCTTTGAAAATCGCTCCTGAAGCATGAAATCGCTTCCGGCTTATTTGAAACCTGGGCTGTGATTGGTGAGCATTAGAAGATGAATATTCATAGTGACGTCATGGATTTGCGTGCACAAGCTCTGAGAGCTTTTCAGAATCGCCAAAACCGCCTGCAGCACTTTCATCATCATGGCATTTCACATTGTCTACACATTCTTTGGTGCAAACGGAGCATAGGTAGGAGGGGCCTGTCTTCTTTCTCTTCATTCCCTTCTTCCCCTTTTTCTTCTTTGGTGCTTTCACACTCTTTGGAGGTGGTGTAGGCAGGTCGGAAGGTGTTGTGGAACAGGCAGGTGCATCGCCAATGGTGCTGGTAGATGCGATGGGGCAGCTAGCAGAGCTTGGAGTAGGAACGGGTGTGGCAGGAGCGTCGTCCCCAGCGCTGGCATTCTTCAGTCGTCCGCTAACTAATTCAGGAGCAGCGTAGTCCGTAAAGAATTGCACCAAATGGGTCAGCAGGATGCCCCAGAATTCTGGATCAAAGCCAATCCGTTCCAGAGAATGTCCATGCTTCGACCACACAAAGAAATTAGCAGCTGCAATGTTGTCACCCCCACTTGGCCCTGAACTTGAGTGTAATACTTGTGGCTTTGGTTTAGAGTCAGTAATCCATCTTCTGCTGGCTTCAGGTATCACGCTTACCAGCTTGAGGGGCACAGGCAATGCAGGCAAGCGTTGAGGGGCACTTGACCTCAAGAATCGATTGTCCACAGCAGTTGCATTCAAAAATGCCATCCAGGGAAGCACCGATGAAGGGGTGTTCGGCCAGGGTGAACAACCCGCACTCGTGAAGACGCGGATTAACATGGCCAGCAGCCCTCATGACTTGCAGGAACGCCTTCTTGGCAACTGGCTCCATTGCCCTGCCATACTTGAGGCTGAAGAGATCCTCTGGCGATTGGGTGTACCCAAGTACACTTGCCAGCAAATTGTCCTTGTCGCCAGTCGGATCTCTTCTCATGGACGTAAGCACTGGGTGGAAGCTGGAGGCAGTGATCTTGCCCCTGCGCTGGTCCTTCCATGCGGTTGTGGCTCCCTGACCAACAGTCTCTCTCTCCACAAATCCGATGATCTCCGGATCCCACAGAGGCAGCTTGGAGAGAAGCTCATCAACTGAGGTGGAGGATGAAGCCAGCTCTTGCACTGAGGGAGGCAGAAGCGGCTTCTCAGGGAGAACGGCTCTGGGCGTAGAGCTGGCTATGGCTCCAGTTCTCTCCGGCCACACCTTTCTAAAGACGGCCTTTGGGGCACTCACAGCGAGTTTTGTCATGAAGGCGATGATGTCCTTTGGCACTGGCTGTTTCTTTGCAGGTTGAAACAACCGACGTTTCGCAGCGCTGCTTTGAAACACTCCTGAATCTGCAAAAATAATAATTGCCATGTATCAGAGATGTCGACAAGGTACTTGATGAGCTCACTTTTCCCTCCTAACTTCGGTTTCTCAAAACTGATTTCATCTACTGGCATGTGACGAGGGGCATCCTTGCGCATCGTTGGCCTCTTCCAACTGCATTGCACATCTGTGCAGGTTACGGCGACTGCTCCGCTCATCCGAGCTGCATCCACTCGGAAGAGCAGAGCAGCTACATGATTACATGTGCGCCCAAGGCTGCAAAGAAAAAAGAACCATCAATTTGGAACTCATGTTTGTCACTTCAAAAAGATTATGTCAATAGACACACACATAAATCATTCCATTTGTGCCACAATTTATAGTCACAATGATAGTGAAGCAGAGAAAGATATACAGAATCTAGGAAATGAAAGTTGAGCGATGAAAATATAAGTCATTCATTTACAACAAAACTATTACGATTAAAATTAAACATTCATTAATGATTAATCCACCCTGTATTTATAATATATGCACATCGATAATAATGGTTATATTATTGTAGGCCGTGGCTGTCATCAGAGTCCCCCATAGGGGGTGATGACCTTCACAATATGCTTTCAGAATCTTTAGGAGCATCACTTTCTGAGTCTTGCAGAAGTGCCAATGCTTCAGCAACCGTGAACCGCCTCCTGCCACTCGCCATGTTTAAATAATCGCTTAAAATCCGTAGCTGGTGAAGAGCTTTATTGTAGCTGACAAAACATGCACGGAAAAAGGTATTCCCCCATTCAAAACGAGGCTAAAGGAATCCTGGAAGGTGTCGTCACACTGTCAGTCTATTTTTAGATCTGACCCCACCTTTTCCTTCCGCTGTAAACAAATGCACGTTTTTTGACTGCAGTCTCTTCTGGCGCCAAAAGAGTTAATCTGCAGAGAAAGTAACATATTGAAAATTGCATATCATGAAGTTCGCTGTGCTTTGCACACATTTTACACCAGACCTGAACAACTTTAAAGTCCCCACCAGGATTTAGCTCATTTCAATTCACAGACTCATTCTAAAACATTTCCATCGAGATGATAATTAAAAGAAACAGGAGAGTGTGACCTAGTAATGGTAAGAACTTAACATTTCAACGGATTAAAAGCCATACCCCACTTTTTACTCCATTTTAAGAGTTCATTTAAATCACTTTGTAATAATACAGAATCACGATTAGAATTAATTGGCATAAAAATTTTGCAATCATCCGCAAACAAAGCAGTAAAAGCTGAGGAAACAGATCTCGGCATGTTGTTTATGAATAAAAAAAAAAGAAAAGGTCCCAAAATTGAACCCTGAGGAATGCCAGAAGTAACTGGGGTCTAGTCAGACTCCTCACCTTCAACTACAACACGCTGCACTTGATTCAATAAATAATCTTTGAACCAGTCTAAAAGAGAACCAGATATTTCATAAAAATGCTCCAGTTTAAAAAGTAACAGTGAATGAGAAACAGAATCAAAAGCTTTGCTAAAGTCTAAATAACATCCAATTTTCCCCCTGCATCCAAAATTTGACCAATTAAATCGTAACATTTCAACAGTTGGGTAGTGCACGATCAATTTTTCATAAAAACTTGTTGCATATTATATAAAACTGGCTCAATAAAAGAATACAAATGGTTAAACAAACAACGCTCTAAAATTTTCGAAGCACAAAGTAATAAAGACACTGCTCTGTAATTGCTAACGTCTGCTCGCTTTTCTTTCTTGTGAATTGGCACAACATTAGCTTACTTCCACTGAAGAGGAATGGTTCAGCTTGAAACGCTACGATTAATCTGATCTGCAGAGGGTTTTGCTGGATGACGGATGGAGATACCTCTGGAAGTCTCCTTCCGAGCGCTCCCAAACAGTGAAACATAACTTGGAGCGGTCTGATTGGAGAGTGACCATAAATGGAGGGATAGGAGTGTTTTACGCTGTGTATCTGTAGAAGGTGGTGCCTTTGTGCTCCCTAGCGACCGTCACGACACAGCCTGCTGGTATGTCTTCCGGTATATCTTCAGACAAGTTGATCCTTGGGCTGTGAAACAGATAACAGTTGAAAAAAAAGCATCAATTGAAAAGTTGATTATGAAATTAGTTGTTTAAGAAATATTGATTTCTATTAATTCAGAAAATATATTAGAAGCCAGTTGTACGAATCGTGTCAATATGAGAATGATTGAGGGATACACTATCAAGAGAAGTAGTCTGACACCAAGGAGTAAAGAATTGTAAATCATTTGTCAGCTTCCTTCTCTGAAAAGAGGTTGTCATATGTTGATGATCCTCGCGTCTCATCATCTTGAGAGTTGGGATGGCTTGCTCGTAAGTGGCAAATTCCTGACTTTCACAGAGGGAAGGTCATGGGACAGGGTTAGAGAACACTGATCAGAAGAAGAGTTTGAAAAAAGTCATCATCTTGCAGAGATGCTTTGACCACATGCACTCAACTCGGCCCCCTCGCTAATTACGTGCACTGTTTTCCTAAATGATGTCAGCCAACAGTAACATACTGGCAGCAGTAGTCGCCAGTAAACGAAGGTTCAGACAGCAATATACTGTGGCTGGCCCCAACACTAAATGAATGTGAAACGACAGCATCCTTTGATTTAACATTTGCTTACTGTGGCTTTTTTTTTTCTTTTTTTTTTTTAGGGGGTGGGGGGGGGGCGGTTGTTACCCACACAGGAAAGAAAACGTAAACTTTATTGAGAATCGGAATTCCTCTGAAAAACAGCACATGAGCGATGACTCAAACAATACTGACTCACCGAGTAAGCAAACTGCACAAACAACAAAACTGTTGACAAATCAACATTGCAGCTTCTATACTAGAGTGCAACCATGTAGATACCAACAAACAGACCCTGAGTTCACTTATTACATAATGAACAATCTGACCTATATAACATATATTGGGCCTTGTTGGCCTATGGAAACTCATACCCTGAGAAATATCTTTACAAACATTGCATTTCAAAATCAAACCGTACAGTCCAGAAGTGAAAAAATACAGCAAAAGACTTGACTAACTTGAAAAGTTGACTGACTTAGCATTATTACGACTACAGGTACAATCATATTCCAAAACTCGAGAGTCAGAATAAGCAAACAGCATGAATGACCAAATGGTTGACTGCCTAAGCAGTAAGGCAACTATAACATGAGGAAGTGTATAGTGTAACAGACCTGAAGAATTAATGAGTAGAGTGACTTATAATTTTATAATACATAATTTACATATATGGCACAAATGGGAGCTCATACCCTCACAGAAATACTAGTATCTTATCTGAGGCTTGCATTTCATAATCACACTGTTTAGTCCAGAAGGACCGGGCTTTGGGATGAATGATGCAAATTTGTTTTCCTTTGGCTTTCTTGGCCACCTTTGAACCTTTGTCTGGATTGACACCAATTAAACATCTGTGAAAATAGCAATCAAATAAGCTGATGCAAAGCCAAAATCGGTGAAATTTACCTTTGACAAAATTCCCGGATTACTCCAGCTTTAGCAGGATAAGAAAAGTTGAATGAAAACGTAGTAGCTGCTGATCCAAACAGAGATGGCGTGAATAAATGAGGCACACCCTTCCACAAGACATTGTTCAATGGAAATCGTGAAGTTGCTGTTGGCCTTATTTAGGCTGTCTCCTGAAATAAAATGCAAGATTAATAGAATGCACAAGATTCAAGCAACTTAATGCAAGGAAATGATAGAAAAGAAATAAGAGACAACATGGATTTCATGGTCAGTTTTAGTCACCTGTGATGATGATGCATGTCCCTGAAGATAGATACAATCACACCATCTTAATCATTCAATGGAATAAAACCCCACCTCTTTGTTGAGAACAAAGACTGATGCCCAATTCTCTTCAAGTTCCTTGGAGAGAAGCACGAACACGCCAGGAAATACTGGCGCCCTCTGTCCAATGCTTGGCAGGCTGCCTCAATTTCTTCAATCTCCTTGCTGAACTTTTGCTTTGTAGCTTGCTCTTTGAAGAAGGCTAGGATCTTTGGAGCTTTGTTGCGCAGCAATTCAATCACTTTTTGGTGAGGATTGAATGCCATCAACATTCAGAAGTGTGTCAAAATCCCAGCTGAGGTCAGGAGTATGGGGAACTCCTCTTTCACTCTTGTGATAGGTGAATTTGAATTTATCAGGAGTCGCTGTGATGGGTAAGTGATCTCCATAGATGAGCTGAAGACTTCATCACTGGGATTCATGTCCCTTAATGCCACAATAACTGCACGGACTTTCGTCATTTTCCTCATCAACTGGCGGTTGCCAGTTCTGACAACCAATAGAATCTGATGGTTCCTTGCAACCAGTTCACCCTTTACAAATTCAAGTATGATATAGCATGATAAAATTATATTTTGAAGGACTACCTTTCTGGTTCGTTTTTCTTGCGTTTGATAGCGAACTGTTGTGCCCTCAGTTGTCTCGCCTGTAGACAAGCTTTTCAGTGACTGCTGTCACACCAGAGGAGAAGTCATCCTTGAATGCGTTGGGATAGGTAGAACAAAAACGACTTGCAAGTAAATTCAGGTGAGACCAAGTTAAAACGGATGCCCTGCTTCCCTTCTTCCCCTTGGAAGGCATGTGGCAGTTACCACTGGGGTCCACTGAGCTGCTGAGTGCTCTCTTTCTCAACGCTCTGTAGCTGCCGATGAAGGACTTGGCAAGAGCCATCTTGAATTTGAGGATGGTTTCTTCTCCTTGCTGTTCTTCGTTTTTCGTTGGTGTTGTGGCGATTCCTTCATGATCACAAACGCATTACAGATGCTGATGTCCACAAGGAACCACAAGATGTAGTGCCACCACTTCTTTGAGCGCCCATAGGTACTCATTCCTTGATCTCGTACTTTGTCGGTTTGCTTGGGATATACTGCGGAATCCCAGCCGGCCTCTGAAAGCCACCATGGCCTCGTTGATGCTGACGTTCTTGTGAGGGTTGCAGCGATCCTTACAGTTGAGTCGTTCAGCATCCAACAGAGGGCGGACGTGTGCAAGTTTGTCGTGCAGGGGATCAGGGACGGTTGCTGCTGACATCAGCCACGTGAATGGCTGATCTTTTCGTATCTGTTGCGCTGCATTGCGGACAAAGAGGTTTCCAAATACGGAATCCTGCGACCAGTACATGTCTGTCTGTGGGAGGTTCAGGATGCTGAGTCTGTTTGTTTGTAGAGATGCTTTGGCCACATGCACTTAATCTGCAGAAAACGTAACATTAAAAATTGCATGTCATGAAATAAGATTTTGGTAAGGAGCTAGCATGTTATACTAAGTCCTAAGCTAAACCTGCATAATAATTTCCTTGTAGGTAAACACCTACTTGGGTGTACCAAGAAATACCTACCGGCAGAACAGAAGGGTCCTCTTCTTTTTTGGGCCCTCCACCTGTCTCAAAGATCCAAACTTTCAGTCTGATTTTTTCCCTCTTGAGCTCCTCATACTTCCCCATGACTTGCTGTAGGCTTTTCTTGTGAGGCTGTGCTTCTTTGTCACAGTGTAAAAGTCGTCCTACTTATCTCCTGGTCCTTTCTAAAATATTTACTAGCTCTTAGTCAGCATGGGCTAAGACTTGCTAATACTCTGGTCTGGGAACTTCAACAGGACATCACAACTGCAGACACCTTCTGTCTTTATATTAGTGGAGGCACTAATATAATAAAATACTCTTAGATTCAGTGCTGCTAAACACATTCATGCATTCATTTTATACGGTACTCAAATATGAAATATGAGTTGCCAGGTCCTCTATCCTCAATCTAGAGGGTCACTGAAGTGCGTTATGATTGCCCCCGAGGAACACGAATTAGGGTGTGCCAATGTTTTTACAGGAATGATAATTAATGGCGTAATTTCTGTACCTCAGAATTACCTGAAAAGGTAATAAAGATCGTTCAACCCATGTTCATGAAATCTTCGTGTGGTTGCATTAATTGCAAAGAAAATTACAGCTATTAAGTATGACACTGAATTTATTCCACCAAGGAACACTCCAGTGTCTTTGTGCCATATAACAAGGTTCTTTCTCTATTTCTACAAGCGCTTGAGTTATGAGCTTTATTAAACGGAATAGTGAGGCTGTGTGACTGACCTTTGTTTTTTCCCTTTCCTCCCCAGATGATGCATGATCACACCATGTTTCAGCCCAGAATGGAAAGAGCCCCTCGGCCACGCATGGGGCCTCCTCCTCCTCGCCCTTTGTTTGATGCACGATTTGGAGGACCAAGGAGGATGCTTCGGCCGCAAATGGGACCTCGTTTTGAGGGTGGACCTCCATTTGATGGTGGTTCTCCATTTGAAGGTGGTCCTGCATATGAAGGTCCTCGTTACAATGGACCTCACCACGCTCAGTATGAAGAGGGACCTCCAACAGAGCAGTTTCAGGGCCCATATGGTGGGCCTCCCCATTTTCCTGGGCGCTTTGAAAGACCTCGCTTTAACGGTCCTCCACGTTTTGATGGACGGCCTCGTTTTCGCCCTCCCTTTGAAGGTGGGCCTGCTCAGTTCAATGGGCCTCCAAGAGGACCTCGACCAAGAGGACCCTGCCCTAGGGGGCCGATGTTTGAGGGTGGGCCTAGGGGAGCAAGAGGTCCGACTCCTCATAGGATGCCTCCTCCGCCACCAAGTGAGGCACCAGCACAGGAGGTTGTTTTAGAGAGCAATGGAGAGGAGACGGTGGCTGAGGTGAACACTGAGGAAGATCCAGACAGGGATCCAAAAGAACCATTATCGGAGGAGGAAATGATGAAAATGCTTCCAGTGCGGTTTGCAGGCAAAGCCATTCCCTTGGGAGTGCAAGACGAGCTCTTTGATCCGGAAGTCTTGCTGAGGGATAAGAAGAAGAAGCGCAAAAGGTTTGTTCCTCCACCCGCAGCTGACTCAGCGGCAGCCAACAACAGCTTTGCAGAGGAGCAATCCGAGGAGGGGTGCCAGGACTTCCCTCCCACTAACTTTGGGCCTCCCCCAGGGTATCGAGAGAGGCCGTGGGGGCCTCGAGGTTTCGCTCCCTTTCCCCCAAATCGCATGCCTCCCCCAAGAGGACCCCATGGTGAACCCAGGCCACGCTTCGGCCCATTCCCCCCAAGGGGACCACCCCAAAGGGGACCACACCCAGATTTCATGGGCCCACCCCCTGACTTCCACCGCCCTCCTCCCATGGGCCCACAGGGTCCTCCACAGCGGTTCCCTCCTCCTCAATGGAGACCTCCTTCGTCTGCTCAAGCTCCCTGGGATAACTCCCAAATGAGCAACATGATGATGATGCATAACCAGTACATGAGTATGCAGCAAGGAATGGGAGCAGGGGGTATGGACATGGCTTTGGTCAAGCAGTGGACAGACTGGTATCAGCAGATGGTTGCTTGGACGCAGGCTTATGGTCCAGAACTGGCCAAGCAGCAGAAGAACAGCCAGGAGAAGATGATGATGCAGCAGTTTCAGACAATGCTGCAGCAATATGGACAGACAGTTGCCCCAAAGGAAGAAGACAAGCAGGCCAATGCTCCTGACTACCACATTCAGCAGATGCCGGTCACTTACAACAAGGACGCTGATGCTGCAGCCGCTGCAGCTGGCGAGGAGCTGGATTCTGGCAAGAAAGACCTGGCAAAGGCAGCTGTTCTTTTTGCCAACATTAAAGGGATCAATGTGGAATACAAGGAGCCAGTTGCTTTGCCTGAACACTTGGCAAAGAAGGAAGCAGAACCGGAAGTCACCCTGAGTAAGCGCAAGCAGAAACTGGGAATCAAGAAAACCATCTCTGCAGCTGACAAGAAGGAAGATAAAGCAACTGCTGCCACTGTGCACAAGCAGCTGGAGGATGCAATCGAGGCAAAAAGGGCCGAGCTCAAGGCCAGCGAGAAAGTCAGCCACAAGTCTCTGCTTGAGCAAGAGAAGGAACGGTTGCGCCTAATGAAGGAGAAGATTGCCACTCAGAAAGCAGACAAACCAAAGAAGACTTTGGAGATGTTTTTCACGGACCGAGGCAGTCATGAGCCTCCCCGGAACCCTACTGTTCCTAAATCTATCCTGAAGAAGCGCCAGCCAGAACCACTTCCAGAGCCAACGCCACCGCCCGCTGACGATCTGGTCTCCCTGACCACGTTGAGGAGTCTGGCTGAAGAAGCAAAAGCTCTGAAAGCTGCAGCTCAGGAGAAACAGAAGCCGCCAACGCATATGTACGATCCATTTGAAGCTGAAGATGCTGCTGCGGTTGCAGATGAGAGGTATCGGCGAGAGGAGGAGGAGAGGCACAGGGCAGCTGAAGTGGAGGAGGAGGAGGCTGACTGGAGGAGGAGGAGCAGAGAGTGGAATAGGGATGGACGCTATGAGCATCCAGGCTATGACGCCTCTAATAAGCGCCCTTCTGTGGAACAAAACGCTCATCATTACGCGCGTGAGGAGGAGGCAAGGGAACCGCCACCCAAACAGCCCAGGAATGGTCAGCTCATCTCTTACTTGCATACGCGTTCTGTATGGGATCTTTTTTTTTGGGTAGAAGTTGCAGAAGAACAGAAGATGACAATCTGGGTCGGGAACCTTCCTCCTGGAACAAAAGCCATTGACATCAGGGAACTGGTGTCGCCTTACGCCAGGGTTAGATTTCAGTTGCGGTGAATACCGAGTTATTTAATGATCTTATATTGTAGGTGATCAATTGCAAAGTTGGCATGAACAAGTCCCAGGGCAGCCTCTTCTCTTTGGTCACTTTGAATGGTTCTGACGCGTCAAGGTGCATTGCTGCCCTGAATCAGACAGATTTCAACGGTTCACAGATCGACGTCAGAAAGGTAGGCGAGGGCGTTTCACCGTGTTTAGTTCTTCATTTCCAGGTATTGCGACTTTTGTTCCTGCGACATTTCCAATTTTCAGGCTCATTCTTCTCACAGCTCAGGTTTTCTCTTTTCATGAATTTCTAATTTTTAATGTTTGATTGCGAGCGATTTTTTATTGCAAGATTATTATCTTGAATCATTTCATTTCCCGAGAGCATTTCTCTGAAGTACTCTATTCAAACGTATTGCATGGGGAATCGAATCTAAACATAGCATTTAATTTGTGGAAACTGAGAGAAATAAGTTTAGCTTGAGCGGTAGTAGATTGGTTGATGCTTTAGGTCATCTCTTTATCCATTGTGGACATAATTATTCATCTGTGAACTATTATTTAGATATCTTTATGTTGATTGTGTTAATTATCATAACATACAGAATATAAGGATTTCAAAACAATTCTAAAAGTTTGATATCAGCTTTCTGAGTGTAAAGTTAGCTCTGAATATTGCAATATTTATTTGAGCGATTTTAGAGTTCCATTATGTTTGAACTATCATAACAAAAGAATTAAGGAATACTTATATATTAAATATGATTTATTGCATTGATTTACATCTAAAAAAGCTTGATTTTTATGATTAAGAGAAAAGAAAAAATCAAGCCTAATTACTACTTTGAATTCTCATTTGATTATGTTTTAACTTATAGCAAAAGCGTAATATCGTCATGCGAATTGACCATTATTTTTTGGAGAATTGAAATCACACTTGTTTTTTCATTTTTTTAATGGCAAGAAAAGCATCAAAAAGCAACACGGAGCTATTTTGTTCTATTGCTCAACTTTGGTTTTATAAATTTCTACAATACTTATATTACTTGTGTGTTATCGCTTTTGAAACAAAGAAGTTCATTTCAGATTGCAGCTAGCTTTATGCATCCTCCTGGTTGTCACTCTTGTAAATTGCCCTACATACATATAACAGTGCATAATTTATTATCGTGTTATGTACTTGAGCATTTTGCTGGTTAACTGAAAGGTTCTCAAGTCAAGGCCTCGATCGACGCTGGCGAATCATTATTTTTAATACTCTGTTGACTGCAGTGCAGCCCAACTGCATAACAAGGCCGGGCGTTGTGTCATACTGTTTATGGAAGTATGCGGTTAAACGATAGAGGCACTTTGAATCTTTTTCGAAAGGATTTTGAGGAATGCCACTGTCAAGAACTGTGGTTACGGGAGTGAATATTACGCTTACAATGGATGACCCTAGGTCCTGGGTGTTGACTTTCAAGGCTCATTGGGAAATGGGGTGCATGTATAATGTCCTCTTTTGACATTGTATGTAGCGTTAACCTTGAACCATTCGGAGTTTCGCATTTGCTTTTAATCAGTGATATTCGTATGAGGTTTTTTCCCGCAAACTTGGCGTCAATATTTCTGTCTCCTCACGTAAGTGCATGTGTCAGCATTGGCTGAGCAAACATCTTCATTTGCTCAATTATTTCATTGCTCTGAATACAGAATACAACATTTTTCAATATATTATAGCTGGTTTCTAATCATCCTTCCAAATTCATGTGTTTTAAACTTTTCATAATACTTGTATTATCATGTAGTGTTACTTATGTTATTGTAAGATATTTAGCTCTGTTCATATATGTATCTGATAAATTCCTGTAGTGATATTCACACCAATAATCTTCAATTAAAGAAATAATCGTAATTTTTACTTCTCAGTTTAGTTTGAACTAATTTCACTTTTGAATAGCAGTTCATGTAATGAACGCATATTGTACATGTGCTAATACTTGGGGTTTTTATTTGCAGATTAAGACGTGATCTCTGACAGCTGCTTCGTTTGATGTCCAATGATGCTCACTTCATCAAGTTTTTTAACAAAGAATTATTGTTCGTCTGAATAAATTGTCTCGTCTAGTGTACAAGTTGTTTGAAGTGAAATTACATGCATGCATCAAAATTACAATGTGACAGCATAATGTTGCGCCCAAGGCTTCTGTTCTGGCGCCCGTATCACCCGAATGGGTGGAGCCGTAAAACCCCTTCATGCTTCATGCCCCATGACAACATGTTGCGGATGAATATTTATCACTCAATTTACGGGTGTACTCATTCGATAGAAATGTTGAATTACGCACATTACAGTAAAAGCTCGTTACAACGACACTCATTACATTGACAAATTCACTTATGGACAGCTTTTTGGTTGAAACCGATCTGCCACAATGTTGAAAGCCCACAACTGACTAAATTCACTGTTCCGACACTGACAGGCAAAACGCCAAACAAATGTGCCTTTAACATTGAAATCTAACTCATTACAACGACAGGCCGTCGCCTTGAGATCGCTCATGTTCAATGACACGCGACTGTCTCTGATGTCCATTTACCCACGACTGACATACATGAATTAAAGTTCTGATGTTGTCGGCATGTTATTGTTGCAATGTTTGCTTAAGCCTTTGTTAAAATATCAAAGATTCAATTGAATGGTTTGTTGGTAAACAGCTCAGATGAAAGGATTTAAGCTGTGAACGCCGACGCTGAACACAGAGAGCAAACTGCACATCTCCTGCTCAATTAAAGCAACGGATAGGTAGCGGTCGCCTTTGTCGGCTTTCAAAGCGTTATGATTGTTTTGATTACAAAAGATAAAAGTTCTTTGATCGTTGCCGATGATCGGAAAATAATCTATGAATATTCAATGATGATATGGATGATACGATCAGATGATACGGAGCAAACGAGTGACGAGCTCACAGATAGAGAAATTGTTTAGATTGCCATGAATGGAAATGATGAGTTTAAGAAGAGGATGGAGAAGACTCCCCAAGACCCCCCACCACTACGAAAGAGTGTCATCTATGTGTTGATCGTATAATTAGATATTGTGAAGAGAACAGAGACTTTGAAAAACATCTAACTCCTATGTTGTCATTATTAAAATATATTTAATGCAAACACACTAATGTTAAGAAGCAGAAAATAATGTTTGATTTTTTTTTAGTTAAATAAATATGTAAGGCCTTAAACTATCCTTCAAATCCATAAAATTGTTCTTCCTTGTTACAACACAGTATGCATGCTAGGTAACACTACATACAGTAAACCAATAAGCATTATGGAGTGACAATCAATGCCACCATCATGACGGTCGGTCGGTGCATTGTGGGCCAAATTCATTACACTGACAAATTCGTTACAACGACCGATTTGCCTGAGTGAGACATGTCGGTGTAACGAGCTTTTACTGTATTGATATTTTATGCTGTGTTTGTGGAGTACAATAACTATAAAACTTGTGTGTCATAGTCTCAGTGCTCCTTTTCTTACACGATCACGGACAATTCATTAAATTCACCAATGATTTTCACAGCTTTAACACATTTTGTGAAATTCTGAACGTCAGAAATATCAAGTAAGTTAATGAACGTAAATCGAGGCGCCACGAACGGAAACTTCGGTTATAAATAATGTGCACATGTAATGTCGATATATTTTGGCTAAACATTAACTGAAGTGCTTCAGATTCCACGCAGCACTCGGAACTGCGGTCCGATCAAGCCCCGAATCATAACGCACCTCGTAATGCTGAGAGATTGCAGCAACAAAATGGAAGTGTACAATCATGGTGGATATTCATGTGTATGTATCACCTTACATTGGAACTGAGACAAGGCAAGGCGATGTGGTTTATTGCTCCGCCATCGGTTGCGTTACATGGGCCTCAGAGCAGAATTGATCGGATCATGGGGAGACCGTTTCTCACTCCATACTGAACTCAACCACAAAATCAATAGCAGCTTGCTAATTTGGACAAACATCCCAAGGATTTTGATTTTTGAAACATTGCGGGACCTTCAACCACAATATTAATCAACGCCCTGAATAAGAACATTGGACTGGCAATCATAGTAGACACACGAAAATGCCTATGATTTATACTGATATACTGACTGCCGGAATATCTCGCCATCATTATTGGAATTTCGTCAATTTTCTTATTACGTAAAAAAAAGAAAAAAAAAAGGAGAAGATAGATGCACAAATTAGATTACCTGTATATATCTTCCAAACACAGGTGTGTCTTTAAATAGGCCACTACTTAATACAAGTCTGATTTCTTCAGCATACACGTCTTTTGTATAGATATTGATGGTAATTGCGAATAGCTATATGCTGGACAATTTTGTCAATAAATCTATAAGTATCTAGAAGATTCTAGAAGATTCTAGACCTACAAAGCTTCCTTGCTATCAAGGATGACATCAATATATGAAATTCTTGCCCTCACATATCAATGAACACTTTCGCTTTCAAAACAGATTCACTCGTTTCGTTGACACTGCTGATTTTTCCATTTCCACTTTCGGATCATGTCTGAAACCTGGATCCTGCTATTGATTCTGATGCTTTAATTGACATTTCCTCCACATATGCTTGAGCGCTTAAATTTTCTGGCAATTTACCCTGGCCACCGGGTGTAAACTGTAAACAATTTCTGCATTATTCAATTTTCACGCAAGACTTTGAAACCCGTCTGTGAAATTTCTGAATACTTCTTGTGCATGTATCGATTTAATATAATCATACAGCGTTGCTCTTCACAAACACGTGAATGATTTGAGGCAGACGCAGTGTCACACAACGTGCATCATCGATTGACTTTTCAAAATGATAAGTAAAATTATACATAATTTCAAAATATTAAGGTCGTGAAAGAAGGTGGTTGTGTGGGCTAAATACTAAATAAATAGTAGTGTTTAAGAATCAAGCGAACTGCATTTTTCTGAAGCAAGGTAAGTCTATTAATGTGGGTTTCTTGCGTATTGCCTTATGCTAGATTGCAATACTGGAAGTATGGGTTGATGACCTCGTAACTCAGGCAATAAATAAAAGTATGTACGTCACCCATTGACACACTTACTGCCGGCACATATCACAGTTGTGTGTGAACAGATGAGTAGGAGTGAAGCCCGAGCCACCCAACCCCCAAAAGATAATTATAAAAAAAAGTCAAATAGAAATCACCTGCGATCCAATTATCCAGCTGTCGGAATGGCTTCTGGTTATTTTGCTATCTAGTTTCTCATTCATTAGAATTTGATTCATTTCCTGTACATGCTTCTCACGTACTATCATCAAGGCCACGCTCTTTCACTGCCGTCTGCCAATATAACTACGTATATCTCATGTTGCATGGTGAGTTTGCAGTGACTATCGTGTTGATTCTATGTCGGAGCTGTGTCCCAACCACGCGAGAGTGGCTCTTTGGAGAAACCCGATCCTCCCCTAGGAAGACTCGCCCCTTGATACAACCATTAAGCGAACATTTTGCGTGTACCCTGGAGGACAGGAATCTCGGAGGATGACCTGATGCCGCTCTTAGAGCTTATTTGGAGCAGTAGGCCTACTATGTTGCTATTGGGCTTATGTTTTGTCTGTTTTGACTGAAGTAAATACCTGAACTAGGCTGCACAATATATTAAAATAATGCAAATCAATACTGGCGCCGTATCACCCGAACGGGTTGGGTGGAGCCGTAAAACCCCAATCACTCACTGCAAATCAATAATTATCCTGAAAAGATGTACGATCCTTAATTGCTACATCTGTAATAATAACAATATCTGATTTCAGATTAATATTTTTAACCTTGGTGTTTATTGCTGTTAATTGTTGCTTGTATTATGTTTTTATGATTTCTTTGAGCTATATTGTGTTATAATTATTTCATTACATGAATTTTATTACTTTATCGTCACAACTTTTCTCTTTTTCGCTTTATATTTGTTCATTTTGGTTATTTGTTTCAGTTCTCTTTTTACCTTGATCCTGTTTTTGTTTTTTGTTTTGTTTTGTTTGTTTGTTTGTTTGTTTGTTTGTTTGTCCTTTCATTTGGGTGGCCATCTCGCCAGTCTCCAAAGTTATCTATTCACTGTTTACTCTCTTTTTTTTTTTTCTTTTTTTTTTCTTTTTTTTTTTTTGGAGGGGGGAGGCTTTTTTTTTTTTACCATAAAACATGTTTTGTCTGTCTGTATATAGCAACCATCGGAATATCTTTGGGTAATAATTGCAGGTTTAATTTGGTTTGTGCATGGGGAGCTGAAACGACGAAGACTACGAATGATGTTTGGTTTTTGCCACTGCGGATAAAACATGCGACGAAGAAATTAAAACGGAAGCCTCGCGATTCTATTCCTCTCAGGATTCCGAGTTTTAAGGAGGAAGCCACGTGGGTGGAGGGAACTCCTGATCCATCTCAATTCTTCAGTTTGCAGCCTCTGCATCAAACAGTCACAATCTCCGCTGACAGCCACGTGATGCATCACTTCACGCAACACCGTGATTCTCATTCAACCTCACAAATGGTCTGCCATGATCTTTAGCCATTACATCATACCAATTTCTATAAATCATGCACAAACCTGCCGTTATATGGAATGCAGTAAGTATAAGGAAGGTCTAGCATGGCACCGCAGTTTGCGCATGCCTGTGCTGTTATATCGTGTTTTTTTTTTTTCTTTCTCTTGTAGGCTTTAATTCTATATGCAGCATATTTATCGGGCATCATTGACGATAAAATCTTACCGCAAACTTTTGTAATTTGAAATTTTTTTATTTTGAACTATTAAAATTTATATATTTATGTAGTTTGACCAACTATTTAAACATTTTTTCCCATCCTTTATGCTATTGATTCTCCTCCTGTTTTATCATTTAGTGAGCATCTTTGCTGTGGATTTCACGCTTTATAAAATAAATTTATTTGGTGTCAGCTCAAAATCTGCTCTTCTTCATAAATTTGATTCAGATCCCACAAAAGAGAAAGAGAACAAGAGAGAAGGAAAACTCAATCATAGGCTTTGCATTACATGATATGCGTGAATTTGCTTCCAGACGCCTTGTGTTTCATATATGTATATGGTGCATCGTGATCGACAGCTGAGGTGATTCTTTGTTAGTCTTCTTAACCTTGGGAAGAAGTATGAGTGCAGGCCAGATGACATGTCTTCCATTTGATACCAGACTCTTTTTAAAAAGCGAGCAACCAATTCAAAGCAGGCCTTATCCAGCACCTCAGCCCCATCGAATGAGACCCATGCTTAAGCACGGGATCTTTTGCAGCATCTGGCAGCAAAGAGCTAAGTATGATGAATGCTTTGATCGATGCTCTACGGTAGTTTGATCTTAGAATCGGCATGCAAATGTGCCATAAATACTTAGCAGCCTGAGGTCAAATGATTAGAAGTGAAGAGAGCGGACACTCACGCCATTCGTGATTGGAGACGCATCCAAGGGCATTCTTTGAACATGAGCTGGGTCGCCCTAGCCCTCCGCGTTCAGGTCGCCCTGCTTTAGTATCTTGCTGAGGTCAACACCATTGAAGTTGATGCAGATCTGCTTAGATTCAAATTTGAGCTTCGTTAAATTGGTACATGGATCAGAATTTGTGAATGAGCATACACAACACCACACACATTACTGTAGCCCTAAATGAGGTTATTTCTGTTATAGGCTAAAACGCCACATTGTTATCTCCCATCAGTAATTCCCACGGGGCTTCTTCATTCTGTGGTTGAACATACGTTGCAGCCATAACTATCACTGTGCAATTAAACGTAACATTCCTTGGGATCATAATTATTCTGATCGTTTGGTAAAGTTGGATAAACCTGGAAAGGTCCAATAATTTCCAGATTAAATCAGGTAGGACAATATTCCTATAATGAAAGTTTAGCGCTACATTTAGAATCACCACATGTGAAGGCAAGAACTGCACTGATGCATCTGCCACCATAATTTAATTTCATCTCAAGAAGAACAAAGGTTGCACAATATTACCGAGAAATCTCCTCACCTATAGAGCGCACATCAGTTGGCCACCCACGCTTGTCTTTTGTAAGTTAATCAACCGCAAATGGAATTCTTATCATTTCTCTTAGGCAGAACACTCGTCTACTGGCTGCTGTTTCAAATGTCTTTCTTTGTACCGTTGAGCGAAGGGATAGTTCCATGGCTCATCGCCCATCATTTTTTAATCTCTACCAAACACTATTATATATAGAATGATTAAAATATTAGGAATCACGGGAATTGATTAAATCGTGAAATCTTTTGCGCGAATGGCGATTTTCCATGTATACCTCGGATGTGTTGTATTCTGCTGAAACGGTTCCATCTTTCTCTGCATGTTGAATATCAATGCGGCTGCTGGGCTCTAGCTCCTTTACTGCATATGGCAATAAGGGAATTATTAAGTTCCCACGGGGTGCGGTTGAGGGTATGGGACCCGCGGGTCAAACATTATCGCTTATTAGTCAATTTCTGTCAATATGAGCACATTCTGTCAGTAAACTATGGCCCACAGGTCAGTCGTCAGAAAAATGGAAGTCCTGTCTGGACTCGTGTAACGCTTTCATCGTTATTTGGACGCCCGTGAAGGCCATATACAATGTTGGATGTCCCTTCGCTGCCTGCATGGAATGGATCCAGGATAGAGGATCAGATCAGATACTTATCCTGCTTAGACGGGATTTCTCTCAGCCCGTTGGAATACAAATGGGGATGTGATGGACAACAGAGCAGAAGTTCCGTTTCATTCCGGACGCTCCTTTCAGTCCCGCAGGTCTTGGCCATTATGGTAACTGAGCATTGAAATGCATGGTCACGACCATTTTCCATCAGTGAATGCTGTTGAACTTTAGTTGCTTCTATAATAGGCTGTAACACAATGCGGATATAATTGCTTATGAAATAAGTCGCTTCTCGTTAGCGCATATATCTCGAATTAACCAATATACTCGTAGATTTGTAGTGTCAATTATTGTAGAAATTGTGATATTTTGTACAGCTTATAAGCATTGACATAGGTAGCGGTCTGCATTGATAGGCCGAGACACAGGCACACAGAATAGGGTATGAAACGTAATCAATTATGGGCTATATTGTTAGTAGAGAGCGACGTAATTCTGCTGAATGCTGCTAGCACTGCGAATAGAGCTCATGTCCCTTTCACAAAAGGACAACTCCAAAAGGGTTGAGTTATTTGTGGTCGAGGCCTACTTACCGGGTTCAATGCGGGTTTTCTGTTTCACGGTAAGTTTGGCTTTCCCGCCAGAGAACAGATGCAATTCGCCGACATGACTTGAACCTTTAGTTAACGACACCACAGCCCATCTCCCGTAATTAAGTATCAAGTAATTATGGTACTTAATGGAGGTCAGTTGCTAATTTGGGGGACAATGAACCTCAGCATTAGATTACATATTTAGTCGGTTTCCACCCTTTTTGTGTGTGTGCAGACAAATGATTACGTAATGCAATGATAGATTTTAAAGGTGAAAAATTGCAATATCAACAGACAGCAAATTCATCTGGCTCTACGGCTAAGGCATGCATGAGGTCCTGTGTATCTTCAATTGACGAAGTTTATCAGCATAATAGAATATTTTTCCTCCAGCAGTCGTATTAGCCAATCACCATACAACTGTTATGTACAGCCCCCGACTGAGAGCTCTAAATATATTGGCAGCAGAGGTAATGAAGGTGAATGACCTCAGCCGTGGTGACCTCCCCGGGGGCACATGCGCGGGTAGTGACCACGTTGTCATGTTACTCAGTGCAGTCAGTCGCTTTGATGTCTGCTTAAATCTCTCTCCACCTTTCTGAGGCTTTATTTTGCCTCCACTATGAGGCATATTAGACAGAAGCATAGACGGGTTTCTTAATTTGTGGACAAAAGTGGCCGTGTACAAGTGATATTTGCATGGGCAATTGATCGCCCATTGGTCTAGGGTTAGTATCTGGATATAATGAGACCTGGAGTATAATAATTTGATCGGATCTTTGGAATAAGTAGTAACTTAGATAGACGAACACGTACCATAATAAACCCTTATACTGACTGCCCCATGTGCACTGAGCATCTCTCTTGGAAGCATCTCAACAAACACCGAAGGACTTTTGTGCTTTTGAATTCCCTTTGTGGCCATTCTTGGGCCGCTGCAAATATATATCCTCGATTTCTAAGAATGTCCGTCCGTCAGAAAGGAATTGCTTCCAATTTACTGAATCTGTTCTGTCTGCTTTGCTTTACTACTTGCTGTAAATCGCGGCTTTGTGTGTTGATTGGGTGTATTATTTAGTGCTTTGCACTGTGGAGCATTTTGATTGCCTTTTAGGGTAAACCTCTTCAGCTCTTTATAGCAGAATATAATTGTCTATGTCTTCAGGCGAGAGCTTAATTCGTACAAAATAATTATCTTTCGGCGCGCGTTTCATTGTATAGGGCCTAGGTTAAATAATGGACGATTTACTAGATGACTTTGACCGGATTTGATGAAGCTAATGCGCAGAATCCGCACACCCGCTCTAGCATTATCTTTGTCTCCCTTCTCTACTCTCCACGTCTCTCTCAACCCCTCCCTCAAATGTTCATACAGAACGTAGTCCACTAACGCAGTTTTCTCCGTTTCTCTTCTCCGCAGGCATAATATCTCCATACCAATGCCAAAATCCTGTAATTAACACTGGAAATACGCTTTAGTTAGACCGCATATCAATTGCTCACTATATCACTTCAAAGGCATTCACCCACTGTCGCTCATGCCGTTCGAGTGTAAAAAGCTTTCAGGATCCCACAAAATGTAGTAAAAACGCGCATCAAACATGGACTCATAAGAAATTTTGCAAGAGCTGAAAGAAATGGGAAACGTATAGCTGTATTCGGAGATTGTTCCGTAAGCAAACGAATGCCTTCTGGGTATTCAAAGATCAAATCCAAAATCTTTCCACAAGGGTAAAAGTTGTCTAATTCCCGTACCTAATTGCAGTAATGTATGTGTAAACTAATCGTACTCGTCTTTCTCAGGGCAAACACAATAGTCCTGTTTTGCTTAATGTCGCCATAATTAAAAATTCCTGTGTAATCAACTCAACTGTGAAGTGTGAACCCGAAACAATGAGGCGTGATCTTGCTCTGGATTTGCAAAGCTTGATATTGGCAGAATATTTCCTCCTGTGAAATTTGATGTATCAAAGGCTGTACAGTAGAACTAGTCAGGATACCACAACGTTTATATAATGCACCATAAAGAGAGATCATTGTCTCATGTTGAAATAACCATTTATGGTGTATAATAATTTCACAAAGTTCGTGGGTGATTGCTCATTATATCACTATACATTGTAGGCATACAAAAATTCATATGAATTTCAATAAATGAGATATGAAAGAAATGATATTTTGTTCTCATTCTATTCGCAGGAAAACCACCTCAACTTCCACACTGTGTAATTGTGTATATACCCAGGTTCGATTTCCTCCCAGGTGATGAGAGACTTTGCATGGTATGGCATTTCAAAGAGATATTATGAATCATCTCCCGAGCTGAGTTTTATGATTAGAACTCTATCTCATAATACAATGTGCATTATCTCTTGGAACGAAAACAGTCCTCAGATCACAAACAATTACGTGCCTTGTTTAGGGGTAATATTTTTTTCTTTATTCAATCAATTGTCTGCGAAGGAAAATCTAAACGGGGAACCCAGGGACTCAAGTCCACAGAAGCGTTCACGGCCAAGGTTACTGACGTCGGTACAGTCATGTTCTAGCATAAATTATTCCCTCGGATAATTATGCGTTGAACTGAAGACAAAGCTATGTTCAGACACAATTGGTTCATAATTGCCAAAGTTTGCATTTGGATCACTACCCCCAGGAATAAAACCTTTCGCCAGAACAGAAAGGTCGATACACTTGTCTCCTATATATGTAAGTTGTTTCCTGTTTTTCACACAAAAGAATTTTACTCTGTCACAATGTAATTGCATGTAACATATATCCCCCCTTCCCCCGCCCATAGTTTTATCTGGGCGGGTTATCGTCCGCGGGTAGTTCAAAACGATGGCCTACTTATAATATTATACTAAGATCTATGTGGAGCCGGCGCGCCATCGTGAATGATAGCTTAGATCATAAATCCTAAGCATTGATAGATAAAAGCGATCCAAAGAGGCCAGCTGACAACTCAGATCTCAATCTTTTTTTGCAATTTCCATGGTGCTGTTCTGTACTTAGAGGAAGCAGAACACGTGCATCGTTAAGGCTCCACAGAGAAAACTGTATAAACAAATATAAATCCGGATCCCGTTTTACAGCATGAGAAAGATGTGATGAGAATCTCGAAATCGAGTAATGGATTCAGTAAAACTGTGAAGCTTCCTTAAAGGAAAGAAACCCATAAAATTTGCGAATGATAAATGTTCAATTTCATCGTGCAATTTACAGCCTCTGCTTCCTGTCAATTTCAGGGTAATGACAGATACGCTTGAGTTGCTTTACTTGGTGGGGAATGGACGCATTTTAAGCCGATGCATGTGATTCCTGATGTATGGGCCTTCATTCGCTTTTAGACAAAGCAATCAATATCACAATGAATTTTAAACAATTACTTAAAATATATTATATGTACTAATATTTTGAGTTCATTTGTAAGCTATTGTTACACTGTTAAATGTTCTTTTGTACAGAAATGCCTGAGGAGGACCACTGTTCAGATACGAGCAGTTCTATGATCCGACATCTTTCACTGCTGAAAAAACAGCTCACAAATGGCACCCATGGTTAACAATATCACACATATGAAATGTTCATCCATCCACGCTTTGATGTCGGCAATTGTGTTTTCAGTTATGCCTAATATCTGAGCTGCTTGAGGGTCAACGGAGATGTAAAGTTGTGGATTACATTCATCTACAAAGGGATGACAGTTGCATAAATATAATGTGTTTTGATGGCGTCATTGAGTGGTCTAGTGTAGAGGGAGCAACACCGGATTTATTGTTCTTCTTTCATCGTATTTGATGTTTCTTGGCTGTTAATTGCTTATGATATGTATGTGTGGAATTATCTATTACATTTATGTACCTCATTCTGTAGTTGAGACACATGTCTGGCTGAATATTTATTACTATTTATTATTATTTGGTTATGTACAAAAATGCCTAAGGAGGATCACTGTTCGGATATGAGTTCTATGATCTCACTTCTTCCACTGCTGAAAACAATGCTCACAAATGGCACCCATGGTTAACAACAGGAGAGTTGCTGATATTATGACATCACGCCCATATGAAAGTGAACACAAATTAGAGTGATAATTTGAATCACTTGAGTATGACAAGCCTAGGATGTCCTATGATACACCTTACTTCCTAAATAACATAAGCCAAAATGTATATTCCTCGTAAGTTACACATCTTATTTTACAATCTTAAAACAAACAGGTCCTGTTTAAAGAAAATAAATTTTCGACGAGGATGGGATTCGAACCCGCGCGGGCAGAGCCCAATGGATTAGCAGTCCATCGCCTTAACCACTCGGCCACCTCGTCTCATAATTAAATGCTTTTGAACGTGTATCCTTGACAGGTGCTGATTTCTCCACTTATCAAATTCAAAGCACCGCCAAATGTCACAGTATACAACACTAACTGGCTCTGTGGCTTAGTGGTT
>KB292432.1:3389-48976 GCA_000328365.1 Capitella teleta
TCAGGAATTTGATTTTTAGAATATTTGTATGTTTTTTGTTAAATGCATTTCAGGCAACACTTAACCAATTTCGTCGCTTTGGTATTCCAATGATCAAAGTTTGGTACTGAATATTTTAAATTCGCTCATGTCTGTCAATGAGTAAGTCACACTTATTAATGAGGCAAGTTATTTTAGATGACCACTGAAAGTTTGAAAGTCAAAGTTCAAAGGTCAAGGTCGCAGTGATTTTTCAAAGTCTCAAATTGGATTGCTTCCAGCTCATTATTTAATAAAGCTAGCGTCTTACAACATACCTCAAATGATTCAGAGTATCAATATGTATAACAATGCATATTGTTGTTACTGCTCTCAGATGCACCGTTCTTGCGTAATCTTGCGTAACAACAATTATGCCTTTTTCAAATGCAAATATCTCGGTTGTTAAACGGGTTGTGGCATTGAAATTTGCAGAGTATATTGCTAGTATGGCCATCTTATGAAATTATAAGTTTAAATTGGGTTACACCAAGGTCAAGGTCATTGTAGTAATTAAAGCATTTAATTGCACAAATTGATGATTATTTCGAATTTTGTTAATTTTGTAACTTTTCTGAGTTGCATACAACGTGTGTTGTCGAGTCTTGGAAGGAAATGTGATAATTCATAATATTTGTGTGTTTACGGTCGGAACACATATTAGGCAACACTTAGCCAATTTCATTGCTTCGGTATTCCGTTGAAAATTTCATTGCTTCGGTATTCCGTTGAACAAAGTTTGGTACTGAATATTTTGAATTCGCTCATGTCTGTCAATTAGTAAGTTGCACTTATTAATGAAGCAAGTTATTTCGGATTAACACTGAAAGTTTGAAGGTCAAAGGTTAAAGGTCAAGGTCGCAGTGATTTCTCAAAGTTGAAAACGCGATCGCCAATAACTCATTGACTAGTAATGCTAGCAACTTGTAACTGGCATCAAATGATTCAGTGCATCAATATGTAAACTAAAGCTCGGAAGTATTTCTGCTCTTAGATGCACCGTTCTTGCGTAATCTTGCATAATAGCAACTAGGACTTTTTCAAATGTGAAATAGCAATTATGATTTTTTCAAATGCCGATATCTCTATGATTATGTAAGTTGTGGACTTGAAATTCGCAGAGTATATGCCACGCATACACCTCTTACGAAATCCTGATTTTAAATGAAGTTGCTTGAAATTCAAGATCATTGTGGTCATTAAAGCATTTCATTGCAAAATTGATTTTTTTTTTTTAAATTCGTTTGATCAACTTTTATTGTCATCAAATTTGACCAATTATGACGTTCTTTAATTGACGGTCTGGTGGTATACTGCAATGATAATTGGCTTAGCTTATTTCAATATAAGTCCACGGCACATAGCAAATCTACTGGGCTGAGCCCAGCTGACCTCTGATAAAGCCATAAATATGTCAACTTCTGTCAACATGCAGATTGAGTTTGAACATGTGCCGCATTGGACTGTTCTGCACAGCCTGTATGCTGTAATATTAACAATCTTTGTAATTGTTGTTGCATTGGTTTTCCTCATTTATTAAATGATAATGTAAAGTCATTTCAGGAGGAAATGCATATCTTTGTAGCTCATTGGTTGCGCAATTCAGCTGTAAATCATAAATTGAAGCATATACTATAGTTTGGCATCATGAACTAATATTGCTGCGATTACGTTCATGTTTCCTTGATCAATGTTCATCATTAGCTTAATTATTAAAAAATTTCCTTGGTCACATCTCTGATTGATTCTTGTTTTGGAGTTCAGTATATAGTTCCAATTTTCCGACATATCTACATGTATTTGTAATACGTGCTTTGTAAGCAAATGTATAATGTCACAACACATTACAAATTCCGTATACATGCATTCAACAATGACCTCGGGGCTGAGCTCATACGAGAATATATTAAAAGCAATCCACACTCTTGAGAAAGACGAGCTATATAGCAATACATGTTTGTATTGGATATTTGTGCCACATGGAAGTCCCGTAGGAGTGAAACTCTGCTACAGACTGGGTTCCACAGTTGGTGCCAAATTGCTTCGTTCGATCCAGGTGCACATCGATTCGCATGAAAGCAACTCAGGGGAGCGTGCGTGACGGCTACCTGCGATGGTATTATGCGTTGTGCATATTAATGACTTGCAGAAAAAAAAAAGGTCAGCTGAATATTCATACGCATCTATTGATTTGTCGGCGACGAACCACTCTCCGGGAAGCGGATCGAAGACTTGTGATAATAAGCGATGCATGGCTTGCTTGGCAACCGACTTTCCCGAATTACAGAGATTACAAAATTCGTATAACCGCTGAAGCTGCATGGATAACTTGGCTGTGATCTGTGATCCAGGGACCCTCGGCTCAGCCGATTTGGGAGAACCTAGTCCGGCAGGGAATGGTGAGAGTGTGGGGTTGGCGGACAAGAAACAGGCCAAGTACTACGGCAGGGAGATTGCCACCGTGACACAGGGCACTCCGCAACAAGACGCTCAATTTCCTCGATCAGTGTTCATCGGGCGAGTGGAGGCAAATCAAAGAGTGATTGTCCAGAGCCGAAAGGACCAATGGCGAGTGTTCAACATCTTGTGGAACCAAGGCTTTGCTCTGGTCATGAGCTATCTCCTGGCGCTGGTCACCTTCATAATGTTCATCCACCTGGAATCGCTGCCCCGACTACCTTTCCCGTTGATCAAAAACCTCCTGGATTTCGATCCTGATTTCGATCCGTACAACTGGTGGCCGGAGGGGTCCAGTCTGGTGCTGTGTGTGTGGGGGGTCATCTACCTACGCAAGTTGTTTCTTTTGGTTCTGTGGACAGGGGTCAAAGGTCACGTGTTTAATGATTACTACCACAGCTCAGTGCCCATGGGCGATAATAAGCGACAGAAGCGCTCTGGTGAGCGATGTTTGAGTTTGTTAGTCATTGGCTTTCATGCTTTGTTCGGCATATGGACAGGTTGGGCCAACAATAAGTACAATGACTACATCATTACGGAACCACTGTTGCTGGTACTTGGGATGTGCCTCCTAGTGGCATCTGAAATAATTATGCTGGCGTCATCCGTGTATCACGTGGCCAAGAGCATGTCTCAAGGTCAATGGTTCGTCTTTGGGAAGTACGGATGCGAAATTGTGACGTGGATCGGATTCGCTCTGGTGTCGTTCACGTTGCCCGCGTGTTTACTGCTTGCGATTCGCCTCATTCTCACGATTTACCTCGTGAAGTGCGAACGCAGGGCCTCGTGTTGCTGCTGAAATAATCTCGATTGAATGTATTCATTTTATAATTAAATCTGTATATTATATAACCTTATTCGTGTGAATATAGCGTGTTGTTATTTCGTCGGTGGATCGATGGATGCAAATAATCACAGCGTATGTGACGGAGTGAAGTTGCGTCTTTTATGGTGAGAATTGATATTATATGTCGGTGTGCCTTGCGTGACAGAAACACAAAGAAAAAAGTACTAAGTACTAGGTTAATAATTATTCTAAAGCAATACGGATATGATCTCAGAACCGCACGAGTGTGGAATTCCTGTCAAGGTGAGGCATGCATTGAGTAAAGGAAATCGCCTCATTTATGAAATTTTGCGTTGTACATCTATGCCTAGTCTCCTATTCTGGATGAGGTTTTGCCTCGATGTGTAACATGGAGATTACAGGCCTATAATTAAAGGATAGCGGCTTACCGTCTGACTCGAGTGAGGGCATGTGTTCTCCAGATGACAACCGCCTTAGTGTATGGTGTATGCATATGTTGTTCACGAACGACCCAACCAGGAAGGTCGAAGTTCTCATTCAGTCAACGGGTCTATTGACTCACTCGCTTGTAGACAGGCCCATGTCGTCAGACTAGCCTAAAGGTCAGGCTGAAGTAGGATCATGATGTACGTGTTGGCTAATACAGGATTGTTGGCCGAATGGCAGGTATCTGTCAGACTGTCGGGGTCTCGATCCCTCGTCGACAGCCAGGCTTCAGCGCATACAGAACAAGGCTGCCCGAATCGTCACGCAAGTAAATCCGCCCATATGCGAGCACGTTAGATGCGAGGATTCTGGGTGATCGCCGGTTATATCTTGTGAAGCTCTGTGCTCCAAGTTGAGCTCCTAAGATAATAATAAGATCGTTTTTACCAAATAAATTTATTATAATTTTCCAAATGAATTACTGAAAATCAGATTGGAATCGATGCTTGTGATCCACATAATAATAAGCTTGCAAGTAGATACATCAAATGCAATTGAATTACAGGCTGTATTGCACATTCTGTCTTATTACTATACATGTATACATAGTGCAACTGCTCTCCAACTGATTCATCAATTTGCTTTGATCTTCACGTTATGATTGATCGATGTACGTGACACATGTGTTACGTTATGATTTGAAAGTGCGTTATGAACATGTTAATGCTCGCAGCTGAATAGTGCGAATTTTTAAAGTTGAGTCATTGTAAAACGACGTTCGCATAATGCGCGAGTGTGTGTGGAAAGCGCAATATTTCATTCACACTGTCATATGTTTATGCGTTCACATTATTTTGTGGCTGCGGCGATTCGTGGTTTCCGCACGCATTATTTAGAGAAGGATCGTGTTGGATAATTATTTGAGGCAGCGTGATCTGTGCATTCTTGAAGATCCTATATAGCTTCACGAAACCCGAGAATCTTTGGCATGCTCCAACCACGGTTGCCATAGAAACGCACGTTTTCAATTTCAAAGCCAAAGGAAGATTGAAGATTCCGATGGAAATATTTCCCGCACACAGGAACCGCACGCACGTAATTACGTGAAGGGCGCTTTACCTGTAAATCGTAAATATATGTATAAACTATATAGGCCTATGTGTGCCAAAAGTAGTCTATCTACTCCATGTTAAACATTTCAATGCTTTTCAATGGCGCTACGCATTTCTGAGAAAGTGTTATAAAACAGATCGCAGTGTAAGAATTACGCAAAGATAACAGGAAGAAATACTTGGTATGGGTGGTCTAACATGTCATTCTGTTCTATTCCTATCATTGATATTCCAATTTCATCAACATTTATGCCGATTTATCTCAATTAATAGAGTGCCCTCATCATTTCGCGATATTTCCACTTTTGTGGCAAACAGTGTCCCGGACCATGGATAGGCTTCATTGAACGCATAATTAAAGCAACGCTCTCGTACTATTGATTTGTTTTAGAGTGCTATAGTTGTGACAGTAGCACTAATGTTTATCTCCTAAAATCAAAACAAAACAGAGAGTTTGTATTGAAGCGCCATACAAGAGATGACATTCCTTAATGCTCGTTCAGGGGCTCATCTGATTTTGCTCTCTTTGCGATCACTCACCACTCGCATTTAAATGTTCCTCCCTCGTTCAAAATATACTTTTTACTTGATTTCTTTGTATAAATGGGCTCAGAATAACATAGTTAATTCATACCAGGTAGTTATTTTTTTTGGACTAATTGATACATTTTAGCCAAGTTTAGAGTTTTGTTTTTAACATGGAGTAAATAGACTATTTTGACCCACTCTGTATATTATTGGTTTGCATACTGTGCATTAGTATACAATCATTTAGCTGTCTTTAATTTTAATCGCTTGGTCCACAACACACTTCACAGAGCAACTTCAAACCTATAATGCACATAATTAAAGTGGGTCGGATGGCATCGGTCAGCTTGAAACCTGAGCTGGTCCGCAGGATGGGGTAAGCGGTCTGCCCATTGTCCGAGCAGTCCCTCCTCGGCCCAACCCACTGACAAAAAACGACAAAACACCTGTGAAATCGGTGCTATGAACTTGTGTGGAGGCGTTTAGCTTTCAATTAAGTGGTCATTGCTGCAGATGGTCAACTACTGACCATTAGACTGCCCAGCGGACTCGCAATATTGCCAGCGAGACCCTCGGACCAATAAATCGCCCTGTGCCTCAGCGGATACAAATGGTGATCACCTGAGAGCGCTGGCACCTCACCAATCAGGAGAGGTGGCAGGTAGGATCAGGTTACAGCCGCACGAGCCCAAGTCGTTGGATGCGCTGGGAGGCATTCTGTGCAGGGAGGCACATGCTGATGCCGGGAGGGAGGGGGGCGATTATCCTGTGTAAGCCATGGTAAAAGATGGTCGCTCATGGAAGTTCAGCTTAGTTTCTATCTCAAGATAGATTTGGGGAAAGGCAAAACAATTCGCATGCTTTACTTTTATTTGCGAAATTGGGAACGGCATATATTCGGCAATCGGGCCAAACCACTTTTGCAATTCCGTCTGCAAGTTAAAACCACGGTGTTGTTCGTTCCGAAATCGAAATTGACACGGAAATTGACAAGCTAAAAATGGCCGCGCTTGAAATGGACAAGGTGAAAATGAGCAGGCCATTATTTTCCCCTCTTTAACGTCACACAAAGAAAAAGTGAAAAAAAAAAAAAAAAAAAAAAATACACGTTTTAAATACAAGATTTGTGATATTAATTTTGAGCGACAAAGTGTTGATTTTGTACACTTAATAATACAAGTATTGTAGAATACACGGAATTCATTTAGTCTAATACAAAGTAGGCTAATATAAAAACTGATTCAGTTTGAAAAAGTCAATAATATACAGTGTATCGGAATTGAAGTTAATACCACAATGTTTAGGCCTATTTATTTAATGTAATGTGCATGCACTATAATATTATAAAGTTCACAATCAGAGCAACGCATGATCTCTTGTTGTACAACCTACACCTAAGTCCACCTGATGCAGTATGATGTAATCGTACTCAACTTTGCTCTATGTCACAAAATTATTAATTGGATTGTGAATAAAAGAAGCGAGTAAATACTTTATTATTGTATACGCCTACTCGGCGGCAAAGAACACGAGGCGAAAATGGTTTCATTGGCTCGAGAGGGACACCTGCTCAGGGCAATTAGCGCTTTTGTCGCAACTAATTTGTTGCATGATATTCACGGCTGAGGGATTGTGGTCGACCACTTCAATCTGGCGTCATTCATCTCACTGCCTTTACTTCTATCTGTGATTATGTCACTACAAGGAGGCACCACGCGGCGACAGTCGACATCCTCGCTGGTCTCTTTGCCCTCAATTGGCTTAGTTTACATGCAATGTTGTTCTATGGGCGATAATTCAGTAGCGTCTCCAATGACGCTTCAAAAGGCCCAGCGAACAGATTCGATCACATGCTGCGAAAGTGCTGTCTGTATAGACGCGCGCCGCTCCTGCGATCACTTTATTAGCCATTGCTTTGTGTTCGAATGGACAATGAACGGGAATCTGCAAGATGAAAGAACTCAGAGGCGAGCCTCGTCTATAATCAAGGATAACCGAAGTCTTATATTTGACAAAACAAACATTTAGCGCAGGCATTGCCGCGAGCGAGAATCGGAGGAGACCTTCGCAGCTTCCTCCCTTCAAACATCCTTTTTATCGCCCACTTTTTCCGGTAAAGGAAGTGATTGAATTTCAGCCTTCTGTTCACTGGTATAGATCACAGATCTGTCCATTAATTAGATGCCACGAGATCGCCTGTATATGCTTATGTTGCTGAAGCTGCTTGGTTACATAACCCAGGCTATATTTTGTGTATAAGGCCCATTTGTCTTTCCTAATCATTGCACAATACGTCTTAAGACAGGACTAGTATTATGCGTTAAGCTACATAGTTAGACCTCATTACGAAATTATTTCAAATCAGCAAGTGGGAACCATCGGTCACGTTACTCACTAGCCCCACAAGAAGTAACCGAGGATCATCCTGAATCATCGGTTATATAACGTTCTCATTGGCTTCCTGGGCAAATTCTAGAAATGGCCAGTGTTCGGACTCTAAAAGATTCCGCATAACGATTCTTGCATTAACGAGTGATGAATAGTGAATTTTCCCACTCGTGCAGGTTGCAGATTGACATCGCGAGAGAGAGAAAAAAAAAAAAAAATAAAAAATAATAATAATAATAAAAATAAATAAAACCGACCAAGAAAGTGAACATTTCTTCATTTTCTCGCCTCATTAAAAAATATGTATTAAACAAGTAAATATTGCGGTAATGAAGTTCAAAAGGCTTTGTTAAAGGTAATATTAATCTAGTACAGTCAAAACAAAATCCGTCTCAAACAAAGAGCAAGACGTGCGAGAGTGATATCTTATTAATGCTTTCAATGGTGCTTGTTCTTGACCCGGGGCCTTCCCAACAACATTGAAAATATCACCGAATGTTGGGTACACTCTTCGCTGAGATAAATCGGCATCAACGTCAATGGAATTTGAATAGAAATTGCAGCATGACTAACTAACTATACCTGGTATTTATTTCTCTTATCTTTTCGTGGTTTTAACACAGCGACCTGTTATACAACACTTTCTCTGAAAATGCGCAGTGCCATTGAAATGCATCGAAATTGTTAACATGGAGTAGATTCAGTAGTGCACGCATTTGGCCCACTCTGTATAGTGTGTGACTTATTATACATTGCACACAGTACGGGAAATTAAGAGTCTGGTATGTTTTGACCAGTTTGAAATAACCGTTGTATCGATTAAAGTAAATCTTGAGTTCCAGACGGAGCCGCAGAGACAGCGTGACTCTCCGTCGTCGCCTGCCAAATGACAGGGCTGCGCTGACAACCCGCGTTTAATTCGTGAGGTTTCTCCTGCTTCGACTTCAGTTCAAAAGAAAGAAGTTAACTTTGTGAGCAGATGTGGTTAAAAGGCATTATGATGTTTTCATTTGCGTTGATTGTGCAGGTGACCGAGCAGCATGCGAACTCAACCTGACAACTTCTCCTCGTTGCGGCCATTGATCAAACAGACACGCGGCGAAGGTCTTTCACATGTCCATTCGAAGCTGAATCTTTTCATGGGAATTTTCAATCTGCGCTGATAAATATCTCGCAATCACTAGTGTTGGGTTTATAATTATCCCAATTACACTTACTTAATTATAGACATAAGAATAATTAAAAGTTATTTGACTGGCATTATCATCGATGAATGTTGATGTTTTATATATATAACTTTATGGTATTTTTTTTCTCTTAAAGAAGGATGGGGGGGGGGGGTGGATACCTGGTGTGCAATTAAACACGCTTCCGCTGCTTCGATATAAAGAAGATTCACTTCACCTGAGTTTGAGCTTCATTACCTGTCTTGAAGGTAGTTTTCCATTAGGACAGGTTGCAGCGATTTTATTCATTATTTATATTTTACGCGGATCGATCGTTTGCGGTTTTGGTCATTCGAGGGTGAACGGCGTGACATATGTATGGCGCATCAAATGTTCATTAATTTGCCATGAAATCTGTTGAATACAGGTAGATGAAGTCGAACCGTGCATTTACGTGTATATTGACAATGAGCGGGCGGCCTATATAATCGCTGCATGTGTGCATATACACGAATTTCATCAACAGGTAATTTGAAAATGCTTTTAATAATAAGTTCCTAAGCAACACCTAAGTCATCAATCTCTGTATGCTCGGTAAATTTTGCCAACGAGCTCGACGGATCTCACAAAGTCCTCTGATCGGCGCCATTTCGTTCCCGGGGGATTTGTCGCTCGAGCGAAGCCGTTTTTCAGAAATGCTTTGAAGTCGCAGCGGATTCAATTCCTGTGTGGACCGGGGTCGATTGGGAAAAGTCTGGGGCCCATCGAGGAGCAGTTGGCCAACAGATTGCTCACACCCTCGCGGCTCCCCAGGGAGATGAACGCAGGACTGTTGGGTCGGAGGTCAAGGGGAGTTAAGCCCCGCCCCTGCACACGACACTTAGGCCAGTGCACCGCCCTATTGGACGGAGCACCAAGGCGTGACGACAGCGACTTACTTAAGCACAGGTGAACGCCACTCAACACCTGATTTTAAGGATTTTGCGAAATTCCTGGAGTGATGCATAGAATGGAGCACCAACTGGAAAACCACAGTGACGACTACATTGACGTCATGCACGAAGCGAAGGACGACGCAGACAGCAGCAGCGACAGCTCCAATCCGGACGCCAGGTCATCCTCTTCGTCCAAACATCGATCTCATCGTGATAGACAACGAGGCAGCCGTGGAGGTATCGATCGACAATTGTTGAGTATGAACGAATTGCAGAATCTGAGATTGAAGATCAACAGCCGAGAACGGAAGCGAATGCACGACCTGAACTCTGCGCTCGATTCCTTGAGAGAGGTCATGCCGTACGCTCACGGTCCTTCCGTTCGAAAGCTCTCCAAAATCGCAACCCTGCTGCTCGCTCGAAACTACATTCTCATGCTCTCGAATTCACTAGACGAAATGAAGAAGCTGATGTCTGCCGCTTGCAGCAACAACCAGTCCCGCGCTGGAGAAGCCGCTTCTGCAGCCGCTGCCATGCCGCCCTCGCCCTGCTTGCCACCCGGGCTGTTCGGCGCCCTGCATCCCGCCGCCCTGCCTCCCCCGCCGCTGATGACAGGGTTGCCCAGGCACCCGTCTCCCATACACGGCGTCCACCCTTCCTTCGGGTGTTCAGACTACAAACCTTCCTCCTTATCACCCCACACCCTCGGACCTTCGCCCTTCCAGCTTGTGACTCCGAGGTCTCTGCAGGCTGCAAGCCACTCGTTGCCTTCGTCGCAAGCGAACTATTCCGTGGCTAAAATGCCATGATACCTCAGTGCTGCGGCGTCGATCTCGACGGTGACGTCATTCCAAGCTGTGTTCACCAGTGCCGATACCTCAAGATGTCACATCGGACATTATTTCCACGTTTTTCACATTTGTTGTTGATATTTTCCCTCACATGTTTATGTAATACACTGTTTTCTATATATACTTGGAGTTTGGTGTCGTATTTCACATGGTTCTATCGCAGTTTGCGTGCATTCACTTAAAAGTAAATTCACAGAAGTCCCGGACAATTTCATAATTCAGCATCCATGCATGCAGCTGGGATTGCATGCATGTAGTTTGCTTACGTCAAAGGAAATCTCATATATTTCCGTATAATTTGTAATTTCGTTTCGTGATGCGAATCCTTGGTATACGGAGAAACGAATATGTGTACTTGAATGACCTCTAATTGGTCTATTCCCGGAATTCATCACGACGGTGATTTGTCTCCAGTTAGAACGCCCGGTTATTTATCCAAGACCAAGTCACGTTTATATACAAAGAGGAGGAATCTCAATACGAATGATCTGAAAATTACAGTTGCGGAATTTTCAGTTTGGTTTTGCTATTTTTTGTAATATTATTCAGTTAACATTCTTTGGTTGTAAACACAATTTAATATTCTCCAACAGGAGAAAAAAACAGCAACAACAACAAACAAACACAAACACATTGATAATAATAATTACGAACTTGTCCTGGCATCGTTTGTTTGTTGTTTGCCAATGCACGGAGATAATTCAAGTTTTGAAACAAAGTGAGTATTTTTATTTTATTTTATTTTATTTTATTTTATTTTATTTTATTTTATTTTATTTTATTTTATTTTATTTTATTTTATTTTATTTTATTTTATTTTATTTTATTTTATTTTATTTATTTTATTTTATTTTATTTTATTTTATTTTATTTTATTTTATTTTATTTTATTTTATTTTATTTTATTTTATTTTATTTTATTTTATTTTATTTTATTTTATTTTATTTTATTTTATTTTATTACAATTCAATTAATTTATCACAAGATCAATCTATATGGACGACAACTACACCGATTCTCCCTTCTGGGAAAATTTGAAATTTGAAACAGACCGCAGAGATTTATCAATCCATTGTGGACAAAATCACAGAATGGTGAGACTTCGTAGAACACGCGGGGGTAACAAAAGTAAGAATATTCTTGAAGTTTACAAATCAGACTTTTGATTTATTCGCCAAGCATGTAGCCCGCCATTATACAGTTTACAAGATCAAATTTCAGCCCAAGTTGTCATATTTATCGCCAATAATTGTTTTGCCATATGTGAGTACGAAACGCGTCACTTCGCTGCTGTTTTAACTCACACTCTCGCACCTGGTATTAAAGGTGAGCACATACGACACCAGGTAATGGTGCAACCACACTCGGTACCGAAATAGTAAATCAGCAATCTTTTGTGGAACTTGTCATAATACTTTATGACGAACGTGGAAACTTATACCCCACCAGAAAGAGATAGGAAACAAAAATATTTTCACCTGAGTAAATCTGAGATAAAAAAGAACAGGTGTTGTCAAATTGGATAACCATATATTATTAAACCCACAATAAAACTTATCGCCAACATTCTTCAAGCAATATCACCCAATTTCCATCAGGCATCATTTCCACTATGGGAAAATTAAAATTTAACCTTTTTTTTCTTGATTTTTCTCCTTCGTCAATGGTTGTTGATTCGATTGAATGGGTTAATGTGTTATCTTGATCTGAATAAATCAGCAACAAAGATGATCTTGATTTGTGGCCTTTGTACACGTGAAATATGCCTCCGTCTTGGCTTCAACCAGCAGACAAAATGGGCTAATTTACGACGCAACGAGGCGTTGGGGTTACATCCGAGTTCGATCGCATGACTCAGACAAGAAGGCCAACACCGACTGGTTTCAAGTGATAAGACAGACTGCAGAGGAGACTTGACTAGTTGGGAGGTCTGATTTATGTCTCTGTAAGTTATGAAAGAGTCTCTTATATATGATCAATGTCGCCAAGTTTTGTCTATTTCCCCACTAAACATTTCGCCTCAAGGTATAGTCAAGAAGGAAAAATAATTAGTTATACATTATACGATTCAATTCCTCGGGTTCACGTACCGAATAAGTAAATACCTTACATGGGAATTCAATGAAATGTGTCTCATGTACATACATGGCATATAAAACATGCGCTGTAATTATGCTTAGCGGTATAATTATGCTCATATCGCATAACCATGTTACAGCAATATCACTTTGCGCGCCACACAATAAAGTTGACGTCAAGGCAAATTCATTCAATTACAGTATAGAAATATGAATATAATTATCATGTATGTGTTTATGTAAAACATATGTGATGACATGACATACCATACATGCAATTCCGACAATAACTGATGCCGGTCGTCTTGATTTTTACAAGTCAAACTACACATGTAGTAGAGTTGGGGAACGCATGCAAAAAGTCAATGGAAATGCTAACATTGTTTTCCAGCATTACACCTAAATAATTATGAGAGTAATGGTATTAGTATAAATGTAATTCACTTGCCACTTCGGTGCTAAGCTTAGCTAAACTAAACTCTTGTATCGCTTGCAAGCCCCTCTTCGATCAATGGCGCGTGTTTCTTGTAAATTTAATACTAATGCGAAGGTTGCCATCACACCATGGAGTAGCACGTTTATGTTGAACACTGTTTTCTCGTGGCCCATTTCAAGACAAACCCATTCTTCGGCACAAGAATTTTTCCTTCAAGTTCCAGAACAAATAGCCAGGAGACATATGTGCCACAAATACTGCACAGCATTCATTTCATTGGTCACCCCCACTCATTATTTGCCTCTATTGGTTTTGCCGTCTTTGTATCGCGGATTTGAAATGTGTTAAACGGGGCATGCTTTGACCGTCTGCTCAAGTAGATGCAACGTCATGTCCAAGAACTATTGACCACTTCACAGCCGCCGATTACTCAGTTATAGCCATTTAACACAGGTTATGGGCAATGAAAGGGCACTGAACATGCGAATACTGACCATTGGCCGAGCAATAGCTTTCAGCTATGGCATGTCGTAAAAAAAGATCCAAAATAACACACATCCCTTTTGACGGATTAGTAACTGGAGTTATGTGTGATTGCACACTTTGAAGCAGCAACAGGGTGACTGCAAAGGGCAATACGAGTGGCAGGGGCCAGCGTGGGTTTCAGCCCTCAAGCAAATTGGCGTCAGAGTGTAACAGATGAATCATGGTATAATAATCACGACAGCTGATGAAGATGTATGCATGATGCCACGCCCATGTTCTATGTTCATCTCTTTTTCTGCCAGAGATTTCAAATTCCTTGGGTATTTCTTATAGTTTCGTGCGTATATATTTACATACATGGCCCAGAGCCACCCTTACCATGCAGCGCGCATAATCGCATAATGTGCGTGCACTCTGACATGGTTATAGACATCGACCGTCAGTTGAGGTTTGGTGGATCCCCTCAAGAGGCCGAATACACCTTCAAATTAGTCTGCATTAGCACCTGACTTCAAACGCAACGCCCCTCGCAAATGAACTCATTCGTGGCCCCTGCAACGAACAAAGGCAGCGATCAGAAGGTTGCCCCAGGCCCCAACGAATTGTCGGTCTCGTACATCACCATCAGAATGGTCTTCATGCAATCGCTCTCTTACAGGCCAAATTGCATCCCCATACACAATTATATAAACAAGTCTTCTTCTCTTCAAGCATTTCTCTTCATGGATATAATCTGGCTTTTTCAACTGAATTCCTCCCTCACCTTCTCTATAGCATATATCAGAACGATCGATATAAGATTATAACCACCATTCAATAATTACACATGCACGCGCAATTCTATATTTTTATGTGTGAGCGTGGCCGGCTGTAGTCGTGAATGACAAAATATCCCATAAAAGTGATAACACAGAGATTTGCTCAGATAACGCCCCGAATACTATAATCAGGAGATGGAAGCATTGCATATAAGCCTCGATCAGAACCAAAATGTTGTGAATAGCAGTCAACGCTTCATAAATCAAGCAACAATGACAGCGACGTCTGTTTTATGAGCCTCCTGATCAGTTGGATCTCAGGAGGAGGCTTGACCTCTGCGTGGTCATTTTATATTTCAGGGTCATTGGGATGTGACCTAGCAGGGCACGAGACAGCTTTGCGAAACTCATGTCGCGGCAATAAATTCGACATGAAAGTGCGCATTTATACCTATAACAAGGCACGCTCAATGGAATCGTAATTGTAGACTCTTAAGTTCTCAACGTATCATTAGGGAAGGTTCTTGCAGCAGCTAAATTCTCCAAGGACTCATGCAGGACGCATATCGCACCATGTTCTAATAGGATATGATTATCCATATATGCATATATGTATGCAGGCGTCATAGTAATTAGTTACAAGATGATGCGTGCCAGAAACCCACGAAAACAAGAAAACATCATTATACAATTTTAGCACCCAACTTACTATATAGTGCAGTATATACGGACTCCGTTGCACACACATGTGACCATTCAGCCGGTACTAGATTTGACCTACATGTAGAGCTGTGGAAACACGTACATATAAATAAGATTATATCCAATTGCATAATAATTGCTCTCATCGTGTTCCCGTTTCTCGTTTTAATTCCCAGGAATGCCTCTATTGGCATGGTGCGATCATCGAAGCGAGATTTCTTCTGATCTCTGACTGTTTTGACAGAACACCGAGCACCCCGCCAGGTCACGTGTTATTACCGTCAGTTTTTTTGCCAAGATGGCGGACAGCGGGAGGTTCGAGCTGACAGAACCCCAGCGCGCATGCGTCCAAATACGAGCCATTGACCGCATTGTGTATGTCGTAAATGGGCGCGATTGAGCGCAATGGTGCGCAAGTAGATTGAACGCTGTGAGTCCACGTGTGGTTCATCAAGGCTGCAGTTCGCAGGTAGTCTATGAGTGCAGCGGAGCAGGCTAAAACGGCCCCCATTTGTCAGAGATCGCTGGCACCCCCCTCGGGGCGCACCCCACGCCAAGGGATCTCGCTCCTGTACGGGGCATGAAAGTGACACCCCGGGGTTGCTTCGCAGGTGGACTGCTTGCCAGAGATTGCTGAGTTTTCCACGTGAATGCAACGCAATGCCAGGAGTCATAGAAAAAGGCATATGGGAAATGCCCCGACGGGCATAGCACGGGAAAGGGAGAAATTAACTGCGCTTGAAAACACTTGGGTCGTTTTAGCTGGTGATGAAAGTGATAAATGACGCTTCAAACGTCGTTCTGACCACGTGTACGAATTTCTCATCCATCATAACTTGTCTTCTTGACACGGAAATCGGCGCGAAAACCTGAAGCCTGTGTTCCAATCGCTGTAAGGCTTAGAGTATGAATCATGCACATTCCCAGTCGCGATTATAATGTCATAAAAAGATAATGACTAATCTACCCGCAAGAGAGGCGCTGTCGTAACACAGCAACATGGCGCAGGTAGACATCGGCAATTTTCGCAGTTTGACAGCAGCCGAGCGAATATGCTGGATGCCACGAGGGAAGTGCGGAGGTACAGCCGCTCCGCTCGGACCCTTTTGAGCCTTCTGCGTTTATCGACGGAGGTATGATGAGCTGAGGTCGGGCGGTCGACCTTGTCATTGTCTGCGCAGGGGTCTCCTTTTGAGGCTGATGACTGAATCAGACGGAAAAACGCCAGTGGTCGACACCCACTTATTAGCCGAGTGATTCATTCGGGGCTGTCGGTATGCGAATGACAGACCAGAAGCGCCCTCCTGTGTCTTACCTTCATCTTCCAAGCAGCGAGCTCATTTTCGCCACAAGACTCGGCTCCTCCCCGATGTTGGCCCACAATCCACGTAACGATCAGCTCCGACCCGATTGGACACGCAACGGCGCTAAAACAAGAGGCAGGCGCTAAATGCAGATGCATGCCCAGGCCTCAGGCACAGCACAGCCCTGGTCTGTAATCAGCATCTTAATCATGCTTATTGCAAACTCAGAGTCCATCTGTCACTGTTTCCAATCCACAAAGCTTATTGCGACAAGCCATTGATCTTTGACGGGGAAGTAATCCGGCTTGAATCGCGGATTTGACTCCGCTATGCAACGTTATGAAGCGCGGAATGAGTGAAAGGACCGAACTAATCTTCAAAAGTTCAGTTTAAAAAAGAAGTCAAAATCAATGCCACTGCAAGCAATGTCAGATAAACAAACTAGAATACTGGCTAACACAAACATAATGCTAGCATAAATCATAACTCATTAATTAAACTTTTAATTAACACGGGGTGCACAAAAGAAATAATTAAATCGAATTCATGTACATGTATTCATATGAGGATTCTTTTATGCACGCCTTGGCCTGTGCATTGAAACAATTCAGTGTGTATGAACAGGAATGAATTTTTAAAGCTAACCGCTCCGTATAGTAAGAATTCTATTAATGCCATACAAGGGAAGATCACCCTTCAGATATTATCCCCGGTGACAATTTCAACGATGCCTCGCCCCAGCACGTGCGCCAACTTAACTCGTCCGGCCCATTTGCGGCGGGGCAGTGCATTTCGTTGCCTGTGGCGCATCTCGCGCAGATCGCGCGCCAAAAGTTGAACGAAGCCGTCATCGGTAGAATCATCAAAGTTCACGACGATCGTGGCGATCACGGGTTTGTTTTCTGGCGCCTCCGGCTGATCTCCCGCGAAGGTGTTTGGGTCAACCTGCGAAGAACAGATGGCGGGAAACGGGTTCGATCTCCCTAGAGTTTGACAAACAAAGGGAGTGTGCATGGATGTAAAGGCATATATTTAATCATATAAGACAAATAAAACACTAAATCAACTTTATCGATTAAGGCACCTGAACTGCGTGACTCCACACAGTCTACTCTTGTACATGTATTTGAAATAGCCACGCGAAATCAACAGCCATCAGCTCATACATTGTGTTGCGTTCAAACTCTGACCACAAGATTTGAGAAGTAACAAAACAGGCAGCACTTGGTACTTATGGAAACCACATTGCACGCAGAAGGCAACAGGAAGGTCTGACCATACATTGGTCATCGGGCGATTAAGCCATGCACCTTGCTCCTCCTGTTGGCCATCTGGACCGACGTGGTCAGCAGCGGGTGTCGCAGTAGACACGGCGGGGTTTCCCCTCGCAGGCTAGCTCATGAGCCGTTAGATGAGGCCCCACGGCGCCTCAATGCTCCAACTGCGACACGTTACCCCGCATTTCATACTTGGTTATAGACTTTGTGTGGTCAGCAAAAGAGGTGTTGCTGGTCCCTCCTTGCACGGTTATTAAAAAGCACTTCAGCAGTACAGCCTTTTGCGTTTATGGTGAGTCTATTTCTCGGTTTTCAGGTCTATTGACCAACAAATTGCTGATGCTCAGATAGTAAGTGAATGAAGTCGGCCTGGAGGCAAGCGCTTACATGCTGCTTGATGGCTATCAAGGCAGCGAGGGAGACAGTTCAACGACCTGCGTGCCTCACTCGCACATGCGCATTGCGGCATACGTCGTTCAAAACAAAGATCGGCTTTGCTTTTAGGCTTGCTACAACAATGAGCACATATTAGAAGTTGCGTATTTTAATCATGTGAAATTAATGCATATGAAATTGGGGGTAGAACTCTTACAAAATTATTTGTGTAGGAGCCTATGCAGGTATAACTATGATAAATACATGTAGGCCCGCCTTCTCTAATTAAAACTTACCTCCGGTTGTACTACAGGTACATTATACTCATAAAAGCAATAAGAAAAAAAAAAGAAAAAGAAAGAAAAAAGAAAAGAGAAAAAACCTAACAAGAACTGCATCAATTGGCGCAGATTAAACATATTTCGCCTGTGTGTGAACATGTTCCATATTTGCAGAGTATGCTGGCAGATGTCGGTGACTGTCTCCGGTGCATGGCTCGAGTTCTGAAAGCGACTCGACGGGAGGTAATTGCTGCTCTCGCACGAGTCTTGTATGCGGGGTCTGACCCCGAGCGTTCACCCTGCTCGTGGAGGGTGATCCAGGCTGGACATACATGCTGTGCGAGGGCACCAGACGGAAGGGAAAATTAACCCTTTGTGTGGTTTGCATGAGAATGAGATTTGTGAATGTTTTGATTTATGAATGGGTGAAATTAGATGTTGCTGCACTGTTCATTCAACAGAATTGATTGTTCAGGCCAGAAATAGACGAGGTAGCTGCATGACATTGCGCGAGGACCGTTTCCAAGAGAAGCATAGCATGATGACATGAGCATATGGATGTTTGGAGGGACTTTTAATTGGGGAAATTTTTTCGGTTAATAGACATCAAAGCAAAGCAACTATAATGCTTCGGTTGCCACGGATAACAAGACTCGACATGGAAGCGAAATTGATCGGATTCCATCTCTACCCTTGATCAGACTAATATGCCGGTGATTGAAATTGGTAATTCTCTACTCGCCTCTGTTGAAACGAAATGAAAAAGTAAGAACACGAAGCATCAACACGTCTTGTTATCCTGGGTGAGCAGTCTTAAAGCATGGTTACCGGACCAACGCACGTCACGAGCGTCAGGAGCAATTAAAAAAAAAAAAAAAAAAAAAAAAAAACGAGTTGGGAGATGAAGTATAATTAAATGGGTATTCATTAACATCAGCAAAATATTAGTTGTAATAAACTGATTTCATATTTTAATATTGAATTATTAAAAATTAATTACAACCCTAAAGCAAGTAAGACCATGAAATTCAACGCATATATATATATATAGAGAGAGAGAGAGAGAGAGAGATCCATTAAAGGTAAGTTGATCAGAATAATGACCTATAAGCATGGGCTGTTCATTTGTGTCTGCGTTCACTGACACCTCAGTGGGTGGGGCGAATCGTCGCTCGATTTGCTCCCAATGAATGTCAGCTCTTAATTCGATCTTAATCGAATCTTAAAGGTTTGGTGTTGACAGTGGCTGTGTGGATGGCACACGTCAGCACCATGCTGGTTGCTCTGGATCAGGTGTCGAAATGACGATTACCTTTGACAGAGATATGTAGGGGCCATGCACAGCCATCTTGGCTGCGTCGCGACTCAAGGATACGTTTTCAATGTATGGTATATTGTATGATTGGATGTACTGAAGAAAAAAAAAAACCGCTTTCAAACCTAAAAATATATAGTCTCAACCCCAGCTAAGAAATAAACAGATTGATATTATATTGGTTGGATATTTATTCTCAATTATTCTTCTGCCTTTTGATAGACGCGGATGTAGTCGACTTGCATGGCGGCGTCTTCGCCCTCCCATGTCCACAACCAACGGTCGCGAGCGTCCCACAAATTCCACATGGCGTCCACCTGAGACTCAGTGTTGTTCCACGGTTTGCCGAAGACTGCATTATCACCTCTGTTGATGACGTCATCGGGAAAGTAGCCACCGACACCACCGACGGCCACACTCAGGATGAAATGGAGCTGGGAGAGATGATCTTAATACGGGGATATTATTTTAGTGTTCCTTGCATTACGTCTTGGTCAAACGGGGCCATTTGCGACGCCTCTTCCCAGGGGTTTGTCGTTCCCTCCGCCCACGGAGCACCGAAGTCGAAGAAGTTGAAATTGTCCTGCTCGTTTGCCGGAGGATCCGGCGCTGAGAGGATGAGTTCCCCGTCCAGGAACCAACTGATGATGAGGAAAACCAGATACCCCGGTAATTGATGAACAATCATGACGTCATTGGGATATCTCACCGGATCGCATTCTCATCCCACTCAATGACGTAATCGTGGAAGTAATTCGCGAAATCCTCAGTGAAATTTAACCTTTGAGGCATTAGTTATGATTGGCGAGATGATTATTGCCTGGCACACCTGTGGACTAATGTGAGGTGGTTCCTGTTCTGGTCGAACGTAGCACCCCAGTTTGTGGTTGCTTTCATCCTCTGCATCCCAATGTCGTCTCCGCTGTCGGCAAACTTCAGATCCTCATTACCTTTCGTATGATTCGTTGGATTAGTGAGGATATCAATGTCATGTTAATCTACCTATCGATTCGGCGATGTCGATGTCACCTGACATGGGCCAACCCCCGTACACCCCCTCTTCGGGCAACATCCACATGGCTGAAATGACTAAATAATTAACCAGTAAAACACGGAGAAATTCCGCTCACCTGGCCACAACCAATCACCACGTGGCATTTTGGCGCGAAGCTCCGCCCTTCCTCGGCAGAAAGCAAATCTCTGATAAGTGCGCAAGCGTGCGGACATGGTGGGCGGGATGCTGGACTCAGATCCACGTCGAACACAATTATTCTCAGGGTCAAAATCCGTGCAATTTCCATACAGCTCTATCATGTGTCAGGCAAATAGATTACTTAAGTATGCATACAGTGGCTATTCTTAGGTACCAACCTTTCAAATCTAGCAGACCATTGGTAAGGAAATCCTCCCCAAATGGCTCTCCAGTCGCTGGGTTGATGTTCTCTGGCAACAACGTCTGACCAAAGGAGAATAATCGAATCCTTGATATTTCGTTGTGAAAATCACTCCACACTTACAGGTTTGATGAACAGGACACCATCGCGGATATAACTGTTTTCTTGATCCGGAGTATAGACTTGGAACTCTCCGTTCTGCAGTGAATCTGTGAGGGATGCCATTTAGCCATGGAGCACTCACCCCTCCTCCCCAAGCGGTCACTTCATGCTCCCAGTTATCCGGATCCAGTATATCAAACTCGTCCTGCCAGATGAGGTTCCATTCCTCACCAAATGCTGCCCCCAAGAAAACCAAAGCCAAGAGAAGCCTCATTCTCGATAAATGTATAAAGTTTTATAAAAGTTTTATCACTTTTATACTTAATGAAAACATACAATTAGGGCGTGGGAAGAACAAAGCAATCAGCTGGCTGTGATCCACTGTACCTGGGCCGAATTACTTGCATTTTCTTTGTGACTCACTTCTCTCAGATGCCGCTCTCTCGTGTGAACCCGTATAGTAGGCCTTAAAAAGTGCTTAATTGTGTTTGTTATCAGTAGATTCGGCATCAACTCTGCTTTGAACAAAGCAGTTCTTGTTCGAGGCCCAATTCAACAGGCACCCTTTTGCAAATGAAACATGGGCCAAAGTTTAAATTGGTTTCATTCACCACAATTCTTGATTCACACTCCTTACATATATAATTGCTAACAGGCTCCAATGACACAGCTAGCGAGTTGCAACTTGCTAGTACTCTGATATAAGGAGACTGAACAATACCTTTGTTTGATTAATTTGACTGAAATTTCGCGCAAATGAAAATATGAATGGATGAAAAGCATATTTTTCAGGCGCGAGCCAATTCAGACCCAATGAATACGCCATGGAAATGAAGCATAATGATTCCAACTTTAAGTAAATTAAGCAGAAGTAAAGGTGAAAGTAAATAATACCTCACACCATTCAATTCTTATTTAACCTCTGAATCCTGAAGCCTGACGGCTTATGTGGTAACATGAGTTCTCAACATAAATATCATGGGCATGATGGGGTGTCAAAGAATCATTCGTAAACCACTGGCAATACATGTATATATTTGTAGCTTGTCGCTACCCAACGGTCATCGTTTGGTTTTGAACGTGCGACTTGCCGAGATGGACACCCTAACCTCTCGGCCACCAAGTCATTATGGTAAATTAGGAGCGGGCGGCCAGTGAGGCATACTTGAATAAATTAATTCCGGACGACGGCACAGTCCGGCTATGGCTGTGATTATTTGGAGTAAGCAAACTCAGAACGCACTCAGAGAGCAAATCATAACGCACTTCATTAGATCGTACAAGGAATGATGTTAACTTTCAAACGCTATGATTAATCTGTGCAGAAGTACACGTTGGCCTATCAGGCTATCACCGAGGTCAATGGCTTTGTAAACCGTTTAAAGATTTGTTACAACTCACGCACGTAAATGTTGCTAAAATATTTAATTCAGTGAATACTTAAAATTATTTCATTGTACCACAAATATGTACAGAGTGTGAGATCTGGATACACTGCATGCGACCAAATGATGTTCACGTTTGGCTCTTAATGCCGTGAGGAATACTCCTTAGCATAAAAATATTTTAATGCTCTAATTTCAGCAATTCACTGAAAGAAAAGGAGACCCCCCCCAAAAAAAAATAACAAAAAAAACAACAAAAAAAAAAAACAACAACAAAAACGAGTGTGCGAAACAGATGAGTGAGTTTTATTATTGAAGTCACATGCCAAAAATTATATCTCAGGAATAATATAGTAATGGCTATAATTATCTACAGCTAGCGTATAGCACCGATAAAATAGGTAAACATAAAACTGTTATGTTAATTGCGGAACTCAAAAGTGAACATATTTGCTGAAATCAGAGTGATTCTTGTTGCAGTCGAATGTTTTGTTCGACGGCAAACCGGAAGTGGCTTTGCCCCTTTGTCGCGTACTTGACAACATTCTTCTCGACGACGAATCCTTTGAGTCCGTTTTCACATTCTCTCTTGATGATCTCAGCAATGTTTCCCTCAACAATAGTGACCAGTGCATTATTGTCCTTCATGTTGGTGACACTGACCAGAACTCGACCAGCTACGGTGGAGGTCGTCTTGAAGTTAGCACTGAGCTGTGCTTCTGACACAACCAGCTCAGCCGTGGTCTTGGTGTGGGGCGGCACTTTAATCGCACTGTCCACTCCCCAGGTCATCTCCTGTTCGAACTCTTGACCCTGTGATTTTGTGACGGACACCTCGCGATGGAAACCAGCGCTGACCTCCAAGACCTCACACGGGGTCTTGAGGTTCAGCCCGACCTCCTCGCCAATAGTCACCGCCCTCTCCAGCTGTACCTCGCACGACGAACTCGTTGTCCTCTCCGTCTTGAAGGAATACTCCTGCTCTTGGTCTGTCTCGTTCGTGAAGAAGGTGCGGAACAGAACTTGTGACTTCGGTTCTGGGGCCTGTTGCTTGTCCGTATAATCAGGGTCACTGTGGGTGAACTTCACCCGCTTCCAATTAATGTGAAATTGCAGATGATCTCGGTTGATCTTGGCCTGCTCCTTCGTCTTTGTGATGTCAAACATCGTCTTCGACCATTGGGTGACGATGGCCTGCAGGTCAACAACCTCGGTCGCTGCCATTTTTGTTCACCTGGAAAAGGAGAAATACATGACATGGAAGAAAAGGTTTAGTGGATGGGCAAATTGTGCATGCTTATAAACAAATTACCCTTTCCTGATCAAGTTCAAGCTCAGTCTGACAATTATAATATTTAGATGTACAAATTATAACCAATATTAAAACATCCCCAAGAAAATCACAGCATTTATATACACGTACATCCAATCCTTTGTTATATGAAATGAAGATATAAACATGCAAATAACTCGTGACGCTATCCATCACCAGAGTCCTGACATTTTCGTCTCAAATTTAATATTTCTGGATGCTGTCCAACACAATTGCTCGATCAATGTTCCATGCGTTTGACCTTGGATCCTCGGCGATGTAACATGAGCAGATCCAGCTGTCCTGTTGACGAATCACTCCTTGGCTCCTGCATGGCTATTGTCAGGCGACATGCAAGTCGACCGAGGTCCAAGTTTGTCATAAATGCGTACTACTTATATACGTGTATATTATTGTGAGTGCTTTACCAGTATTCATCATATGCGAAGTGTGCGTGCGTTTTGGGCAACATACGATTACTGCATTTTTAAATCTTCTGTATATTAGAGAATTGCGTTTTGTATTGGTTGCATACAAACCCCGCGAGAACAGCTTGCCCTATTAATATCATTGCAACCAGTGCCAACCACTGACATTCATTTGACCATTAATCATAGCAGAGGAATGCCAAGTGCAAGAGAACTCATAAAGTGGTTTCGGCACCTGACATACACCCACTGCTTGGAATATCCTCTCTGCATAAGCACGTGTTCGTCTAATACTATATGTATTGACTCGACACCTGCTCAATCCCATTCACTTTGAATCAAATTGCATTGAACTGGGTGAGGTCATGATGTCATTCCTTTTAGGCGCCACACAAAGTAAATTTACATTGTATACATCAATGTGTATTCTAGTAATGTTGCTGTTCACCAAAGAAAGAATTTACTTAGTTGAGTGAATTTGCTTTGTGTTGTGAATCCTCTTTATAACGGATCAGCAGTGGCTTCATATAAGTGCCATTGGATCCACATTTACCGCAATATAGAAAACACTTTTTATTTCAGCTTCATTAATCAATGGTTTCTAATATTGTATGATACGATCCCCATATCACATTATCATCAGGGAGCCTACCTGAGCTATAGATCAATGCGCCATCAATTGTAATTATCGATCATAATCACCACAAATGTATTTATGCCCATGGTTCATTATACCCCACTATGCGCACATCTTACTATATCTTGTAGACACGCTGTGTACAACGCCCTCAGCGCTCACTCTACAGGGAAACACAGGTGTTCTTCCTCAGTACGTATGTTATTGCCCTCAACAGGTATCTGACTGTTGTTATCACTAATCACTACAGAGCCAACATGCGTCTGGCGGCCATGTTATAGGCTCAAGGCCTTGTGAACGAACTTCAAGGGCTTCGCAGTGGTAATTCAATAATGTGAGTATAATGGTTCAAAGAATCAAGTCAAATACCCATGCATAAAATATTATCATGCACTAAATTGCTACAAACACCACTCCGCCAATTGGGTTCAAAAAGAGAACATTTTACTTGCGTTTGCCAAGATGTACACAATTACGCATACATTTTTTTTTTCAACAACAAATAGTTCGTTCAGGTGGCTTTGGAAGTTTTTTTGAGTTTCTATTGTAGTCTGTATGTTTTATTTACACACCTCGTGGGTACAATTTATAGTTTAAGAGTAAACATGCTTAAAAGCACCAACAAGTGATATCAGCCGTTCGGTTTGCATGTTGAGGCAAGAAATGACATGTATTCACCTGCATGATGAGTGCTGGCATACACATTTCTCAGAGAGACAGGAATATTGCACTATTCCCCTCCCACATTGCTCATTAAAGAGAAGCATTGACCAACATGGCATCAAAGAGTGCAAAGGAGACCTGTAAAGTAGCGTGCAAGAAAGCAATATCCGCAGAGCATGCAAGCATCGTTATATTGCATCATTATCATAATATAATGCACGCGCGTTGTTCGTGGACAGGCTCTGACTGACCCTTGCTAGAGGTCAGTGTCAATGGCAGCAATCTCGTCTATGCAAACAGGATCGATATGACCCATGGGGCATGTGTCATAAGCCATATCTCACACCCTCCTGCCTCACCCGCCCCCTCCCCTACCCTTGCATAATCAATGGATGGCTGTACGCGGATTCTGGTGTTTTTGGTTAATGATAACACATTTTGATTATGCAACATCTGTGAGACAGTGATAAGCAACATGTTTGCTATTATTCTTTTCTCAATGGCTACTGCATGCCTGGTCAGTTTTATGGGTTGCACGTTTCAAGTGTTACAATACATATACACATTTTGCTAATGCAAAATAAATTTAGGATATTTCGTGTAAGGCGACCAATTCTCTCATTTGCTATTCGAGGGGCGAGAAATGGTGGTCATGTAATAAATATATCAATTGTTAGCTACAGATTCGAGCATTATGTAATTGTGTAACTACAGTTTGATGGTTGGTGGTCACACATTGTATTTTTTTATATCAATCCGACCCGGATTAATATCAATTAAACATTTCATAATTTGACTTTCTAAATAACATATCCAGAATCAGAACCGGCCTTATAGATTTTTTTTTCTACGGTAGCTGAACCCCGCCTATACTCACTTTCGTCGCGGCCAAATATTCCTCAAAATAGACACTCACAAAACCAAAACAGAGCACAATTAACACAATCTGAACGTACAATTATCCTCGAACAAAAATATCGAGTTTTGTTATATTCCGCGGTATTTTTAAGCGCGAAAATTCTCCGAGAAGTGGCGCGGCGGTCCAAGCCGAAAGAATGTCGACGCTTAGTATGTTAATCAGCTGACTCTTCTCTTCTCCTATTGGCTTCTTCGAGGCTGACGTCACAATATTCCGGAACATGGGCTAGAATGAATTCGTTTCTGCTAATTGATATGGAGGTGGTAGGATGGCGGGAATTTGATCATGCTCAACGTGTACTAACTAGTAGGCCGATGTACCGGTTCGCAAGATATCAAATTCCTGGTGCATAACTGCATATACATGTATGCATGCACGATGTGCGTGTAGATGCAAATAAATTTCTTATATTACAATATTATGCATGATAATATACACTTTATTATAAAACATATGCACCTTTGCTAAGAATATCAAGGCATGCGATAAGCCTGATTGCCACCATTTGATCTTGTATCTCCCAAAGAATTCTGAGACCGTGAGGTAAACATGCATGGTGATTCTATTCAACATAATGCACCCGTGTCTTGCGTGGAAGGCTTGTTGCAATCAATTCTTTGTTTTATGGAGGCATATATATTCGTATACTGCATTGATTCATCATGCAATCATCATACATTGTTTTTTTCTGGGTCAAGAAACATGTATATAATTTACCGCTGTACATGCACTGAACTTCAAAAGAAAACACTGAGTTATCACGTACACACAGAGAAAAAGCTCACGTTTAGGAATTAAAACATACATATCTGTAAAAATTGCACCCTTCAATTATATCCGCGGATCAAAATTCGTCCAGATAACAGTCCACCATTATTGGACCATCCTCATCATCAGGTTCCGAGTCGAGGTCGAGGGTTTGATGCAACCCGCTTCGTCCTTGACCCCCCTCGCTGCCTTGATGTTGTTGAGCCCTCTTTAATTGTTTAGCCAGTTCATCTGAATGGTCTTGAATTAAGAGACGGGCTGCAATTGGTTGATGCGCCTCAAGACCTCTGCGTTGATGTCTCTATCTCCGTATCGTCGGTCGTACTTAACCTGCTTCATTTCTGGTTCATCCACCTTGATTTTATTCGGTATGAGTTCTTCTTTGATCGCTTAAATTACTGGTCATCATATCCTAGTAATGTATTGTCTTGGTTTTCTTGTCATTTACCTTCATGTTGTAACATACTCTCAGATTAACCCATATTCCCATAGGATGGGGAATTTGCGAGATGTGTATAATTATATCTCTCTATTTCAATTATTTGATAGTATCCATATTCCTAACATGATACTACAAAATCTCCCAAAAGGACTGAGTGCTGCTCTTTCGGGAAAATATAATATCGAGCCCGAATCGTCTTATTAAGTACAATTTTGCCGAAACCTAGAAATACCATAGAGGTATTGCTTCGATCCCACATTTTATGGGACTGTTAGATCTACCTTGGATTCTTTGATTTCAGTAAAACTTGGTACATATATGCGAATTAACATGTAAATGTGTTTGACAAATAATTGTACGAGGGCTGTTCCAAAAGTTCTCGGCCCAACATTGAACACGTTATCACAGAAAGTTGAAACTTGACTTGAAAATGAATAACTTTTTGGATGAGAATTGCTAGCATTAAATTTCCCAGAAAGTCACGTGATTACCTCTGGCACCAATTTGAGTGATGTAGGGGTCGGCATTTCATAAAAATGCGGCAAACTCCTGATTTACGCGCTAATTCAAAATAAATTTTAGACTATTATTCTTTTACGGATATCTCCGATATTTTCCTCAAACGCGTCAAAGCAATGGAAAATAAACGTGTTTGTAATATTTTGATGAAATTGTTATAAAATAGTCAAATGAAGCTCAGAAAAGAGCACTAGTACTAAAATTATGTTCCTTCTGATGATTATACATTCGTAAAAACGCGAAACCATTATGCATAATCATACAATTATTTGACAAACACATTTTCGTGTTCAATCGCATGTTTGTTCAATCGCATGTTTGTGCCAAATTATATTGTAAATCAATGCACCCAAAGTATAGTCCTAACGGTCCCGTAAACACGTTTCTAGCAATCATTATATGGTATATTTACGTTCCGGTAAAACTTCACATAACAAGATGAGTTGGGCTCAATGTTATATTTCCCCAAAAGAGCATCATTTATTCCTTTAGTGAGATATTGAAGTATCATGTTAGGAACCTAATATTATATAAATCTTTAAAATAGAGTGTTATAATTATCCAGAATTGTGCATATATATAATTATATGGGTACAGTCAATATTTTGTATCTCAAAAAAATCCATTTAGACACACATGAAGAGTGAAATATATTTAACTAAATTATCAGTAAGCCCAAATCTTGAAGGGAGGGAGAACTGGTTAAAAATGGACTTTGAGTCGCTATTTGATGCACCAAAAATGATTCCTATGCCTGGCCCACACAAGGAATATCATCGCTAACGATTTCGCGGGAGATATATTGCTAATTAGGCGTGACGTCAGGAGCTGTGATGAAACTCCAAGTTCCCCATCTTTTACAATGGGCCTCGTCATATCAGCGTGTCCTGCGACTAAACCCCTGGATATATTTTTTAATTTTCTTTTTGGAAATAGATAGAATAATCACTTTGCCACCAGTCAGGCGCGAAAAAAAAAATATTTTTCGCTATTTTTCTTATTTTAACAAGCAATTTTCTAGGACACCTACCATGGTTTCTCATCATGAAACAGTAAAAAGGTCAGCCAGTGTGTACCACGCATGCACTTTCGTTTCGTAAACAACAAAGATGTCCTTTTATGGCAAAGATGATCTGCTCTGATTGGCTGAAATCGATAGCTTCACGAGGGGAACGGGACCAATCAGCCATCAGCCAAACCAAGCCTTCAGCTGACGTTTGCCTCCTATACTTCGCAATGGAAGCCATTCTCCCATAGGCGCAATGCTAACCCCGATATTCGGAATTTCCTTACGCTTGCATCCAGGCATGGTGTTTTTGGCACGGAATGCTATCAATTGGTGCTATGAGTCAATAGAACATCACTTAAAATTTAGTTCCCCATCCCTTTAATTGATGCTATGGGTCAATAGAACATCACTTAAAATTCAGTTCCCCATCCCTTTAATTGATGCTATGGGTCAATAGAACATCACTTAAAATTCAGTTCCCCATCCCTTTAATTGATGCTATGGGTCAATAGAACATCACTTAAAATTTAGTTCCCCATCCCTTTAAGGCAGCAGCAGATGCCTTCGGTATATGTCTCTTCCACACAACAGAAATATTCAGCCTATTTGGCTGAAAAAAATAATTAAAACGACTGTGTGGCTTTTCAATCAAATTATGAAAAATAGGCGGGTATTTCTGATGCACCTCCCTAACACAGAACATACATGTACTTCCCTAGCGCAATTTCCATGTTACGTTTATTTTTGTTGTTGATAGAATTTCATTTAATTTTCATCATTGCAACGTCAAAACACAAGCAGTGTACTCAATTAAAATTAACGATCAAATGTTGCGAGAAAATGTCTTGAGAGGCCCACAAATCAAACTTTTGGCACACGAAATGAGGCTTTGTCAGTGATATCGGTAGAAGTGCGCTTAATCAGAAACTAGTTATGCCAGGGAAATAATATAGCTACGTATAATCTTGTGAATGGTTGTTCTATCTAACCTTCAGATTTTACGTCTCTACTACTGGGCGTTCTATGTTAGGCCGAAAACTTTTCGAACAACCCTTGTATAATTCATTTTCTTTTCTTTTTATTTTTTTTTATTTTTTATTTTTTTTATTAATGTTTAATCATCAGAAGGAAAATAAATTCATGCCAGTACTGTGGCTCTCTTTTGGGCTTCATTTGACCGTTCTATAATAATTTCATAAACATGTTACAAACACATTTATTTTACATTGCTTTGGTGCGTCTATGAGGAAAATATCGGAGATATCCGTTAATGATTAATAGTCTAAAATAAATTTTGAATTATCCTGTAAATCACGAGTCTGCAGCATTTTGATGAAAAGCCGATCCTCCTTCCCTCAAATTGGCGCCAGAGGCGATCACGTGACTTTACGGAGAAATTGGTGCTTGCATTTTTTATCTAGAAAGCTTACCTATAATCAAGTAAAATTTCAACTTTCTGTGATAACCCTCGTAGCTACATTGTATCGATCTATAAATCTAAACCATCTCCCTGCGACGGTGATCTCCGCGGCAATCTACATCATCGTTCAAATCTACATTTACATCGCATATTTTGCATTACAACAGGCTTACGTTTATATTGAATGATGATAGGCCTACATGCACTGATTGATATCTTGATACATTGTAATCTGGTAATAAATAATACATTTGGTCTTCTTCAAAGTTCAGGTGCACATGTTCATGTATGAACTCATGAGAAATACAGGCATCTGAATTGATACTAGACCACAGACTACAGATCATAATGTGTTATGCCAAACGTATAAAATGTAGCCTCTAAAATACGAATTCTGCGAATCTGTGTAAATAGTCATACAAGCAAGTAAACTGTAAATAGTCAAAATCACAATGCACTCGCGTCGTCTGCTTTTGAGTCACTTTTCATCGACTTCTGCGTCTGCGAGAAAGTCTATCGCCGGAAGTCAACGCGTCACTCATTCACCACAATGGCTGGCATGCAGTTCGAATACGATGAGAAGGGAGGAACTTTTTATTATTTCCTCCTTTCGTTCATGGCCGTGGTCCTCGTCCCGGCTACATACATATTCTGGCCACGAGTAGACGAGAAAGGTACGTCGAAGGAGCTGTGATGCGCCCCCACCATCCCGATGTGATGCGTCGTCTGGCAGCAGCGGTGCCGATTCCCTGATTCGTGGAATCGTGAGATGGAAATAAAATTCAATTAATGAATATGATTCACATCAGTCGATACCGCGAAGGTTGACTGCTTCTCAGGCTTCTCATCTCCCATGCTCGTGTCCATTCAAGCCATCAACTTGATCCAGGGGTGCAGTGGCCTTCCTGAGTGGGACTAAATTAATCAGTTGTCAACTCGGAGTTGTCCAATTTTGACCAATACTGAATACAGAATACACTCAATACTCAGTCGAGTCAGTGACTAACTTGCTGTAACTGTTACACTCACACTGGCACTCAGTTACTCACTGTCCAGTACCACGCCACAGTTGGCTCGCATTGTATGTAACACTCATGCAGCCTTAAAAACGGTATATGTTATTATATATTGACAGTTGAAGCATTTACTGGGTTGTGTCACTGTATGGTTTTCACCGTATTGGTAATGCTTGAAATCTGCTTGCTCACTGGTAAAGACCCCTTCTCATGACAAAAGTTATTCCCTCAATGAAGTGATGAATTATCAATGATTCAATTCACTCAATTATATATTTCAAAGATATATCTCAAATTAATGGATGATTCATAATAAATGATCATCATCCTGATCAAAGATAATGTTTATGATAATCAGCCTCAAATCAGGGGATTCGAAGGTATAATGTACAATAAATAGCATGGTACAAATTGCATTTCAGAAGAGGAATTGAAGCTAAGAAAAGAATGCCAGTGTGATCCTTGTCATGTAAAGCGAAAACGCTTAAGAGATAGTCAACCATGGAAAAGAATAAAAAGCAGATCAATGTGAGTGAATCTTCCCTTTGAAGGAGGAAAACATTTTACCGTATGAATAATCTGTTCATTCACAGAAAACTTGGTCTTATTGTGGTGTGGCTTCTGTTCTGTTTGGTTGCATACAAAGTCTCTCAAGTGGAACTCGACTTCAAAGAGTTTGATCCATATGCTGAGCTGGGCATTGACAGGGTAAGGGTGTCATTTTATCATTAGCGTCCCTCAATGATTTCGTCGTACACAGGGAGCAAGTAGTTCAGAGATCAAGAAGGCGTACAGGCGTCTCTCCCTGCAGTACCATCCAGATAAGGACACAGGAGACTCAACGAAATTCATGCTCATCACCAAAGCTCACCAAGCGTAAGATCGAAACGGTTATTTTGGGTTTTCTTTTGAAAGTCCTGTGCTTTTAGGTTAACTGACGAAGAGGCGCGAAAGAATTGGGAAGAACACGGAAACCCTGATGGTCCTGGGGGTCAGTTAGTGCTATTTGTTTCTTTTCAGCGTTAATTATTTTAATTTACAGCTACTCATCTTGGAATCGCTCTGCCGAAATGGATTGTTGAGAAACAGAATTCCGTCTGGGTAGTCATTTCCTGAGGGTGTCTAGTATTTGGATGCTCACCATTCTGATTCACAGGTGCTGGCTGTCTATGGTCTTGTGTTCATGGTCGTGCTCCCCACTGTCGTGGTCAGTGTTGATCATCAGCAATTGTCCATTTGTTCACTTTTTCATGGTTTTGTAGGGTACCTGGTGGTATCGGTCAATCCAGTACAGCGCTGAGCAGATTCTCATGGATACAACTCAGTTGTACTTCTATTTCTTCCACAAGACGCCCAACATGATTCTAAAAAGTGCGTGCTTGTCAATTGCTCATTAGTGGACATGCATGTTCACTTCTCAGGGGTCATCATGATCCTGGGTGCGTCCATGGAGTTTGAACGAGGTCACAGCAGTGAAGTGGTGGAAAGACCGAGTGATAATGAGGAGATCCCGATGGTGAGTGATGTCAGGTTCGCCTGCAGACATTCTTATCCGGTTGATATTTCCAGCTGATTCGAGATCTGCCGCATTTGAACGAGAAAAACAAGGAGAAGCCGCTGTGCTATCCTTACAGCATCAAAGCCAGAGCGCTGCTTCATGCTCACTTTTCAAGGCAGGATCTGCCTGCAAAAACCCTCGAATTAGGTATATATTGTTATCCGTTAATATATATATTTTTTTTTTTCAATTATCAACTTGACAGACAAGCAGTATGTACTGAAGAAGAGTCCGTTCCTTATTCAAGAGATGGTCAGTATTGTGGCTCAATTAGTCGCCATGGCACACGCAGGAAGAGGTGTGTGCTAAGACAGTCACGGTTTAATTGGTTAATGTATTTTTCTCCAGTTTCCCGTATGCCTCGGTTGGAGACCATTGAAGCGATTATGAAGCTGAGTCAGATGGTCGTGCAGGGGCTGTGGGATATTAAGTCGCCCATGCTGCAACTGCCCCACGTCTCAGACGAGATGCTCAGATATTTCAATAGCAGAAAAGTGCAGGGATTCATTTTTTCTTCACTCCACAATGAAAGTTTGGTTTTCTTCTCAGAGGAGTGTGAGAACGATTCGCGACCTTGCCAAGTTGAAGGATGAAGACCGTCGTCTAATGTTGAGGAACTTCTCTGAGGCTGAGTACCATGATCTGATGCTGATTCTGGCTGAGATGCCCTTGATTGACATGGAAGCCCGGTGTGCAGGTGCGTTTCCCTCTCCTCATCTTATCTTATTTATTATTTTACTTTTTACTTTTTTTTCAGTTCTGGACGATGATGACCCAACCATCACGGCTGGGTCCATTGTCACAGTCACTGTGAATTTAACGCGCAATAGCATGAAGGACATAATGGAGGGAGGAGAGCAGTTGTTGGCTGCAATGCAGAAGGAAGAGGATGATGTTGCAGGGGCGGAAGACGTGGAACCAGAAGAGGAAACAAAAACTGAGGAAGCTGCGGCCAATCCGTCTGAATCTCCGGCACGCAAGCCTAAAGTCTGGGAAAAACAACCGAGGAAGAAGAAAGGAGGAAAGGGAGGGAAACCAGGGAAGAAGGTCAACAAGGCCAAAACGGTGACGCCAGTGGTCGTTAAGAAACCGGAAGTGAAAGAGGATGAGGAAAAGAGGGAAGGAACTCCAAATGGGGTGCGCGTTGAGCTGCTTTGGATGGTTTTTATTTCATCTTCTACTCTTCACAGTCTGTGCCCAAAGCAAGCAGACCTTCTAAAGCTACAGCCGAATCAAGTGAAGAAGACTCTGAGGTGGACTCCGAGGAGGAGGAGTCGACCAACGCCAGCGAACAGGCGTCGAAAGAACCGGAAGGAGAAGAGGATGACTGGGAACGCTTCCAAGAGGAGTCCAAGAAAGATGGCGCGCTGGAGGCCAAGTCTAAAGAGAGTCACTTAGTGCACTGTCCATACTTCCCAGTGGTTAGTATACCGAAGCATCTCGTACTTTTATTTGATTTCTTTTTTTAAGCCGAAACACGAATGGTGGTGGCTGTACGTGGCTGACCGCAAGAACCACTTGCTGATAACGGCCCCTGTTCAAGTCTGCAGTCTGAAGCATGAGGAGCAGGTCCAGCTCAAGTTTTCTGCCCCACCAAAACCAGGCGTCTACCAGTACAGTGTAATTCTACGCTCTGATTCATACTTTGATTTCGATCAGTCTCAGTTCATCAAGGTATGCTGCTGATTCATGAATATTCATCATATGCTAATGATGTAATTACAGCTTGATGTGAAGGAGGCGAAGAAGGTTGAGAGTCACCCGCAGTGGGACATGTCAGAGGAAGAGGACGGGGAGGAAAAGGATGACGCTGACCTCTCAGATTCCGATGACTACGACTCAGACGTCGATTCAGAAGACGATTAGAAATCCTCATTTTAGGGTATTCAAAGTACGATCAATCAAAAGTCATGACAATATTTGTCTTCTTTTTTTTTTCCACTCTATCTGGTGTTCAGTATTTTTTTTCAATTCACTGTGTCACAAGTGACATTCCGCAATTTCTTAATTAGCGCCAGGAATACCTTTTTTTTTTCTAAAGAGTGTGAATGATAAAATCTCTGGTTTTCCGGTTTTTTTTAAAACCTCTATGAGTGACTGAATGATGTGTTTGTTGGATGTGCATGTTATTAAATAAAATAGGTTAATTATTTCTATTGATTACTTTTTTCCTTCTTTTTTTTCCCCCCTGGGTGTGTTGCTTTTTTTTTTCAATAAATGGTCTGTGTGGAAGGAGAGAGAATTGTTGTCAAGGAATAAAGTATTCTATTTATTCTCGTCTTTTGGCATTCCTCATTTTGCACAGATTTTCATTCAAAACAATACCACAAGCAAGTTTTTAACAGATTGAAATCTAAAACACAAATGTAACAGAAGGCCGGATCAGAATGGGGTCATTTCGCGATGCCTTAGAGCCACATAGGGCTCCAGGAGGTTCTTCAGGCAAGGGATGCAGGTCACGAAGAGGAGGAAGAGGAGAAGGACAGCCACGACAGCCATCAAAAACACCAGCAGACGCATGCTCTGGCGGAGTTCTCCCAACTCCACGTTCTTCACTTCCGTGCAAGTCACATTCTGAGGGCAGTGAAATGATGAACGCCCAAGTAGGAATATTATCACAAACCTGGTTCAAGTCATGCAGTAACTCAGTTTGAGCTCCTTGGTCAGAATGTTTCACGCTTTCGTTCAATGTTTCAATGCATTTTATGTTGAGCATTTCTGAGGGGTAGGGTGGGGCAACCAGATGAGGGTTATGGGGTCAATGAGCAGCACCCACCTTCAAGCATGATGCATTTTTCACTCAGTTCAACGTTTGAACTGGAATTGTAATATTTTACATGTTTTGGAAGGATCAGTAATAAATTAAGATAATGAGGTTTATTGGCACGATAGAACTTAGATATTTAAAAAGGCTGAAAAGAATTATATCATCTTCAAATTTTGAAAAAAAAAAAATATAAATCCATAATTTTTCCTTCTATTACCCCGGTATCCATCTCAATCAGTAACAATACATTAAAAAAATTCATACAAGTTAAGCTAATGACAGACTAGACAACAACAACATGGCAAAGAATTGAAAAAAAAGAAAGAAAAAGAGTGATATGAACAATAATTCTACAACGTAAAATTAATTTAATATGAAGCTGCAACACGTAGAAATTGATAAATGAATATAGCACCTGGATACGGTATAAGAACATGAACATATTGAGGTCAATATTATTGCACTTGAACAAGTAACCAACATGTAAAGCAATTAAACTGTTAGCAGTGGAATATTCTAACAGTTTGTGTTCATTGATTTTAACCAAGTCTTGACTAAACATGGAACGCATCATGATATGAACGGTCGTATAGGCCATAACCACTGGAAAATCAACAGAAAGCAACAGTTAGATGAAAACTGAGATGTGTTATGAAATGTTAAATTAATTAATGCATCTTCATGAAAAGAAGCAGTTAGATTGCTCATCAACAGCAATAGATATGCCGATTGATGACCGTCAACAAATCAGAATGTGAAAAGATGTTTTTTTAGGGTCTTAGAAAATGATATAAAAGTTTGAAATATTTTGTTTAGAGCTTAATTAAAACATGTATTAATGAGCACTGACTTTTGCAGTTGCACCATATGCGCTGTGAGTTGGTCTTGGTGAGTGACTCCCTCTTCCATAAGTTCAAAGTCTTGCTCGGTTTTGCTTTCAAATTGCTGACGGGAATAAGAATACGAATAAAAATCACAAAACATTCATGCCTATAATTATATCTAACCGGTTCAGCTATATTGTTATTTTGCAATTCTTCAATTTGTGCTTGCAGTGCGTTCTTCTCCTGCTGGTGGATTTCATTCAAGTGCGCAATGCGAGCCTCGTAGCTTTGCTCAGCCTGCAACTTGCTTTCTAGCAGAAACTTTAAATCAAGTTAAATTGAATTAAAATAGAAGCTCACCTTCTAAATCCTGCATTTCATTTGCCACGAAATCAATTCTATGAAAGGGACTCACTGTTTTCAATCAAAAATATTAGAATCAATACAACAAACCTGCGTTGCATATTCTCTTTTTCAATGGAGATAGCCGCCAATGCATTTGATAATTCTAACACTTGTTGTCTGAGTCGAATTTTTAAATTTTCTGGAAGATTCAGAGTAGAAATAGGGAGCTCTGGACTTTCCTGAATGAGGGAGGAGGGATCAGGATAAGAAGAGATGTACCAAAGGATGCATAGTGGGAAAAAGCTCACTGCTATTGAGGATTCATCCTGATTATCTTGCATTGACAGACTTCCGAAGATGAAATCATGCTCCTTCTTGCAGATAGGGGATGGCAGATACTCATCCTGGGAAGCACCTTGGGGCTGAGAGGGATTGTGGGATTGAACACAAATGGCAAGCGCACCTACCATGGACGTCTTGATCTCATTGCAAATGGAAGGCACAGATACAATCATAGATGAAGTCTTGAAGTTTGGCGTCAGTGGCAACATCTGAGGGGGTACGACCTCCTCCACCTCCTCATTAGTCGAACAGAGCAATTCCTCATCCCCTCTTACTTGCTCGCAGCGAACTCTACAAGTACACAAAGGTCACAATACATAAGCCCAGCCCACTGACTACTCACTCATGTAGCTCATTTTCCTTGTGCAGGAGCTTGACTTCCAAATCAGTCTTTTCCTTCCTCAACTCCTGCAAACACACGACTCAATTCAGCTTCAAGCGCAAGCAACACCCACATGAGAGTATCCCACGACCGCTGTGCACCTTGCATTGCTCTCTCCTATCCACTCAACTCCATCTTCCCCCAACACCATCTGCACCTCCGTTGTATACAGGGTCTTACAAAAATGGTTCCGGCCAGACATCCTGATATTGAACAACAGATCATCAACGTCTTTGATCATGCTGTTAGCGTCGCATTATAACCACAGGGCACAGAGAGAGAGAGAGAGCATTGCAAGGTAGCAGGCAAATCAATAGATCTCGTCAGTGCCAAAGGACGTGCTGCAGCACTGATAGGCAGAGCACAGTTAACAGCCAGCCTACTCAGCAGCATAGCACATTTATGGCTAATCAGTAGAGATCAATGCATGTGATAACAGAGACTCATTATTTCACCTCTTTCTCTGAAATCCAAGTAGATATCAGGTCCTGAAGGTCGCTCAGCATTTCACTTTTCTGAGGAAAGTTGCTGAGAATTATCAAGAATTATATATATGAGGAGAATGTGCACCTGTTTAAGCTCAGATGCAAGATCACTGGTGATGGTCTCAGATTCAGACTGCAAAGCCTGAAGGAAAAGATGTACAATTGATGATGGAGAGAGGTATACGTGAGTATAATATATCCAAATAATTGATTGGATAAATTTGATAGGTTTTCATGAATAGAATTACGTGAGGGATGAGTTGTGAAAAATTAAATGACGATGATAGCTGACCTTTTGGTCCTGCAGTGAGATATAAAGTGCATCTTTCTCGTCCTTCAATAGCTCAATCTCAGCGGCCGCATTTTTTAACTAAAATACAATAAATTTAATGATTTGGCATAAAAAGGAGGCCATTACCTTTTTCGTCAATTCAGCATTTTTTTTCTGTGCGTTCAGCAAATCATTCTCCAGAGCCAGTCGTGAATCCTCGACATTTTGCAAAAGCAATTTCAGGTCATCGTTTTCTTTGGCAGTGGTCTCCGAGCGCTCTTGCACGCTCAGTAACCTACAAGAGTATCTCATAACAGAGCAAACGTGAAAATCTTTGCAAATACTCTTTCAACTGCTCTTGATATTTAACCAACTCCATGTTGAGAGAGTTGTTTGTTTCTTCATTGCTTTCCAATTGCAAGAGCAAACGATCATTTTCTGATTTCAATTTCTTGTTTTTCAATTCGAGTTTTGCAAGCGATGTGGGGATTTCGACATCGAAGCTCGTCCGTATATTTACATCCAGGGTCTCAGGGACATCTGAGACATGATGCGCAAGAAGTTATTTATAGAGTATTAATTATGAGCACCAACCTAAAGAGTGAGAGGAATGCGGGTTGAACACATCATCCACCAAGGCATCAATTTGCATGGAGTTGTCATCATCAACCCCTTGATCACTGCAAAATCAGCAAATTAAAGAAATCCAAGAATTTATTATCATCAAACATTTATACAGAGACATCTCTTTGTAGATTACTTGACTTTCCCTATAAGCCAAATGAGAACAGTGATGGAATATCCCACTCAGAAGGAATCATCTGCTTTCATTCCCACTAAGGTCATTCACCTCATGCTCGCCTGATGAGAAGATATGGAACTCCTGACTGAAGACGCAGAGGAATACGTCGTCTTGGACGCCTGTTTAGTCAGCATTTTACCACGCCATTTCAAGAAGCACTTAGGCATCGCTCTCTGACAGGGAACCAAACTGCTTGGCCTATAAACCCTGTAGCTGGGATCTCGCAGTTCTGAGAGCCAGTCCATACTGATACGTGAATGAGGACAGACGCAGCTGCCTATACAGGAGGCTGGTCTCCAAGGAGACACAATGCCGTGTTAATTGACTGTGTAAGCAATTACATGAAATAGTTTTTCATGCAAATTAATAAGACACAAATCTGTTTTGCTCATGTTGTACTAACGTTTCAACAATATGAAACAAACAGAAGAGGTATTCTCTGAGACGCTCCATTTTCGGGATGTGAGGACGTCTTTTTCACAATTGAGCATGAGTCCATTGTGTTGCACAGTTTTACAGTATACAAATGAAAATAATGATGAAATACATAGTCACACCTCCCTATCAGCACCCATCTTTAAAGTGCTGATGCAAGGGTACGTTCTTTTGCCAGGTGAGACTGTTGATGGAAATTGTTAATTAAACTAGTAGGAACCAGTTACTTTATTGCTCCAATTAATGTAATGAATTTTGTGATCATTACAGCATGGTTGGGTTTAGCATTTCTTTCCAACACTTGTCCTGTATACATGTATTATTGACAATAGCTTTTGGACCAGAAAAATATATCCAAGCATTTAATTGAATTGAATTTAGAAAAAGAAATAAATTTGATTTATAATATTCAGTTATTTGAAATGAATAATTTGTTAATCTTTTTTTTTTTTTTTGAATTTTTTTTTGGGTGTGAAACAGGGCCTGACGGTATAGACTAGGATTAAAATGTTAAATTTACCAGATAGATGTTATATCACTGAACTAAATCGTGAAAAATTACTGACCTGAAATCCTCCAAGCGTATTTCGTTGATCCACTGTCGGAGTGAAGACCTGCTCGTCTCCAAATTCACTCTGCAATCTTCTGTTTCAGCCCCTAACATCTCCTTCAGTCTTTCAATTCGGTGGGAACATCCCTAGAATGAAATGCAGAAGATGGTAGCAATCATCATGCAGACGTCTCACCCGGTCAGAAGGACTTGATCGATTAGTTGTGTGTTGGATATAATCAATGATCCTGGAAGCAGGGACGGAGCCTTCTTTATCAAAATCACACGCAGAAAATAAAGTGTCGATTAGATCTTCTTCAGTGATTAAGCGACTGACGGCTGAGACGGAAGAAATCGTGGAACTAGAAGATGAGGCCTTGGAGTCGCTGTTCTCACTGGACATTGTGCACACTGAAGCTGATGGTCAGTGTGGAAGAAAAAAACAAACAGCCTGCGCATGAAGAGAAACTTTGCAAATTATTTACACATATTCAGCTTTTGATTGGATAATAATTTATGATGACAAACCTCTTTGCAGACAGTGGATGCCATAGAGATGAATAAAATATAAAATAAAAGATAAGAGATGAATGTAAAAACTGACTTTGTTGATGGATAAAAATTGAAGGTAGGAGCAAGAATAAAAAGTCACTAAGGACTGTTAAGCAGTATTGTTGTATTTCTATTTTCTAGTGGGACCAATTAAGGCGAATGTTCGGGTGTTTATTCTGCCAGCAATTTATGTTTAGTCTGAGCTTTACGTCAGCTTTTTTTGCCTTTTAGGATTATATAGTTCTGCAAAATATTTTGAAAATTTAAGCATTGATTGAAGGGATGCATGAACATAACTAATTAAAATCCTACAACCTGAGCTGAATAGGCCTAATCACTGACAATCACTGACGAAGTGTATGACCGAGTGTATGAAATTGTCACTATATATACTATTACCTACAGAATCAGTCAGCAGCCATAAGCAGTCTGTCACTGCCTCAGTTTAATTGACAGTCTTGCATTGTGATAATGTGATTGCCTTAAATACAACCGATGAGCCAGAATCAATGAATCCACCAATTAATTGATCCTTGTTTGATAAAAATTAATTATTAAATCACACATCATTATTCACACACAATTCAAGGTGCACACATAATAAATATTCAACAAAAGCTGTTTCCAAACGAAACTACAAATTAACTTACTGAGTGTAATTAGTGAATTATCATTATGTTGAATGTTATGCATATGTATATATATTTAAACAAAATGTATTATATCATTATAATTATTATCTATAATCTTGAAACTAGTGATAATTCTGAATTGTTGCTAACGTAGCAGGCTACTGACTGAGTCAGTGGTCAGTTACTGTCAATGATTGATTCATTTAATGAATTAATCATAATCAATTTCATAAACTGGTAAATAAAGCGTCAATTCGTCATGGATAATTTAATACTTAGCACTATAACTAGCATGGTTCATACGGAACAAAGTGCAAGTATAACGTGAATCCCAGTGATAACTTTTATATTATCGACACTTCTGCTACCTTGATATTATTATAGAATCAACAAAAACTCAAAGAACATGGAACTTGTAAGTGAGAAGAAAAATCGAATGAAGGCGGCAGAACAGTGCTTCCGCCAAGCGACATAAAGGCGAACTAAATGATGAATATTCACGACCATATATTATATGAATATTCATGTTATTAATGAATATTGATTATCATGGCCATCTAGCGGACCGAAATGAAACTATAAACATGGCTTCGGCCTTTAGTGTCAAGATTAGATGTGCATATTTATGCCTAAATGCATTGCGTTCTGGTTATCAAAGGTAAAATAAGCAACATCCATAATATTGAAATGCTACTATTTGAATGTAAAAAGTAATTCTCGTTTGAAGGTCGGTTGTTGCAATAAACTTTTGAGCGATAATACAGTAGGTTACGTTCTTCGAGAACACCATCATGATCATCATCATGATCATCATCATGGTTACCTACTACCTAGCCCTTAGCGCAGATAAATTGGGCGACGTCTACGTACCTCGCCCGACGGTAAACCACTACTTTTGCCGTATACTGACTGTGATGATCCACACTCACCCAATCGCATGATCAATATCCACATTAATTACTATCCGACAAATCCTTCATTCCTTGTGTTTAAGCCCTCCAGACGTTAAATGGTATATTTATGCTCCAAGAAAAAACAATATGAGCCTGTGCCATCATGTCAAACTTGCATTAATCAAAACCGGTACAAAAAATTCATCTCGTGGAGACGTAAACTAACACCATTGTGCGTGTGACGTCACTCACCACTTGCCCACTGCGTTGTAAACATGCGCACATACAGTAAAACCTCGATGTGTCGAACACCCGTCCCTCGAATGTCTCCCTGTGTCGAAGTGTTTTCGAAGTCCCGACGATTCTCCTATACTTTACTATTGGCATTAACACCCGTCCCTCGAACGTCTCATTCTCGAATTTATCCTTGTGTCGAAGTGTTTCCTGTGTCCCCGAGACATATTTTTGATCTGTAGCTCGAAGTCGAAAAAAATGAGCCGCGACCAGAGCTTTGTTTGGGAAACTCCAAAGATCAACGGACCGTGGATCTCAACTAAGTTATAAGGCATTGTTGTTGAATGACCAATAAAAGACCGCGACCAGATCTTGGCTGACTCCTAAAATCAATAGACCGTGGATATCGACTAAGGCATTGTTGTTGGTGTGCTTGTGATGATATTTAATGTATTGCCGACAAAAGACCGCGCGCATTCGAAGCTAGAGTTAATTAAAGAAATCCAGCCTCAGATCTATTATAAACTTTATGACAGTTTGTTATGTGTGTTTGTGCTCCATGTGAAACGGTATAAATTTAGCGACCACCAGTCTTCAGCATCATCAGTTCATCAGCATCGCTATGGCTACAAAACACAAGCTAGACGTGAAGACGCTTGAGACAAAGTTCCAGGCCATATCCGAGGTGGAGAAGGGGGTGTTGAAGAAAAAAGCGATCGCAGACAAGTTCGGCATTCCTGCCAACACACTTTCAACGTGGATGAAGAATGCGGAGAAGATAAAAACACAGTACTGGGAGATCGGTTCTGATCGAAAAAGAGCTCGCCTCTGTGAATATCCAGACGTGGAGGAAGCCGTAACATTGTTGTTTAAGGCTGCTCGAGCAGAGAAGATCCCCCTCTCAGGACCCTTCATCCAAGCTAAGGCTCTGAAACTGGCTGCCGATCTGGGTCATTCTGAATTCAAAGCTACCACTGGGTGGCTGCAGAAATTCAAAGAAAGGCATGGCATCATAAACGTTGATAAATATTTGTTAAATAAAATCACTGTTCATAGTTTATGAGTTCATAACGCATATAGTTAATCACAACGTCAGAGCACGGTTTGGAATCATAACGGTCATATCATAACGGCCTCGATCTATTCCTCGAAGTATCCTTGAGTCGAAGTATTTGAGCTGACCCCACGAACTTCGACACATCGAGGTTTTACTGTACTTCACTTTCCTGTTCAAACTTCTCGCACGACTTTCGAATGAAAATAAATAAAATTGTTCATATACTGACTGGTGATGCACAAAATAATGCGTGATAATAATGTATACTTATTCCTTTGCGAAGGTTTGGTCCAAATCACGTGCACAACTGCAAGCAAAAGTAAGCCGCATGTTGAGCTGATTTGCACAGGAAAATTGTATGCGCATGCGTGCTTCGCACTACGCAGGCACAACGGTCTGGTTTATTTATAACACCTGGAGAGCAGGTCATGTGACACAACCATTGGAAAGCGAGGAGAAACCTGTAGTGTCACTTTTTCTCGGTGCGGATTCATTTTAAGTATGTTTATGGGACTGGTTTTAAGCGCAATTTGGTACCAGGCTCTACCTTACATGACTCTGCAGTGTCTGGTACCTTCATAAATCTCATTACAAGCGTAGAATTCTGAAAATCGTGATTTGCAAACTGGGCTTGTATGCGTTCACTGTACAGAGAGACCCTACTGTCTTGCAGCACTTGGTATGTCGGCTACCTAGCCCTCTACTGTGGCAGGCCCTGAAACCAGGAAAACCCAGAAGGGCGAAATATCACCCTCCTAAAAAGGCTGAGGCGGGTGATTATAGCGCGCAGATAATAAATGTTTGGAAAGGTATTGTGGTTGCCATAAATTAACATTTATTTCATGAACTCGAACATTATGAACTTCAACAACAAAACAGCTCAGATGATATCTATCAATCTACAGATCTATTAAAAAAAAATTAAGTGCCGCAAATCTCGATCGGCTTCGGTGGTTTCCGCTTGTTCCAAGATTAGACCAAGAAGTTTAGAATAATAGAATGTTACGATGTGATGTGGTTAAGATGCATTTCCATCGTGCCGATCGTGCGCGAACTTTTTATTCAGGCGGGTGGTTCCGCAGACTTACGCGGGCGATTGAATCTCCCGCCGGTTGGGCGATTTGTGCGGGCGATGGCGGGCGCAGGCGATCGCCTGCGCTTCGTTTCAGGGTCTGCTGTGGCAGATCCCGATCACCCGTGGATCAGCCCTACCACATCAGGCCCGAAATGAGTCCACACTAATTAAAATTTTAGATGGCCGAGTTACCTTAATATTTTCACGCAAATAATCCGTCAAATATAACAGCATCCATGCAAGGGGCCACAAGAACTGATCCTGGTATTAGATTTACTGCTGAACTCTTTTCATATCACCAACGTCCTACTTTTACTGAGAAAAAAGCTGGCAACCGCGAACGCCACGTAATGTAAACATACGTAACGTCCAAATTGAAATTCTCGCCTTTCGCGGAATCAAGCTGGCGTCATATAAAAAGTTGAAAATTGAATATTTTTAAAAGGGTCAACAACAATTGACGTGAGATATGGTTAGAATGAATTTTTTGTGATGTATTCATTTGTAGGCTAGTGTAATATTAATGTTGGTTAATAGAGATTTTTCATAAGGATAGGCTAGCTTTATGTGGCAGACCATATGCTGCATATCTATGCGGCATTATAGGTAGGCCTAATGATTACCATGACGTATTTAATTAACGTACAGTGAACCCCGCTAACTCGAA
>KB292432.1:49026-115222 GCA_000328365.1 Capitella teleta
GTTGGGATCTCAGCTTGACGAAAAAACACAAAGAGACCTAGTTCTTCAGTTATTGTCTCCACTCTCTACATATATTGCCCACTTTATTTAATGTTTTTTTTTCTTTTTCTACGACCTGCTTGTAACCTAATGGTAGTGTTTCGTTGGGAACAGAGGAAGGCGGTTTAACGGGGTCTGACTGTAATAATATTATGTGGCGTAATAAAATCTCAGTGAATGAGTAACTACACTGAACGATGTTATTACCTTGGCAGTCTTCTCAACTTAAATGTAACCTGACCAACAAGTAAAATTATTATCCTGTTACCAAGTAGGATGCTTGACAATGTGAGTATAATTCAATTTCTTGCAGGCCCCTGAGCTACCGTCATGACTTAACTTCTGCGGGTCGGATTTTAAATGCTTCTGCATTCAACTTCAGCACGTCTGGCTCTAAATTCTCTGATGACGGCCAAGAGGACAAGTGAGTTCAAAAGTGTTCTGATAGCATGATTATTCTGATAACTCAGCAGTTCTGGAGCTAAGCCACCTCAGGATGATACTGAGAAGACCGCGAATAAAACTGGCAAAGGGTTCAGACATTCTATTTCTTTTGAGTCAATTGATTTATGTGTTTTATTCCTGGCAGAGGGCAGAAGAAGCTGAATTTGGCCAAACCTCGAAGCAGCGACGAAAGAAAGGCAAAGAAAGTGCAGAAAGAGGAAGCTAAAGCAGGGTAAGAGGGCTCTCGGAGCTTCTACGATTCTCTTTTGCTTGTCTATTCCAGTGGTGTTGATGAAATGTTTAAAGCACTTGAAAAAGAGACAGACACTATGGCAAAAGCTTTGCCAGGAAACCAGACAGAGAACCGACAAGAGCTTATCGCCAAGCTCCAGCAAATGAGTATCAAGAAGTATGTTTTCTAATTTTGTGAAAGGGAACTGTACCTTCATTGTATAATTATTTTTGCAGGGTTCGGAAGCATGCTCTAGGTAGTCAAAACAAAGTTGCACAATTGAGTACGAAAGGGTTGAGGAGAAGTAATTTGGAAAAGGAGGAGGACCCTGACAGCAGCGACTCTTCCGATAGTTCTGATGATGAAGATTTAAAGGAAGAATTGAAAGAGGCCAGTAAAATAGTTGCAAAAGCCTTACCACCAGACACTGGAAAGAAACGACAGGCGCAGTTGCAAAGACTGAAGAAGCGATTGATGGAAGAGTATGCTTCGTATAGATATTTGGAATCTCAATTTATGGAAAAACATGTCTCTTCATTCAGAGCTGCTGTTCAAGGAAGAGAAATGAGAGAGAGTCGAGAAATAGAACCATCGCAATCCAAGAAAGAAGGAAAAATTTCAAAGAAAATTGAACCTACAAAGTACAAATGATTAAATGCCATTGATCTGGCCCTCAAAGAAATGATTATTTTCAGGAAATTCAGAGCGGCTGCTAAAGAAAAAGAAAATAAGGAAGCAGAGACACCTCAATCTAAAGAGGAAACTTCAAAGAGAATCAGGTAAGGTGCACTCGCTGACCTGCCAGGAATTCTCTGCTCTGTTTTGGAATTCATCATTTCAAAATTTCATATATTTGTATATTCATAACAGCGACCTTATTAAAAGTATGGATGTCAAGATTCACAAGACAGTTCACCCTAAAGATATGATGGAAGATAGTGGGAAGAGAAGAGGAGGAGGAGGAGGAGACAGGAGAAAGAAGTTCGGACAGCCCAGGAATGCACATGGCAGGTAAGGCACAAATACCCTCTCTCATCTCTCGTACGTTCACCTTTGAGTCAGGTCACCAATGAGCACCAAGCATCTCTACGAGGGTCCAGCACTTGGTATTTTCACCAAGGACGGCGCTCCTCTTGACCACCTCGTAGCTTCGGAACCCAACTTCTTTGATTCCCTCGAGGATGAGATCCACATGGAGGAGATTGAGCTGCCTCCAATGACTGCGTATCAGGAGATGATGCAGTGGACTAAGCAGAACAAAACCTGGCGTTTCCCAATTGATAATGAATGGGGTGCGTGGTGATGCTATTTTTAGTCAACTGCATTTGTTTTCCTCTCTGGTTTTCAGGCATGGATGAAGAGGCTCAAGTTGGCTTTCATGAGCATGTTTTTCTCTCACATCTGATCACTGATTTCCCCAAGGGGCCTATCAGACATTACATGGAACTCGTAGCCACGGGTCTCTCTAAGAATCCTCACATGACAGTGCAGGAGAAGCACGGCCATATCGAGTGGTATCGGGAGTACTTTGCTGATAAGCAAAAGTTGGTAGACGAATTAATTGAGGCAGATGATGTTGCTTGAGTGTGTGCTGTAATAAATTGTATTCACATCCACGCTTTAGTTTCCTCTGTTATGGTTAGAATTTTAGTCTCTGGACATTTGTTTTCTTAAAGAACAACCAAAATGCCCAAGATAACGCCAAATACATGAAATTTACACCCTAATTAATCATTCCAGGGCAAAATAATAATTACCTGATATCATTTACCTGGTATAAAAGAGACACAAACTGCATTCTCAGTGGTTCTAATTTTCCCGCCAAATCGGTTTGGTTCAAATATTTGCCGCTTGTGGAGCTGACGTCATAACACCCCGAGAATTCCCCGAGACGACCCGTTGCTATGGTATCGGATCAACACAAATAATTCGGCTTCGTCGCCTCGAGTCGAAAAATGATAATAAAAATGATTAATATCTTGAGTTATAGGGTTAATAACTTATCACAAGATGTTTGACTCACTCAATTTAACAATAAAAACTGGAGATAAAAAAAAAACCACAATATAATCAATTGATTATTTTTGCCAATCTATGTGTCAACGTGTGGATGATTGTTTGAGTCACCAAAGTTTTCTGAGTTTCTCTGCTGTCCCAGCATAGTAATTATGTTTTTGCGTTATGATTTCTATTCGATCAAGTGTGTGTTACAAGTACAGTAAAAGCTCGTTACAACGACATGTTTGGTTTCAGGCAAATTGGTCGTTGTAACGAATTTGTCAGTGTAATGAATTTGGCCCATAACGCACCGACTGACCGTCATGATGGTCACTCCATAATGCCTATTGGTTTACTGTATGTAGTGTTACCTAGCATGCATACTGTGTTGTAACAAGGAAGAACAATTTTATGGATTTGAAGGATAGTTTAGGCCTTTAGGCCTTACATATTTATTTCTTAAAGAAATCAAACATTATTCTTTCATAAGCAAAAGCTGTGAATTCACACCTCGAGCGCTCACTCTGTCACCGAAGTTCATTGAATATTCATAGAGTATTTTTCCGATCATCGGCAACGATCAGAGGACTTTTTATCTTTTGTAATCAAAACAAACAATAACGCTTTGAAAGCTGACAAAGGCGACCGCTACCTATCCGTTCCTTTAATTGAGCGGGAGATGTGAATTTCACTCTCTGTGTTCAGCGTCGGCGTTCACAGCTTTAATCCTTTCATCTGAGCTGTTTACCAACAAACCATTGAATTGAATCTTTGATATTTTTACCAAGGCTTAGGCAAACATTGCAACAAAAACATGCCGACAACATCAGAACTTTAACTTATGTGAGTCGTCCGTCATGGGTCAGTGAACATCGGAGACAGTCGCGTGTCATTGAACATGAGCGACCTCAAGGCGACGGCCTGTCGTTGTAATGAGCTAGATTTTAATGTTATAGGCACATTTGTTTGGCGTTTTGCCTGTCAGTGTCGGAACAGTGAATTTTGTCAGTGTATCGAGCTTTTAACATTGTGGCAGATCGGTTTCGACCAAAAAGCTGTCGATAAGTGAATTTGTCAGTGTAATGAGTGTCGTTGTAACGAGCTTTTACTGTATTATACATGTAGTCGTAATTGAGTAAACTTTGATATGTTCAACATTAAATGGAAAAACACGTCAGTACTCTGGGGTTTATGGTGGGGTGTTCTATGTTGGTGACGTCATAATAACCCTGAGAGTGCGGTAGGAGAACCTTGATTTTTTTTTTCAATCTCATTAAATAAGCAATTTGAAGCCACGAATGTCTCAAACATGACAATTTATATTGTCCTGTACCCGAACCGAGGCCCAAAATTTCATGTTTTTCTTTATACTTGTGTTGACCTTCAAATCATGTGTTGCATAGTACATACCTGTATACATACACAAGATAGCTTGTGGTCTACTGACTCCATACAATGCATATGAGTGAAGGTTATTCTTGAAAAACATGTATATTTAAAGACCATAATGCTTAATATGAAGTGAATTATGATGGCAAGATATAATAGTATACGTGGATATACATCCAAGTACAAAATGACTATATAAAAACGAGATGAATTTGATGAAAGATAATTGAGTAGAAACGGAAATGAAAGTCGTTGATTTTGGCTCCGCCAACACTCATGCAGTTGCGTCAATTATTTTCATTGAGATTAAAAGCAGCGTGCATCTACATTGTACTTTCAGCCCCAGGAACTTCGTAAACTTCATTTTCAAGGGTGTAGTTTTCGCCGTTCAGAACGAGTGTATAGGTTGAGAGGCACGAGAGTGAAGTCCGTACCCGAGAACCCCTGCTCAGAAAGTAGAAACAAGTGGATTTGGAGAGTGTTCATTACCAGAGCGGATTACATGTACCTGAGACGAACATCATAATGTATCTTCGAATCATGAAGCATCAAGCGCATTACGCTAAAATAACTTTCATAAAAATTAATTACCTGCATATTATTCTGTACTGATTGTACATTGTAGCCAGTAAGCATAGCTGATTGAACTGGTGGATTTGACCGTCGTGTGCTTGTTGGGTATTGACCTGCATGCAGGCTACCTTAGTAACCTAATTACCAGGCTACTTATATATCGATGAATGCATCTGTGATTACGGACGCATTCTTCGAGGCAACGCTGATCCTAATATACACGAATGGACATTGTATGCGGATGACTCGTAGGTTCAGTGTATGTAAAATATTTTTAACATAAATTTGGCTAACTCGCCTGAACTTGCATTACGTGCGTGTATATGTACTAGTAGGCCTATGCATTTCATCATATGTGGTTTCATATCGTGCGTGAGCCCCAGAACGCGAAATCCTCTGACAAGAGTTCCCCGAGATGGCTTCCGTCGATAGATTTAATTATTATATGCATGTTCTGGGCTCATGGGTCCGTTTATTGGGGGCTCGATCTCATCACCCCAATTGCCTCTGTTAGACGCGCAATCGCAAAAATCAAGGGGGCAATTAAATGATGGAGGCATGGATACAGATTACTCAATCATAAAATTAAATGTCAATTGTTTCGGGCGAAAACCCTGTTCTTCTGTTGCTCTTTACAAGGACTAAAATTGACACGCATGTCAATTTCGAAGCCGCCACCGCCACACGAACCCATTCATCTATAATAATTATAGCCTCAACTTCAAGCTAATCGACATAATTATTATACTTACAGTATCCACGAATAACGGAGTTATGGCAATTTTTATTGCGTTGGATTTGTTTTTGTTCATTACATGCGTACTGATCGTTTTACATGTACATGTATTAGGAAATAAGAGTCCAGTTCAGCCTTCTCCAGTCCATAGATTACTTTGGTCACAGTTCGGGATGCTCTCCAAATACTCACATGTATTTTTCTTCTTTCGTTCGACCCATAAAATTAAACGCCTGTTCACGTTAGCTTGGAATTTCAGGGGAACAGACAATATAATACATTCCCAATAAATTCCAACCTACCTAATATAACATTAACCACCATGCAGCCTGTCGAGTTTTCATTGCACTGTTCCGATTGAGATGACTCGACATTCAACAGAATGTTCCCTTTAAATCTGGCTGATTACGTGGCTCCTATAGGCAGTTTCATGTACTCCCCTTTATAATTAATCATATGGGTCTACCAATGCATATATTTTTTGTGAACTCAATAAATAAAATAATAATAATTTTGGTGAGTCAATAAATTGCGAGAAAATGAAAGTATGACTTAACATGACCTGCACGCATATGGTCAATATGCCACATACATGTATGTACATTATATTTACATGTACCTATAATTAAATACCGCCCCAGTATAAATTAAACACGCCATCAGTACATGCATACTATACATAACAAACGTCAGGCGAATAATTCAAATGCAAACCATAACCCTAATTCCTTGCCCATCAAATTTAATGAACAGTTTTCACCTCTATACTCAAGATACAATGTTTGATCGGATCCACACGTAGCCTTCACCTTTACTGTACGATTCATAACCTCAAGCACAGTGTGAAGCAAGTTCAAGCAACTAATTGAATTGAGCCTTTGAGGCAGGCCAATCGTACAACTGATCTTCATGGATACATTTGATATATGTATAAATTTCCACTAAATGAACGCTACTTGGCTGCACAAAACAAGACAACACAGTATTCTTATACAACACTAACAGTATATTTTCATCTATTTTCCGAACGACACCAAATCCCCAAAATAACAATATGCCAAAAAGTTTTTTCATGAAGAGATGGTATATGAAAAAAAAAATAAATAAAAAAATAATGAAAATTTAAACACAAACTAAAAAGAAGTTACTACTGTACACAAGCAAGTTTTTTGAAGAACAATTTCAGTTAGAAAATGAAACAAATTTCACTTAAAAAAAAAAAAAAAAGGTAATAACATACTGTTATGTTGATGACCATTTTTAATTAGGTTTCATTCAACTTTTTTTTTACACAATTAAAAGTCTTCATAACGTTCATGCCAAAATTCATAATCAAGAGCAAAAAATCGATGATCCGAGGGATGAGCATTGAAAAAAAACCCCAAAAACTTTCTGAATTAAATTAATCCATTGGCAAGAAAAAAAGAAAAAAAAAACGGAGACGGACAAAGAGAAGTAATATATAACAAAACACTGGTCAATGGTATTCCCACTGGCCAGTGGTCATTCTCAGCACTGTCTCTGGATGACAACTGCATCCTAAGCACAATGGAGTAAGATGATGACCTCAGTCACCATCACCAAGGTTGTTAGTTCACAACGGATCGCTGCGATTTTCCTGCTCCTTCAGGTCACGAAGACTCTTGTGTATCCACACAGTAACAAGCTCATCAAGGGATCGATTCCCCTCCTCACTACAGCATTATATTCCACAAAGTAGTGTCTCATTGGCACGTCGCACGTGGAAAAAAAAAATGGAAAAAAAAAAAAATGGTAAAAGAACAGGTCAAAATTGGTCAGCATTGCTAATTTTGAACACAGCCAATATACAATAAACATGATGCATCCAATAAGTAATGTACAAAAATTCATGCTCGACAAGAATAATAAAAAGGTCAACTTGGATAAACTTCTCAGATCCCAATTCCTGAGGAATTTAACTTGTAATCCAATTTTTTTTTCTTTATGCTTCAAAGTGGTTTTTCATTTTTTCATTTTCGTTTCGGTCAGTCTTCAGTTTTTTTTTAAAGGGCATGCTAGTCTTTTCGAGAACAGGGAGAGGTGCTGCTTCTAAATATCTGCGGATGATCCAAAATTGAGAGAGTTTGTGGTTTTAGAGAGCCATGCCCCAATTTTGATCATACGACGCATCCTGGTACCACTGTGAATCGCTAAAGCCTCCTGACTGGTGGAGTGGCTGCTGTGCGATGGGCTGGGCGCCCCAGTTGTCTTGAGTGCTGCTGTTGTTGCTACTGCTGCGTGGCTTCTTGGCTGCTTGGCCAGGAGAGCTCACCGGCTCAGAGGCAGGCAGTGTCTTTCGCTTACTGCCTCCGCGAGCCATTGCTTGAGCCGCGACTCCTTTGTTGGCACTGCCATTGCCAGCAGCAGTGTTGGGTGCCGTTCGTTGGCTGCCACCTCGCCCTTGCATGCCTCGTGGGGTCCCTCTAACGCCTCTGGCCCCCGGACTGGCCGGAGGAGCTGTTGCCCCCCCTCGCATTCCAGTTGCCGCTGTTTGAGCCGGAGCCCCCCCTGCCCCACGGCCGCGTGTTGGGCCCCCAATACGGCCACGACCCTGTAGGGAAGGAAGGAAGTGTCAACACAGTGCTCCTCATACCACTAGCAGCTGCCCAGTCCACAGCAATCACTTGAGGCCAAACATTGGGCCAAAAAACATGCCTGAGACTACATGAAAGGGGAAGCACTCCACTTACATGATCAGAAGTTCATAACAAACATGAGCGCTTCCAAGATAAAATTTTGAGTGCTTAAGAAAAATTTATAATTTGAAGAATTAGGAAAGAGTAAAAAAATTTAATCACCCTTTTTGAGAAGCGCCAGAAACATCGAAAGGTATTTTTGAACCGAGCCAATTTGGACAACGTTTCATGGAATTTGATGCCAATCCAGAATACATGCTGTGCATAATTATGCTGAGATCACAAAGGAAGGCATAGCTAATGGAGTGGTAGAAAGTGGCGCATGTTAAAAACCCTCACTTGCAGGAATCTTAGCAGCAACAAATGAATCAGCCCACATAAAAAGCCTCCTGGTTAACTGGCTTACATGTTACAAAGAAGCAATTTACGACATAGAAGCTGATGAAAACTCCGAGCTATGCATTCCTTCCACTGTTCACAGCACAGCAAGAAACGGATGGCAGAATTTTGGTTGAATACTCATGAGAAGACATCAGGCATCTTTAACACCGTAAAGGTGAGGAATTTCCAAGGAAATTTTGAGAACGTGATTACAAGTGGAACTGCAGAGACGTCTGCTATTACTGCGCCTCACATTTGTGAAGCTCCTAATGAAGAATAAAATATAACTCTTACCTCATAGCTAACAGGTCACATCAATGGACTAACCGTTCTGACCCAGTGCTTAGCCACCAGTGCCTAAGATCTCAAAAGCACACCCTCCATTTAGCATGCACTGGTGCCTAGGCACACACAACTCAAAGATTACCTGCGGCAGACGGCATTGGGTAAACATTAAATGAGGTCACCTACAGGCGGAGGGGGTGGGCCACTGTGCCCTGCTCTTGGGGATCCTTGTCGCCCGCCAAAGTTGCCACTGCCATACCCGAAATCACCGTAGTCACTGTAGTTATCATAACCATAATCACCATAGTAGTCGTCAGCATAGCCACCATGATAGCCATCATAACCCATCTCATCATAATAGAAATCGCCACCTGATGACATAATCAGCCATAACACAAGGTGAATGAAGCCCAAGGACACCCACCTCTGTTGAAGCCTCCACGGTAACCCCCCATAGGGGGGCGCCCTCCTCGCCCGCCTCCCCCTCCTCCACCGCCTCCTCCACGGTGCATCACGCGACCTCCCGGGTAACCCCAGAAGTCTTCATACCTGCATATGCGCAAAAGTAAAATTAGCATAAATCAAGTGTTGCATAATCTTGCCTGAACGCTTGTTCTCGTTTGCGCTGCTCCTTCTTCTTGTTCTCTGTTGGAGGCTTTGCCAGAGAAATCTCCATCACACTACCCTCTCCCAATTCCTGCTTAGGAGGCAACACTCACACAACCAGAGCGCCTTATCAGGGAATCACCAACCTTTCCGTTCAGGTCCTTCATGGCAGCCAGAGCATGCTCCCGCTCCTCAAAGTGCACAAAGCCATAGTCTTTGATTTTCTTCACGCGCTCCACTTTGCCAAACACCTCAAATTTCTCCCTGATCTGGTCCTCTGTGACGTCCTGTTTCAGGTTCCTCACGTACAGAACTTTCACCTGTTGATATTTTCGTTATCATAAACAGCCATAAGAGGGTGGTTGAGGCGCACCTTGGACATGGTCTCCTCATCTGGTTCTTCCTGGGGATCAGCCCAGTCCACAATGATGTCGCAATTCCAAACCCTTTGACGCCCGTTACCAAGCTTCCTCTTGGCAACAGACGCTGATTTGTGACTGTCGTATTCAAGGAAAGCAAATCCACGATTCTTCTTCTTTGCATCATCAGCAACGTTGTAAACAATGACGTCAGTGAGCGACTCTGTGGTTGCCAACAGTTTAGTAATACACAAACAGCAAGACTCAGGTTCAGTACCTGTCAATTTTGAGAACTCTTCAATGATCTCTTCTCTTGTTTTGCTCTTTGGAATGTTTCCAACAAACAAGCGTACATTTGCGACCGAAACATTCACTTTCAACCTACGAGTGGGTTTGATTTCGTAATTATCCAACTGAAGAAAAACAAATAATCAATACACATTGACACTCCAGAGCCACATTGCATACTTGCTTAACAGCTTCCTGAGCAGCATCTCTCGTTGTGAATGTAACGAAAGCGTAGCCTCTGTTGAGCCCCGTAAGAGGCTCCATCATCAAGCGGAAGTCCCAGATTGGCCCACAGTTCTCAAACAACGGAACAAGCTCATCTTCAAACATGTCTTTGGGGATTTTGCCAGCAAAAACCTGGAAATCACATGAGAGTGAAAGGCTAGCACAAAATCCTTCTGCACTGACCTCGTGTCCGGGGCCTGGTTGATTCTTTTCTCCCCATCCAGGGGGAGGACCTCCATACTTCCTCTGACCGGTTGTAACATCGAGTGTGTAGCCTGTTCTGTCCAGCAGCTCTTTCAATTTGGCCTCGTCAGGACCTGGTTTCTTAACACCTCCTTGGTCAGCCGCAGCTGCAGCAGCTTGTTGAGCTGCCATTTTGTTCTTCTGCCTGTACGTCTTCATGACACCACAGAGGAAGGCACTCTTGTTGCTCACATGGTCTAAGTTACTGCACTGAAATTCTTTGAGGACACCAATGCCGTCCTCCGCTGGGAACTCCTTCAGGGCATCCAGGGCCCTTTCATCCAAATCACCATGAGACAGAATACCTAATACACAGTCAATGCAATCCCAAGTTCAGCAAAGGCAGATTTCACAAACCTGATTTGTAAATGTCATCCAACTCTTCAGCTACTTTAGCGTTGATTCCATACTCAATCAGTTTATCATAATCTTCAGTATGTTCATGATTTTCTTCCTTTGTGGTCGATTCCTCCTCTGATGGTACTTCCGGTTTAATTTCAGCTTCTTCCGCCATTTTCAAAGTCTAAACAGATTCTGAAAGTAAAAAGAAAAAAATGACTACTACAGTATAATCTCAATATGTCTAACTCCCATAATTTGATTTTCTCTATAACTTGAAGCCATTTCGAATCCCCCAGTCCCTCCCTATACCCGTACATTGAATTTTGTAACGATATGTCAGACTCCCATAACTCGAACTCATTTTCGTCCCCGTGGGTAACTTTAGATACCTCTATGTCGAAGTTAACTCAAATATGCAAATTTTTCATGCCTAGTGCAATACTAGGGAAACTTTGCCTGTGATCCCACCTTTTTCAAAGTTGACAGCAAGCGGTTCTTAAAGAGTAACTCCCAAATTCCATTTATGCTTGCAATAGGTGTGAAAACAACGATGCACAGCCTCATTCATTGCGTTTCTTTGTGGTCAGCATTGTTTAAAGACATAGAATGATAACAGAAATCTACAATATCAGAGAAATTTTGACAGGCACACAAGACTTCAAAGGGGGTGGATACTTGGTATATTAATGAGCAGAGGGCAGTATTGGGTTATCATTTGGTCTCTGTACATACACTCGTCATGGCTATGAAGAGAAAACCCAACTCGACTCAGTTTGTTTTCCATGCTTGAACAGCTTGATCCATGTTACCATATCTTGAAGGCTCTATAAGTGATTTCGACTGTCCCTTGAAATTCGTTATTTCGAGATTATACTGCATAATAAAAAGAGGTCTAGTGGTGCACATGTACTAATACAGAAACCTGGAGAGCAAGACAATTTCAAATTTGGCAGGGTACCAGGAGAAAAAAAGAAATGTAGTGAAGCAGTTTAAATGAAATACACTCCCTGGGAATAAAGTTTAAACTTGGCAAGATCAACATGGACACAACATCAAGAGTGGAATAAGGTACATAAATATCAATTCGTATCATGGCTTAAGTGAGTGAGAATTGTGTCGGATAAATCCTTTTTCTTGGTGGCTATTATAGCAGCCTGTTGAACAGTTGAGTACTGAGTGATATGTCTATATGTCTATCTGTTCAGTGTTCAACTTTTCAAGACTCCAAAAACTGAAAGAGCAATAGTCTTGGGAACCAGACTAATTCATCATCTCAACTTTGAATCCACACACTTCAATCTTCAGATAATACAGCTTATATTTATAAGATGTGTAAAGATCTCCAGTGGAGAGGTAATTTACAAATTATTCCCTGATATTGATAAGTGAGGTATCATTAATTTTGATCTGACAGGCAGCCTCCAACTCTCCTGTAAATCACAGATTAAGCTGTGTCTATTATTCTATAAATTTTATACTGCCAAATTGGGTCATTCACTCATTCGCAGCACAAGAGCGCACTTTCCCTTTCCTCTCAGCATTATGCAACTAGGTCAGGAATGTTACAGGATAAAAATAGGTCATGGATTTGCGCACTGCGATGTTCGTCCTCTCAGAAACAATAACAAGCATACCAATAAGATGGCACGTAAACACACGTAGAAAACATCGTTGACGCAAAGTTTCAAGGTCATCCTAACCGATATCAACAATAAAAAATCAAATCAAAATTAGCAACACGCAGACCATGGCCAACATACGGGCAGTTCAATCCCGCATGCACAACCAGAAGATTTGCTCTGGCAGTTCACTACGAAAGTAAAACGCATTATATAGAGTGAAAGCAGCTTTACCATGCGAAAAGGAAAATGACATGCATATCTCTGAAAGGTATGGCACATAATACAAGTAATGGCCACGACGAAAAACTCACCCAAAGATGAAAAATTAGGAATAATTCATGGAAAAACAAAGCGCGTAGAGAACACGCCAATATGACGCTGGTACAATGGCGGCGGTCACGTGGTGCATGCACGGGGACGCCGTCCATAGTGCACGGTGCAGTACTCTCGAAATAAACTCAGCAATCGACTAATTGCGCTAATTTAAGTACGCCAGCTCATTTATAAATACTTAAAAACGTCTTCTGGGCAGCTTACGCAGATGATGATGCTATTTAATTATTGTGATTGTCGATAATTAATATTTAACACCCAATAGCGTTGCATTGTGGGATATGTTGTGTAGCAGCCACTAGGAAAACAACATACAGTTTCCTGTGGAAAGTGTTGGCATCTTTCGCGCTCTTTCTTGGCGATCAACGAATGTCATGCTGATGTAACACTCGAGTGATGTCTTCCACGATTTCCCCGTGCCAATTATACGCGCGAGCACTGTTTGGTCTCGTTTTCTCATTCAACATAGCCACTGTTGTGTGCCTTGATGCGGATGACAGGAGTTGTCAAAATGGGGAATGTACAATATCAGACGACTATGCCCACCCCGATTGGTCGCAATTTCAAGGACACTTAGGTCCATTTGGCAGTGGAATAGCAGATGCAATACCGATAGATGAAATAAATGAATGGTGCTCAGTGCAGACGTTTCTCAGTGATTATGTTTTGCCAAGACAGCCCCTTGTTTTTAGGGGAGCTGCTAAACTTTCTCCAGGGTTTCAAAAATGGACAGACGAGTACTTCCTAGATTTGGAAGATGTACCTCGTGATAACCAAGTGCTGGTCGAAACAGTGAAAAAGGAGGATCGAGGGCAGAATACCCTGTTCATGAATTTCTTAGACTTTGTGGCCTCATATAATGCAAGTGGACTTTACATGGTAGACACAGTGCCAGAGTTCATTAGGTATGTTTCTTAGATTTTTATATTTTACCTACTTCAACTTGTATTATTAAAGAGTGTATTGCAAAATTGAATATCTACATAGTTTTACATGCATCAGGTTAATGCATCGTATGAGTATGTAATGAGGTAATTAATGCATAATTATAACATATACTATATAGTATACATGCAACATGATTCATGTGAATTAAAAATAGTAGAACTTGAGAAAAAATTGCAGGTTGGGCAATATACACCTGCCTCTCGAACATGCTGAAACCTCAGCCTATAAATGAGCAAATTATTTATTAAATTAATCATTCAATTAATTTATCCTAGCTTATCATGGTATATACATGTAGTGTATACATGTAATTGAATAAGTGCATCAAGCAACTTGAACTTTGTGCTTTTAATTTTTCTTTTCTAGAGATGATTTGATAATTCCTTGGCCTCTTCAATGTGACCAGCTGTATGAGCAACGAATTGTGAACACTGTGAGTTTTCAACTTTACATTTATAAAGTTCCAAACAATGTTTTATGCTTGATGTTATTGGTAGATCATGTGGTTTAGCAGTGGAGGAACGAAATCTGTGGTACATACAGATTCTGTGGACAACATTAATTGTATCTATCGTGGTCAGAAGGAATTTGTGATGGTCGACCCTATGAGATTTGGTCATTTGGTTGGTGCAGTGAATTTCGATTGCAATTAGCTAAATTTTTCATTCATCAGGTCGACATAGATCATCCTGAAGGCGCCTATTCCAGTGTAGACGTTGACAGGTATTTTCATGATGATCCATCTCTTTCCCATTATGATTAAGAGGTACCATAACATTATGATTTATAAATGAACGTTATGATTACGTTGCTGCACCACTCACTGGCAAATATACTATACTGAGCTGCAAAAGAAACTTTACATGTCTTGAAAAGCATATAGAGTAGTGCAAACTAAAATTATCCTTTATATATGACTTGTGCATGGGTGTGTTTGGTATCCCTCCGTGATTAAGTATTCAGAAGTTGGAGTTTCTAGTGGTCACCTGGAATTAGCAAAAATGTTGAATGTGGGGTAGGGGTCAAAACTCAAAAACACACTTTAGATGGAATGATTTTTTATTTTTTTTAAATGCATAAAAATTGTCGTTGATAATGAATGTGGCCCCTCATGGCCTCAATACAGGCCATGCACCTTTGGCTCATGCTGCGGATAATAATTCGGATCCTCTCCTGGGCCAGTGCACCTCTAAAAGGATGAAGTCTTGCTTTTTGAAGTCATCGTTGAACTGTTTGCCCACTTATTGGGGGGTCCGTGGGATCCGTCGATATCATCTGCAGTCCGGTAGATGGACGGAAACGGTCTCGGAGGTGAATCAAGAGGATTGAAGGATCCTGCCTTCTGGTCATAACCCGAAGTCTCCCAGATCTTGGTCAATCTTCCGCTGTCTCTTTGGTGGTGAAGCATAGACGGAGGGTGAGCAGTGTAGCCATTGTACAATTAAAAAGCAAGAAACATGTTGTACAGGAACAGCAGCCTGAATTATTTATAGAGTGCACCCTCTTTCCAATGAGCTCAAAGGGTACATTGAGAAACGAAAGGTGGCAAACAACTCGCGAACCGTCGAAGAAAGAATGACAGTTGTTTGATTAATTTCCATGCATGATTTTTGGTGATATTTGAAATGAACAACTTTCTTTGTTCATCTCTATTGTTGTTCAACCAAGCATAATTTTCCTTTTTTTCTCTTCATGAATTCATTGAGTGACTATTTAGGACACATGTAACTGATTAGAAAGAGTTCAAATTATTTTGAGCCCATGATACAATAAATATAAAACTGTATAGTTTCTTTTGTTGGTCAGTATAGTATTCATAACGTGACCATGCATGTGTGTCGTGCATATTATTTGATGAGGTTTTTTTCTTGCAGGGTCGATTACTCAAAATTCCCTGGATTAGCTGAAACAGAATATAATACAATTAAACTTGAAGCTGGTGATTGCATTTACATTCCATACAAATGGTAATAATTCATAGTTTTATTATTAATCAACTGATCAGTTCAACCTTTGCAGGATTCACCAAGTCAGATCCTTTGACAGCAATATTGCTGTAAATATTTGGTGGGACGCTCATGGAAACCAGGACATAGATATGGAGGATTGCCCGTTCTCCTACGATCCTTTGTTAACAATGTCTCACGTTATTCTTCATTCTTCTGAAGAAGGTGATTCCAATAACGTTGCTGAGATCAAGTATGTCACAATCTTCGATTCTGTGTTTGTAGTTCATTGAAATTTCTGCTTGCTGTTTGTTTTTTTTCGTAGAGATGAATTCCTTCACTTTGTCACACCGGGGCCTAAGGATTTTAACGCCTTTCTTGGATATCTCGTTCCAGTGAGTCCTAAATAATTGGTTTTCTTTGAACTTGTACTTGAGTAATTTTTTTATTTAACAGGAGAAAGAGGAGCTTGATGAAATGAAAGTTGGCATTGGTTACCTCTTTCCCATCAAAAAGGTGATTTAATGCTGCATTTGATCTTACTCCTTTAGATATATTTTTTCCTATGGCAGATGTTTGCTTTATTTGACGTTGATCGCGATGGAAGGATGACACTTGCGGAATCAAAATCATTACCAGAAGAGGTGGGGTCACAATTTAAGATGCTTTCATCTGCATATTGGGTGGAGCCGTAAAACCCCAATCACTCACTCTTTCATCTGCATCAGTCGTGCATGTACTGTTGTGGCTGATTAAATCTTATTTATTTTTTGTTGTGAAAGAAAATTATATTACTCAATATGGCGTGTCATTGCAGGCATGGGAAACAGTGAGGGAAGAATTGCAAAAAATGGATCTAATTTTAGCGAAGATTGAGGAGGAGATCCAGAGATTGGACGATGAACCGGGTCATTGGGAGCGATATCCCGATGGACCATCCGACAGAGAGGAGCTGTGACAAGCAGATGTGCAATAAGAGTTCAGATTTCAATCGAGACATTAGATAACTCAGGCTTATAGTCAAGCATGGAATTTAAAAGAAAGATGAAGTTAACCTAGTGCTAAAAGTTAATTGTAAGTTTCATTATTTCATACATGTAGTCAGTCACCTTACATTCTTCATTCTGCATTTCGTCTGCATAGAATCTCAAAACTTATATTACTGTTGCTTATTCTAAGAATAAATATACTGGAAATTAAGATTTATTGCCATCGTGTTCATTAAAGCTCTAGGTATGTAATGTACATGTATAATATAATTCATAACTCAATTCATAATATTTTAATTTCTTATACATTGTATACATTTTTTAAACATCTATTTAGGGAAAATATAAACAATCTGAACATGAAGAGAATCAAATAATATATGGGTATGTATATATTTTATGTCAGATTATCTATAATGTAAAGTTCCCAAATGTTGACCACTGAGTTAAAATCTATTACATACTACTGGATATCTATCAAAGTTTTAGGAATGTTGATAAAATATGCTTCAGGAGCTACTTGCTAGTATTCTGTTACAAACATGCTACAGCTGCATGCTCATGTAATATACATTAATTGTTATATTTTAATATTTTCATTGAATATCCACCGAAAAATTCAGCAATGAAACATAATTGTACTTGTTATACATAGTGCGGTGTCTGTACGTATGCATTCGTACGCATCACCATGCAAGGCAAGGTAATGCAAGGTAAGATTGAGGTTTACGGCTCCACCCAAACCATTCGGGTGAAGTGGGCGCCAGAACAGAAACCCGGGCTGGGGTTTTGTCCGATTTTTATCGATAAATCCCAAGGGTTCTTTTATCTTCATCCTGCATACTACCATAAACAATAGTACACAGCGCCCGGCTTTGTTGCACATTGGGGGAGCAATGCATAGTTACTGAAGAATTATAGTTATAATTACGAATTGTAATTCACAATCATAGGCTCGTGGCCCGATGGGGCTTCGAACTCGGAACCTCGACCTCCACGGTCGGCATAGGATTGCAGGTAGCCGATCAAACTGACTTAATACCTTTTCGATGACCCCGGCCGCCCCACTTGCCACTTTTCGGGGTGATGAAATATATTAATTCCACCAACCCTATTCCGACATAACCCATTGCTGCGCAACAATTTGATTTTCAGCTAACAATGCCCGTGTTTCGTCCATTTAGACGATGTCACCATTGTGACCCCGACATCATTGCCGTGGTTGTTGCTGACCTCCCGCAATGGTCGCCGATTTCCCCATCTGTCAACCCCTCCTCGGCCCTCTCCAGCTGTTGACTCTGTCTGATAGAATCTGTCCGTTGGACAGCGAAGTGGACGGCAATCTAATGAAACGTCAAATCGTCTGACAGCCATGTTTTCCTCGGCTTTTCTTACTTCGCGAGGTCTTAAGTTCGTTATTGTCACTGCGTTGTATATTGCTGGAATCTTGTTCGACCAGGAACGTTTGAAGAATCCAATCATTAATAGATGTCGAATCACACTTTATTCAAACAGTTGGTTGCGTGGGGTTAGGGCTGCATAGAATAGTCGAGACAGATTCGAAAACACACCAATTACTGCCATCGTTATTTGAAATTGGATCATTGGAAGCATACGTTTGCACGCAATTCCTAAGTAATCATAATGATTCACATTCTCGTAGACTGGTACAATAGGCTTATCCAGTATCCACTACATGTTCACGCTATTTCTCGGATGTCATATGTTGTAACGGCATCATAGATAAGAAACTTAGACAATGAACTTAACCATAATATAGATAGTATTTTGCAGTAATTGATATAGTTAGGAAAACGTATATCATTTAACGTCAAAATATTATTTTCTTGTACAACTTCTGTAGTTGAGGCCAATTAAATCCTCAATAAATTTGTCAATACAGGTGAATGAGGTGATACACCAAATTACATTCAGAATTGTCGGACACTGTAATTACTACAGTCACGCATTTTGTGTTGAAGATGCAATCATCATTAGGAGGTATATGCGAATCAAATTTAAACTCGGGAACCACAAATAAAACGCTCATTAATGATAATGCTCATGTTGTTATTCTTATCACTTAGGCCGATCACATGTACACTGTGCCATGTAATACCATTCACATTAAGACGCTCACCCATCGCGGCTACACGTACCACATTCTGCCGCCCTCACTTCCTGCCACATCATCGAGACACAAGTATTGATCTGTACAGTGTTCCTCGGGGGCAAGAAGACGAATTTGATTGTCATGGGGTGCTCAAAGTTGTACGTCTTTTTGGCAAGAAAATTGTCCGACTGTGACAACTGATGAATAGCATTGGAGATGAAACTGGATTTTAGCGGCGATTCTTCTGGCCCAGTCTTCGCTTCATTGATTTCTAATTTCTCGAAGACGCTTCTGGTGGTGCCATATATAGACCAACTCAGCAATTAAATTCCGATTCACGAGGAATGCACGGATCTCAGAGATGCGTTTACCATACATACTGGAGGCGCGGGGAATAGCCTGTGGTCAGCAGCTATCTGAACAATTGATTAGACCCTCGGGAGCCTTCGTAGTCAGTGGGTCTGAAAGAAGCCCGCAATTGATTGCAATGTACGATGGCAGCGTTTTGATAGAAGATCAAATAAGAGCACTCGACTGAAACGTCGATGGCCGACCGCCCTTGATTTGGATGAAGGCAATGAACGAGATTTACTATGCTCCCAAAAAGAGCACCAGTCACACACAACGGCTATTTCGGTTGTGGGGTGATTGCCTGCCGAGCAGCATGCATTGTTCATTTACCGGAATACCGCTGTGTTCAAGTACTAAACAATAAACAGAGGTACTCTGCGATGAGAGCCGCTACCAACATGCAATTGTTGGCATAAACACGAACCATAAACCTAGCTCTTAAAATTATCCTGGGTTGGGTTTCATTTTTACATGTATATTCGTATTTGTAGCATCTACTGTGACATAAACTATAAAGTGCTGAGATCACAAGTCACCAATGAATATCAGTCTGCGTTATATACAGAAAGAAAACTTTCGCGACAACAGACTGAATAAAATTGTTAACCGTTCACAGACAGCGCAAAAGAAGGAGCGAGGGCATATTGCTACTCGTTCTTCAGCCCATTTGAAGAAATCGCAACTCATGCGGTCAAAGTAACTTCTGCGTGATGAGGACTCGGAGAACGAACCAATTATTCCAACGACCCACTTCCCCATGCTTCAGGTGCTTTCTATGGGACTTTTATGCATTGAGAAGCTCTATTAACTCGAGCTAAGCAATAACACCTCTCCAATAATCACACCATCATCACACAAAAGAGAGAATAACAATACACAAAATGATCTTGAATGCAGGTATACTGTACGCTCAGTTCCATTTCCTGTAATATAATGCCAACCCGAAGAACACTATGTATAAGTGACAAATTGTGATAAGCATTTCTTGGTATAGTGTTGTCGCGCAAAGTAATATATAGAAAACCCCCATATAAGGCTTAATCTACCTGCCCACACTAGACCAACTCAAAAGATATAAGAGCCATTTCAGGCCAGTAAAATGGTCCATTGACCTCCCTCACTGTCCAAAACTAATAATTCATGCTGCTGAAAATGCCAGCAATCGTTTTCACGGAGCAAGGGTCAGAACTGAAGGTCCAAAATGTTCTGCATTCATACATCATAGGAATTGCACCATTGAGGTGTTTGCATCGCATACATATCACTCGTGCCTCGGTCCCAATGCGAGTGGATGATGCTTTTATTTTACCCTCGCCATATATTCCTATGGCCCTATGTTTGGGCTTTCGAGCTATGTACGACTTCAGGAAGCTGACGCATGGTCACTTGTCCTTGGGCTTCCGTCTGCGCGTGCCCTTGTTAAGGTGGTCATCGACATGAAAGAAGCAAAAGATGAAAGGAGAACACACACGCTGCACTGACGGCTAAATAGATTATGGAGATTTGAAGCTGAAAAGTGCCTCACGACCTACGAACACAAATGCACTTTGCCTTCAAGAGTGTCGATTTGTTTAGGTTTGCCTGACTTTGGCATTGACCCCGTCTTCCCTTCCTGTAATTTCACTTTCTTTGCGCTTTTGCTACGTTCAATTTCACCCTTAATTCAATTGAGATAACTAAATAGAATCCTTTTTATAATCATTTCAATGGATTTAGAGAGATATGCAATTCTTATTGGCAATGCTATGCATCTACTGTGTTGTCTAGACTTTCCCCATGCACAAAGAACGACATTCCACAGACCATAAAACAAGCGAAGATCAAGCAACCCGGAATTCCTTCGGGAATGCAGGATCGAGAAATTAATGGTGATCAGGACGGATCCGATGACCCGCTCCTACGCTCCACTAACCTATTTGAATCTGGGATGATCCATCAGAATTATCCGATATACTCTCTGAAATCTAAACCCATCTGGGCGCTTGCCTGCTTCAATGAACACTCAGATGACGTCGCTAAGATAAGCTAGAATTGCGTCCGATACCCGTGACATATGGAATCTGGAATTTAAGTCGGACATTTATCAACGAGAAATACCAAGTACAAATAAAGCAAGTGTATGCATACACGTTACACTATTATATACACGGTGCAAGATAATGTTCAATGATCTCTTCATATTTTTTCTTTGGGGAATGTAAAGTGAGAATCACTGGTCGTGTGCATCCGTCATCGGCGCCCCCTTCGAAGGCTATTTGACAGTGGTCAATTTCATGCTTCGATGCCGAACAAGCGGAATTCTGTGCTGAGCTGCAAGCAAGGTGACTCAGCGATATTCTGTCGGCGTAGGGATTTAGAGATCTTCTCTGATCCCCTCGCTTGTCCTTCAGGTAGACTTGGCTGATAGCCAGGGTTGTCAATTATCATCCAATGAAAAATGGATTACAACAATGTTACAAATGATTTATCCATAATTAACAACAGATGGCATTCTGTTATGCGTGCATAATTGACCTTTGGTAGGAGTGTATATTATGTAACAAGTGCGATCCAATGCTGATGGGTTCACTCGTCGTTAGGAGGGTTAATTGGACATGCACACAAACATGTAAATGACATCTCTATTTCTGACTCATTCATGTATATATTAAGCACTGAAAAACAGGATAATTTTTATTTTGTACAAAATAGAAATACAAAAAAAAAAAAAAAAAAAAAAAAAAAAAAAAAAAGAAGAGACAAGCAAGCGACTCGAATCTCACCCACTCAAAGGGGGAGAGAGTATACAAAAATTCACACTCTCAATCATGAAACAAATTGGGGAATTCAAGAAATCATTCTTTTTTGTTTTGTTCACACAATAATATATCCTAGAAATAATGGATGGAACATATATCAGAGAGAAAGGGCGATGTGACGAAATCGCTAACTGCATGGGCATGGAGGATGAATGATGCGCTTACAAGATGACATAATAAGAGGAGTATTGCAATACTTAGCACCGTAGGCACCACATCGTTACACATAGAAATCACCGATACTTAAATATCTTTGGTGGTCGATGCGTTCAACACGTGATTTATCAAGTTCAAAATACAGATTTAAAAACAAACTTGAAACAAACGTATCACGATTTTTATATATGTATTTTAAGCTACAATTCCAATTCGAGCTAATTAGCAATAGAAACTTAACACTTTAAGAAAATTACCATTCTATGATCATTCAATATCTACGAAATTGGTAGAAAAGGGATAAATGATTGCTATACTTTCTAGCGTTGAGCATGGGTAAGTATGCACGGTATTTTGAAGAAATCCCTAACTCAGTCAGAACACGCTGTAGGCACCCCAGTCGTCATACAATCGACACTTTTTCTGTCCGTTCTTTGAGCATTTTCTCAGAAGCCGAGCCATCTCTATGCGGAGTGCTTCCTCGAGTGACGTAGCGAACTTCAATCTCCTTCTTATTCTTCTTTTTGCGAATCTTTCGTCGACGATGCAAAGCACAGACGACGATGAACACTATGACGACGAGAGCGACGACAATTCCCAAGATGATATGCAGCACGCCGTGGTCCGAATACGATGAGCCACCTAAAAGAAGGAAATAGAACCGAGTCATCAAAAATATCCTCGGGGTTTTGTATCGGGTAAAAACGTAATTAGGTCAAGGTCGCTCACATTGCGTCTCCATCTCATCCGAGTCGTCGTCCACTCCACAATTTGAGTAACCGTCGCAGAGAAGTCGCTTTGAAATACAGTATCCACTTCGTAAACACTTGAATCCGTCACAAGATCCCGCTGAAACAGATATACAGAGTAATACAGAATACTAGTATACAAATAAAATCAAAGTTTCTATGCGGGCTAGTTTCTGCCGGTTTCTATGCTACCATTATATTGTATAAACCCAGAATGCTAGTATATAAATTAGGTCAATACTATAGAACATAATTTATATACTATAGCAAAGGCCTATAAATCCCTATATTCTGGGTTCGTACAATGTGAGTTGAGGTAAAGAAACTATGCAAATGTCAGGTAACGTTGCGCGCAGTTCGGATGACACAGGAGTCCGTTCTTAGAATCAGATCGCATGCGTGACATTTATGATGATCCTACGACGTTAACAACCTTTACATTCCACGAAGGAACCCCTCGGCTGACGACTCTTACCCCCAATGTAGTCAACCTAACATCTGGGTGCACGACACAAGAAGTATCAGGATTCATCTCACCTGTCGTTGGCATTATTTCTGTCCATACTATTCGGAAACCTTTTGCTCCATTTGAATTGTGCGATGTGACGAACCTGGATCGAAAAATATTCCAAATCAATATTGTACTTGAAATTCTGTCACTTAACAAAATTTACAAATTTTTATTTTCGGAATGGCGGAGTGGATGCATCGGAAAACTTACTTCATCCTGAGAAAATTGTCTTCAGACATGATGAGAGCAGACGGGATCGAGCGACCGCAAAGCTGGTAGTCTGGAGGTCCGGACCTGGTTCTGTAAACGAGCAGCACTGCGTTACCACACCCCTGAGCTGCTAGAGATAAATTAATGATTAATCGGATTAAGAATAATACGAAGAAGTTGCGAACATACATTCTAACTGTCCTTCCATTGAGAAAACGTCAAAGGTTAGCAGGATCCTGGAGTATTGATGCCCAATGATGAAGTATTCGCATGTTCTGTTCTTGTCGTACTTATTCGGAGCGGTCGGGTGACGGATGATACCCCCGCCCCCATCTGTATAGTTCCTGTTGCACACTGGAATAAATGGAAGATAATATAATACCAATGGGTGGGAACGTCGCAACGTACTCATAATGGGCGCAGGGACGTAAAACTCGTATCTTGCGCGGAACCCTCTGTCCACTTTGCCATCCTGGTTGGAATGGAAGTTGATCTTCATCCCCATTGCTCCCTCTTCGGACACAACCGGACCAGGTAGGAATTGGTTGCACAATGTTCCCATATCAATTTCACTGCCATCTGGCATCAAGGTGTATAAATGTAAGTAATCCAAAGTGCAGCTGCAAGGGACGATTTTTTGTTTATGTAAAAGTCAGCATGATGAAATGGTAAACCAACTTGTTGAAATTTCCAACGCTAACTTTGAAATTTTCAAAAGTAATCCTGAGCCGTTCGTTCTTTTTCATGTAGAACTCATAAACACAGTTGATGTCATCTGGGTAATTCGCAGGATGACGCGGCGAGTTGAAGCGACCGACTTTTTGTGAGTCACTGTGATACAAAAAATGACACATAGCGCTGGTGGAGGCTGGTGTTCCTGGGATGTCGTAATCTACAATAACAAGAAAAAGTTAGACGATACTGATTACACAGATTTATTTTGATTCAGATCTTACTTGTGACAAATCGATAGTGACCTCGGAATCCTCTGCCGGAGTGCGTTCCATTACTGATGAATATTAGTGCTAAACGCGGATTATTCGTGACTAACTCCCCAGGAAGATCCCGACCGCAAAGAACCTCATCCGGCTTGCTGTCAATGATGTTCTGCCCTCGCAGGTAAGCTTTGACATATCCATTGTCACACCTGAGGTTGGATATAATTATACTTATTATATAATATTATATATTATATTATAATTATACTTATTATATTATATTATTACTGATCTTTAAATAAAAAGTTTTATCTCACCTTTCCGATATGGTTGGAATGTCGAACCGGTCAAACGCAAACTCGACTTTCTCAAGATTCTGCGTATCAACCAATCCGTCGATGTAGTACGTACAAGAAACGTTCAAGGGGTATGTGGACGGATAGTTCGGGCTGTTAATCGTTCCATTGGTCTCTCCGTTGCTGAAAACCCGCTGATCACATTCTGTGCGTAGTTGAAATATGTTACACAAGAAGTAACGAAAAATTTTCCTTACGTGTTCCGCGCACATGTTTTCCATCGGAGTGAATGAAATCTTGAAGGAGCCGAAAGTGATGTAAAGGATATTCTTGAATTTTCCCCACTTACCAAGATTTATGAATCTGTTGGAAATTTCAAACTCAGCTAAGAAACCCTTCCGTTGAATCTTGATATTGTTCTTGATATTCCAATACGTTACATAAGTGCCTTCCGTCGGCTCCACTCGCCCGCTCTGGGTTCGGAATTCAATATGCATATTTTCTGTGGTCGAATAGATGGACATGCCGTGATATTTCTTGCCGCAGTATGTTCCAATGACCGGTGCTTCATTGGTCATTCCGTCGTAGACTTTGACGTGGTCAAAAGGACAACTGAAGGTGATATGAAAGGTACATGTTAACGACTGTAATTCCCTGCCTACGGGGTCATAGCTGGTCATCTCTGACGACCGCTGTTCCTAACGAAGTCATTGTGGAATTTGACCATTGTCCAGTGCCAGTAATCAAATTGCAAGGCTGGCTTTGCGCTCAATCATCATGAGTTCGCACTGGCAACTTATTCACCTCGGCTGTGCGCCATCATCGGATCTTAGGGGATTTGGGGGCGGGAAGCCCACCTAATGGGCCTGAAGCTGATTGCAAACTTGGCCTACGGTGAAGAGCTCTGATTTCTGCCTGGACATGAATAATTTGCTCATTGGGAGAAATGGGCGGCAGGGAATTGCACTGTTCTATCACAATAGTTTCAGCTATATGGTATATATAGATATATATTATTTACACTGGTTAACAATTGAGAAACGTAATCCGTTCTGTAAGTTCAAAGTACTGCGCTATGTTGCTACAATGTTAGTCATGCCTACCTTTTGGGTCGGCCTCCCGTTACGGCATAACACCCAAAACTCGGATATGGCAACATCTTTTGAAGTTAGCTTGGCTCGTACAATAAAAGCTTACGGGCGAACGGATAGTAATAATAATACCAATTATCTTTTTCCTCTCCATCTATTCAAGTAGTTTCGTAGGCTGTGAAATACGGTAGGATACGATTATACTATATGTTACCAATTATCATACATGCGCCAGGAGAGTGAGACATGGAATTATCTTGCGTATGGAGTTAATGTTTACGACATCCCAGTAATTTAACCACCAATGACTAATAAGGATATATTTGTCAGAATTTATATTTCCAGACTGCAATGTGTTTGATGCCTTCAATGTGATATTTAACCTTTCCATAAAAAGGAATGGATCCCGACTTTCTCACCCGATCTCGTCAACCAAGCAAAAACAAATGCTTTTTTATCGTTCATGCAATACCAATAACACATTTAATTTCAAACTGAACAATTCATTGATATCATTTTCTTGACTTGCACACGGCGATTCACAATGTATCAGAAGAAAGCGACTCACTGTGCTCCACCATCATGGAGATCCAAATCCAGGAACGTGAAGCGGATACGCTGCCCTGGAGTTCCCTGCAGTTTGTAATAACACAGAATGTTATCCGGATATACCCCTGGGTACGTAGGGGATCGGATGTGACCCAGGGGAATGTTTCTTCCTCGAATGGTCTGGCCACATGCGGGATGAGGGCCAGGCGTGCCGGTTATGTAGATACCTGCGTGCGAAAATGGGAGAGAAAATATTCCCTGTAGACATACACGCCAATCATACTCAGAAAGGACTTTGCATGGTTACATACAATTACCAGCGTATTCTTCAAATATCATTGCCATGCAGTGTGTACATGTTACAAGGGTGCGTACATCTGCTATTGTTCTGCTCTGGTTTCATTTTGCACTAACGAAGCAAGTATTTTCAGGCACGCAATTCGATCATCAGCTGTCCCTTCCTGCAACAGAATGTGCCAGGACATTCTGATTCAATTGGTGCCATTTGGTGGTTAGGATTTCCGCGTACCAGAGCAGCAGAAAACGCCATAAACGATGCACGAATTCAATACGCGTGAACACACCATGCTATTATGGCAAGAATGGTTATCTTTGGACATATTCTTCGAGACATGAGGAAACACGCAACCCATTCGGGTGATACGGACGCCAAAACAGAAGCCCGGAACCGGGGTTTCCCCCTATTTTTATCGATAAATCGCAAGGGTTCTTTATCCTGCATACCGTCCTAAACAATATCACACAGTGCCCGGCCTTGTTATGCAATTGGGCAGCACTGTCACCGAATAATTAAAAAAAATTATAACGAATTACTGTTATAATTCACAATCATAACGCCCGTGGCCAGATCGGGTCTTGAACCCGGGACCTCGATCTCCGCGGTTGGCAAAGGATTGCAGTGAGCCGGTCAAACCAAATTAGCCCATACATTTGCTTTTCGAATCTATGAACAAAAATGACATATTTTTCGTTTTATTTACTCAATATGTGTATGTTAATTCAGCCAAAGTAACCTATTTTACAAAGTATATACAAGTATTGCACAACATTGAAATTGAACTCACCATCATCAATGAAGGAATAGTTAGCGCTGAATCCATAGTCAACATCTTTGGCGTCTGAATAGAACCCAAGGATGAAATTGTTGTGCATGGAAACCAGCAGATGAGGCAGCTCCTCTGGTTCCGAGCCACAGTACCTCCCGTGAAGAGGTACGTCAAGGAGGCTCTCATAAGGATCTCTAACCCGAGTGAACACATCCACGAAGTCATGGGAACATCTGGAAAGAAATAAGATAATTGAGTCCCTAATTTCTGTACTACGGAGGCGAAGAAGATATGTTTATGATTTTTACATCAGTGTCAATGTGCAAGTCTTGTACGACCTTCGTTATCTATTTCGTCCAGAAATGGCGACGGATGCCATTAACGTCACATAACGCAGGCCAAGGGCAATTGCAGCTCTGCTATTAAAATGTCTTATGGTCCAAAGAGACGTTGCAAATAGGGAGGGTGGTATATATGAGCGGATTGGGGATAGACATGTAGTGTCTACAGAGATACATGTACGATCGTAGGCCAAATCTATGTGTTCTAGTTCAGTAGCATATATTATGGCTGCGATCTAGCCATCAGGAAAACATTATGCCATCCCTTAGATCTATGGTATGATTTCATAAACAAATTTCAGGTTCGATATTGGGCTAATATATTTATGATATTATCAGTTGGCAACACCGCATAATAATACCAATGAGTCATTCACAATTTCCAACTCTACTTAATCAATTATCATAATCATATGGACGAAGAAGGCGATCGAGTGTGAGCCATCAAATGCGCGTGTATTTACTGATGCAACACAGCAGGTTGCATCTTGTACTGTGGGGCCACTTGTAACAACCGTGGGCTCTCACTCCTCCTCAAAGTGGCTTCAATCAAACTGACAGTTCTCTGGTTTCTATATAGTTTCATCTCCCCTCATGCCATCTCTGTTCACGAAGGCCTTTGTTGAGAAATGTAGACATTAAACCACCGACGACATTGATTCCTATGAATTGCGATGTTTCTTATCTCGTAATTTAAATTGAATATAAAACCAAATCATTCGACGCCTTTCTTATCCACCCCAATACCATCTTAGATAAAGGCAATTTAGTTTCTAGGAAATAACCCATTTAATGGCATCTTTAAGATGATGGAGATTCGGGGCAACACTTGTAGAATTCTTGAAATGTCTTCTTTGGGTCCGCAGACTAAACTGACTTTGCAAGGGAAAGAAATGCTTTATCCATAGTTTGACTGGTCTGGTTTATCGTGAGAATTGCTGATCAATTTATCAATTGATAAGATATTTATATCATTCAAAGTACCCACATAATATGAGGCTGGCAAACCATGGGGTTCTCATGGCTAGTTTTAGAAAAGCAATTTGGAGAGACAGAGGAATCGGTAACAATCGATTCATTCGGCAGACGAATGTTCTCTGGTGGTACTCGCTGTCTTGATTTCTCATTGCATTAGTCCATCCACGTAAACCTCATCAAGTCAGCCTTGGAAGAGAAACACCAAAGAAGAAATCTTGGCCTTAATGTGGGATTTAGCGATTGCTGACAACAGAATGTATTCAGGTCATTGAACCTTTACAATGGTTGCTGATGGCACGTCTTTGGAATACTCAAAGTCGTTATTGAAACGGCTGTCTGTTGTAATTAGATATGAGCAATGGTGGGAATGGTGGTTAATGTGCATGGTAGCATACTGGTACGTATGGTAGAATTGAGTTTTGTGGAAATCAAATCTATAGATCATCCCCAGAAGCATTATGTGGTAATGTCCTAACAGCAAAATGTATTCAATCTTAGACCACAACAAACGAATTTTATTTCATCTTCACACGAACGTAATTATTTGCTGTGTTCCTAGATGCAATTGCACTAATTGAACATTGCAACCGATATTTTCACTCAGATTTTCTGTTGTTATTTTAACTGTTGTATAGTGACGGTTTCGACATTAATTTTAGTGGATGCTAATGAATCATTTCAGAAAGGAATTGAATGTTAATGGAAGTGCGAGCAGCTTATCATATTATTAAATGCTTTCATCTTGTGTTACTATTTATTTATTTATAATTATGTGGGTGTTTATGTATATATATACATAGGACGATAGAGCTCTATAGAGTTCAGTAATTAGTTTATACTGACCACAGTGCTGAAATACGATTAATTTGAAAAATGATGCGCTCTTGTCTAGAATTTTTCAATTTTCATACGCTCTTTATAACGATTCATTTTTGACTATGTTTTTTCCCCTTCTCCCCTCCTTTATTTAGGAGGGAGGCTATTGTTACAAGACACGCCCTGCAGTACATGAATTAACTTATCCATGTGTACTGTCGGGGGTCACTGCAACGTGGCCCAAGACGGAATCCATCAACACAATTCAAAATTGATGTGCATCCACGACTTCTATCATTCGCAGTCGATTAGACGTGAATGGCCGAGGACACACTCGATTAGAACCTGACTCCGAGAAGGGATGGCATCCAGTTCTTCATCTATCAGAGGTCCTTGGCGCCATCTGTGTTTCTCGTTGCGTACCTGCATAATACGAGGAACCAGAGCGACCATGCCAATTAAGAACGAGGCAGGTGCTTCGTATGCCTTTTCACTCCGGTTCCAATCGCTCTTCTCAGGTGCGTCTCATTGGAAGGTATAAGCCCTCCTGCGGTGTTTGCAATGACTGAACACGATGAACGACCATCGAGGAATTTTTATTGATAAATATTGCTCATCACAGTTTACTAATATTGATGGCTTGCAATATGCGCAATATATCAAGCATTCTTTGCAAAGTCCAGAATGGGTGTGAAATGCGAAGCCATGCTGATGATCTCAATGATTGCATAACTGATGCAGCATGCGGTGCGCTTGGCTTTGGAATCAGAGCATTATGGAGAGGATGTGCACTGATAATGGCCATTATGGAGGGGGCTGAGGAGGAGATTAGGGAAAGTGCTGGCGAGATATGAAGCATAGTTTAGCCATCTAAAGGTCGACGGCTCCGGAAGATCAGGCGGAGGAGGAATAGCGACTAGGAAGAGGTAATTAGGGAGTGGTACAAAGTGAGAGAGGTATCGCACGAGTGGGGAGATGAAGGAGTCAACTTGGTTATGTTTTGTTCTGCTAGCTCATTCCTCAAAGCATTAATCATAGTTGGATGCAGTTTATTACCGACGCCTCTTCTCCATTACCAATGACGTGCGAGCCAAAATACCAATACTTTGGGTTACAGCGCGTCTTCTCCGCACCCATCAACCATCCATCTTCAACCAGCAAACCGACAAAAAAATAACCAGTTTACTGAGGCTTGCTTTGAGGAGCATCGAGCAAAAGAGTGACGTGCTCCGTCGTCGAGATGGACTGTGTGTTTACCGCGAGTCAATGCTCGTGCAGAGGGGCCAATTTTTATCCAGAGAGCGTTCATTCACGGGGATCATGGCTCGCAAAGAGCAAAGCAAATGGGCGGGGATCAGGGTACATTAGGGCACAATAGACGGGTCACAATAAGGGGCTTACCTGGGAGGAACTCCGTCGACGTCGAAGCTTGTGAAGTCCAGCATCACCCTCTCATTTGGCTGACCGATGAAACGGTAGATGCACGCCAAGTTATTAGCGTAAACCTTCGGAAAATTCGGTGAAGTGATGCTGCCATTTTTGGAGTCATCAGTGCTCTTGATGGTTATATCACAGTCTGCAAAAGGGCGTTGGAGCAATGGTCATTTGTTTACAATTACAAGGACACAAGAGTGAGCAGTGTTCGATAAGGACTTCTTGGTTCTCTTAATTGCTACCCGGAAATAGCACAGTGATGCCAGTGATCCGTCACTCTGGCGACACTGGAGCCTTTTATATGAAGCACAGCAAGTGACCAATCAATCAAAGCAGGGTTATCGATTGCCACTGTCCACTTTTTGTTTGATTGCCCCAAGGACAGCGTTGGACGAGGCAAAAGGGAATTTGAACCATTTCGGCGAATAGGGCATGAAAGAATCCCGCTCACATGCCCATTTCGCATCGGTGTGTTGCCCGCATCCCACCCAGGGGACTCACTGCAGGCAATTATGCCCTTAATAACACAATGAGTGAAGCATGACCCCAAATGGACGCACGTTTGACCCTGGGTGACCCATGTGGTGCAGGTGAGTGGCTGCAGCCTCTAATATGTCAAGCAAGGATATATAATTTGATATCTTGACTTGGCAGGGGCTCCCAGGGGAAAACGCGCACATCCTGTAAGCGTCACAGAGGGAGTTGATGAAACTAAGACAGTCTTCCAGGAACGATTATTAAAGCATTGCAAGAACTTATACATCCGGAATCAGATATCATCCACCACGTCAAAAACCACGACGTGTTGATTACAGCTTTCAAGACGCCAGGAAGAGATCTGCCTCGCGGATATTTCCATGAACATGTATATATCAATCTCATAATGGACTACTCTCGATCGGCTCGGATATCTTCCTCTCAAGGCCTCGTTTGAAGTGAATGTTAAATATAGCAGGACAACAATTTGCGACAACATGCAGTCAAATGTTGTTTTTCTGTTCAATATAATACACCTTTGTACGCAAACGCTGGCTAATTTTTATCTTCAAATCACCACTGGCTAACACCTTTCTCGTCCATAGTTCTTGGTTTAGCTATAAATTGTGAGAACACACAATATATTAACAGGTATACTGAGCCCGAATGGAGTTAAGGGTGGCGAGCACCGCAGCAACATAATTGGCGAGCAGCGGAAACGCAGAAGGTGAGAACCCGTCACATTCAAAGGCTTGGGTGCATCGGATAACATTGCTCTGAGGTAGCCGTCACTTGCGAGATCATTCTATGATTGGGAAAACCTTTGTTCAATCAAGATATGATAAGGATTAGCATTTGGTGAAGATGGGAGTGATGTGAATTTGCAATCGATACAGTTGCCATTAGATTATGGCGATGCGCATTTGCTTTCCCTTTGATCTTCGTATGAGATTCCTATTAGATTTAGCAAGAGCTTGCAAACACGACATCGAAAGCATCCGAAAATATCCCAAACATCCAATATTCCACTGCAATAGGGTCGTTTAATCTGGTTTACTTTTCCGCCTGATGAAACCGAGGTTTTATGATAGGAATAAGCAGTGCGTCGTTCTGCGGGGTGTACCAGATCAAAGCATCTGATATTTCACTGATCCTATCAGGGGTCGAAATTGGCGAATGGTCAGAACCCGCGTGCCTGGTGAGAAATGAGTAACGACGTCTCCGAAAATAGCTTTCCCTTTCTCCCACAATCAAAGGCTTGATTGTCAGGGAAAGGTAAATTGAGATCTCATCTGAGTATAACCCATCCCGATTAATCTCCGCATGTCTCACAAATTTATTAAACTCGTGCCATAGGTCATATGAGGAGGGGGGCGTTTGTAATAAACTACTCGAAATTGTATCAGCTAATAACTCATTTTTAAATGTCAAATATTGACGTTCGTGCATTTCGCTCTATCGACCGTAAAAGAGATGAATCGTTTGGTAAAGAGAGCCATCAGACTAGGGTACCATCAGTCGTGGGTCTCCAGGGTTCCAAACTGACCTCTGATCAAACATAGGCCACAGAAGATGGTTTGTTAAGGAAGAACTGAGGAGAGAAGAGAGAGAGAGAGAGAGAGAGAGCGACCAAATGAATGTCACCCATCGTTCATAGTCTGACAAATCCAATTAATCTGCTGCATCATGGAGACGCGAGAGATAGATGGACCAGGGAGCATGCCATTTACAAATGAGTGACGACCTGCTGCTATCTCTTCATTTCATCATTGCTGCTCAGTTAAAATGAGTGAGTACTTAGATTTAGCGACGCGCGCCCACCTGGAGCAGACTAATGACCGAATCAGCTGAGCATAAATCATAAGAGCATGCCACTCGGTCAGACCTTTGCTGTCTAATAAATGAAGTAACAAGTGATCGATCAGTCTCGGGTCACAAACTATGGCGAGGAATTGCTTGGAGTTCCCCCTCGTATATTCGCGCTTCTGTTTGCACAAAAGCCAAACAAACGGGCCACAAGACGCGGATTTGTAAATGCATCGAACAACAGCTGCGTGGGACGAGCGGGCAGTTGCTCTAAAATTGCCTGACGAATGACCGGAGCCGCGAGAATATGAAACCCGGCTGAGGGGTCTGTGTGTGGATGATTTTTCTTCTGCCGTGAGAGGGAAAAAAGGTGATGGTTTTACGTGTTCTAAACAACAGATGTTGCTTCACAAATTATGTTTGTTCTAGAGTTTCCGCTGCCTCATCACAGCAAGTAAGCCCCTGAGTACAAGCAACAGCTTTAACTTTTTATCATTATTTTGCAACAGACTACACTCAAAGGCGAATAGTATACCTCACAGAGAAACCCAACAAAAACTGACACTCGACATTACAAAGTGAATTGGATACTTGGTGCTAAGTGAACACGAGCGCAGGAAACAAATGGATTTCTGTTTATTTTTTTTTTTGCGTGTGGATGGGATAAGTTTTTTCCAAGAGGTGAATGCTCATTAAAATAAAGGTTGTTGCATAGCTTGAACACACGTGCAATCCTCTGGTAGTAAATTGATAAGCATATAATATTTTCAATCGGATTTGCTTTTATCACGAAATGTATAGAGAACCAGCAATAATTTTTTGTTAGACTTCATTATTTTATTTTCAATTGAATAAGTTTATTTGTAGTTCATATTTTATGTTTCTTTCTATGTCATATTGCATGTATTTGCGAAATAAATAGTATTATTTATTTATGGTAATTAATTGATTTAATTCACACCCACTGATATTCTGATGACCATTTGGGCATTAAGTAAACTCCAGTCATTGTATATGTTCCGGATGTTTACTATAGCTTAATTTACTTGATAAGAATCAATACCCTTTGGAGATAGTACGTACACATTGTTCTGAAATACTTATGGTTGATCCCCATGACTTCTTTGTATGCATATTGCATATACACAGATGGTGGTTTTATAACCATGGGAGAATAGACTGGGGGAACCTTTTCGTCAAATCGATAGACGCAGGTTAATACGAACAAATACATTGTTGTTTTATATGTAAACTATTAATTCCTCTAATCAGGCTGCAGTATTATATATCTTTGCCTTTTTCAGTATAATGTGTCTGGGCTTGTCCAAATATCGCTGATTGGGGAGGGCAGTCGGTGCGTGCTGACTGCTAAGGCGACATGCTTGATTAGCCTACACCGCTCGAAACTGACGAATTATTGGCGAAGGAACCGGAAATCTACATCTCTGACTTCCAGTCACGGGAACATCGTTCAGTAGCAGCTTCAATAATTTAATAGAACACGACGCGTTCAAGAGAGGGGGAAAGAGAGAGAGGAAAAAAAACATAAACAAAACAATAACAAAGAGGGGGAAAAAGAGGAAAAAAAAAGAAGAAAGAGAAATAAGAAGAAAAGAAAAAGTATCGTGCTAAATTTGGAAGGCAGGCAAGTATCTTGTATAATATCTAGATGTCGTCTGCGTGCGAAGCGCAGCCCGAGTTTTACGATTCCACGGCATTGGAAGACAATGCACACAATTAGGGTTAAATTCCTTTGCAAAATATTATAAACAGATGTTATTTTAGCCAATTATCCTACATCTATAGTGCTACAGCCTCAGATGAACATGCATTATTATTCATCCCAATGCTTTCCCTCATGTAAATCACAGAGATCAGGTATTAAACGGATAGGCCTGTCTGGCCCGCGCCCCACTATGACAGGTTACCATGCACAATATATAATGACTTTATCTTCCACAGATTTTTGCAGAATTGTGAAGAGCATCATCGCCATATTACCAGGGTTTGCATGGGATCATTCAGACGACAAATCACATCTCAATTTGGAAGCATGCTATGGCCCTGCCTCCACTGGCACCAAAGAGATATTGAGCAGCATGCAATATAGGGGCGTGTGGAATCAGCGGACACCGTAAAACGCGAGGACAGATGCTCGAATTGCATGCAACTGGGGCGGAGACAAAACTCTGATCAAAGACTGAGACTATCAAGACAGACAATCACGGATAAACGGCGCAAAAAAAGTCACCGCGACTCGTTTACTGTCATTTGACGGGGAAAAAGCAAACAACACTTACCATTTGCAAGCGAGTGGGGAATAAGGCACGATATGAGGAGGGGGAGAAGGAGGGCAAGATGGAGGAGGAGGTGACGGGAGGCGTCCATCCCTGGGTAGTAGCACCGAAGGCGGCGGGAGGACGACGCTCTTTGAAGAGGAATCCGATCTGGGGTCATCGTCCTCTGAAAAAAACAAAAGCGGATTCGTTTGAGATTTCTAAGAGCGCTTTATATCGGGTTGTATTGATCTCGCAATGGGGCTGGGCGGCGTAGCGGGCGTTCGGGGACATGATCCTGTGGCTCTCTCGTAGAAGCAAGGGCCTGCATGTGAGCCCCCTAAGGGACGGGCGGGGGGGGGGCTAATGTTCCCTGTGACCATTGAATCATATCGAGCCATTACGAGGTGCAAATGAAGCGGCTAATCAGGAATGTTTATAATCGCTGATCAACGTGTTGATTGGATCAAGTCCGTGTCATACGAGCGGTACCAGGTGATGGTGATTGCATCTCGATGTCTGAATCAATATTGTGGAATGCCCATCAGCACCCCACGGCACCGTGCACTCGGGAGCGAATCGGTGGCGCGGAAAGGCGACGGCGACGAAATACATGAAAAGCATTTCTCAGAGACGCTTTCCCTGATGCTCACTTTTGCTGCACTCTGGGAGAGGGCTGTAAACCCTGGTTGGACTGCACTGTAGCACTGACGAATACCAATAAGTGTAACAGCGTTATTAGTCGGCCCATTGACGGTTCGTGTGATTATGGGTGGATTTATGCATCATCATGTGAGCGCTCTGACAGATTGAGATCAACACGCAGCCCTGACTCACTCATCATCCGCTGAACTCCATCGTAGAAGTCCATTTCATTGCCTGACATGCAAGCATACCTCATTCCTATCAGGGTTTGTCTCGCAGTGTGAGCGCTGATGCGATTTATGACTTAATATGAACTCAAAGTATGCATCATCGCAAGAAAGATCTGAGCTGAATTGGCAGCAAGCTCGTCCTTTGGTAGAACGGCATCATTGTTGCTGAGCATCAAATTTACAGGCCAGCTGAGCCGATGCTGACTACATTGAAATGATTTCCGTGTGCCGCATATAACCGTCTCATTTCTGAGTTTAAAAGAAAGCAACTTGACTGCGTGACATTTATGTTCCCTTTGTGTTTAGCATTTTTGTTCCGAGCTTATATCATCATTGTTATTTAGCTTAACTTAGCTTCTATAGCTTAACTCTAACCTTGTAACATCGGTTTTATAATTATTCCGTAAAACACACGGTTACACACCATATCAAAAAGCATGTGTTTATCGGGCAAGTCTCTAATATCGACTTGAATAATCGCACATTAAATGCCTTCTGAGCAGTGATACATCTCTTTCCATTGAATGCAAATAAATATGCACTCACGTTTTATAATTACTAATGTCGCAATACAAAGGACGGTATAGAAAAATTGTTCCGCAAACAACCATCGCTCAATCGAATCTAGCACAAAACTTTCCAAACCCATCAAGGCTTGGTGATAAAAAAATCTCCATAATCCCACAATGCACCGCTCGTCTGATGCATTATGTAATTGTTGCAAGTTACAACAGAAATTTATTGGGCAGAAAATTGTTAATCTGATTATAAGCCCCATTCGCAATTGATTAATTCTCGAGAGCAGAATATCGAGATTTTTTAACCAATATAGAAAGTAGCGATTTTATCCACAAGCCATCAGTAATTAAATCATATCTGAATAATGAATCGAAATTAATAGCAGATGTAATAATATCATACCGGGGTAATAGGTAATCATTGTTCTCTAAACTGTTAATGTTTTACTTTCTCGGCAACTTTATAGCGAGGCCTAGAAATCTCTGGTATCCGGAATTCAGTTCTAAATTTGCCACACAGCAAATAAGAGTAGTGTCTCACGGGAGAGCGAGACATTCGGTGGAAATAAAGAGCGCGGAGCAGACGCCGAAGCGTGGGATCTGGGCGGCCGTGAAAACACCATTAATGGCGAATGTTCCGTGAAGAGGATGTGGCAAATAAGGTTGCGTGTATGATTCGGAGCACGCTCCCTGCAGTCGGTAACCAGAGAGTGAGCGTAACACCCGTCAAACCATCAGACGAAGGTCGGGGTTGACGTACAAGCCCTTTTGTTTGCTCGGACCTCCGACGACCGCCATTGCAATTCTGTGCTGAGGGTCTTCGCGCAATAGACACGGCAATAAATTCACTTTTCATGGTCCCTGGGCGCGAATAATAAGTATCCTGACTATACAAAAAGGCGAGAGTCCTCTCATGAGAGTTCAAAGGAATCGACAACCTAATATGGATCCAGGCGGCTCTGAGGACACATACGATTGCTGTGATCATTCTGAGGGGGAGGGGCGCTATTTCCTTTAAGAACAATTCTTCATTAGAATGCAGCCAACACCATAGTGCGATTACAGCAAGCATTCAACTTGTCCATTGGGCTGTCCATTTCGTAGTAAATCGAGATGCAACGCACGCCTCTGTCTCCCTTGTGATTAGTCTCTCGCTTCTTGATAGTCTGCGCCTTGTGGAGGAAGGACACTCTTAATGCCGATCATTCAGAACCCACCCGATCGCTTTTGTTTCTCAGATGCCAGAGACAAATACCAGGGATGCAGATCGAAACAATGCACCGCCTCGGCGGAGGTTGCTCCGCTCCATAATCTTGACTGATACCCGGCCAAAGAATCCGCATGGGAGCTGGGATATTGCAAACCGGACGCTATTTAGTGATTAGTAATCAGCAGGCGACATCTACAATCGGAACACAAGGGAAATGCAGGCACCCGCAAAACAAGTAACATGTCAATCTTGTCTTCAATCTACGAACTACTTTATTGCTTTTTTTTAACGAGCTGTAGTATTACATCATTATTATATAATCCATCACGGTGACTGTCAAGATCCCATTTTGATTACATTGCTCTTCGATTCTTTATTACTGATACATCGATTGACGTGTTATCGCTCCTCTCATGACCTTTGGTTGAATCGTTGCGCCGCCTATGGGCAGCATTACTCTACTATCTACTCCAAACTTTCCTGGATTTAACCCTTACACGAGACCCTGGGATGTACCTCATCCAACCAGCTGTGCGATTCCCACAACCTCATCGCTATACAAGTGGATGATGTGGAATGAAAAATTCCACAATCGTGCTGTTTGGCTACGAAGAAATATCCTGGGCATTCTTTTAAGGGGGGTTACATTTACACATTGCATATCGGCATTGGGTTACATGTACAGAGGTGCTATATTATAGTGTTCTCAAACCACAAGCCCCCGGGAAGTACACCACATGATTAGGCTAAGGACATTTCCTCTGCGTCGTTTCCCCAGCTTTACTCGTTCGATCCATGCTTCGGGAATTGAGTTATCCTCCTGCCGCCGCCATGGCTCCAGAGTTCATTCGATGGTCTTCAGCATACAACTATTGACTCCAAACTTCTTGGCAACACACATACACAATTTTGTCTCAGATAAGGAAATGCTACAAAAAATCAAGTAGCTCTAGAAAAAATTACCGGATACCTTATGCACTCATTAAATATTCGCAGGGTGAGTCACTGTTATAGAATAAAAGTTCCTTTTTCTCTGTCCACGCGGAGACGATACAAATTCATTGGATACTAACACCTTTCATGTCGAAACACACAGGTAAAAGAAAGAAAGCAAAATGGTCAGATAATCCAGACGACCAAAGAGCTGCAATTCCTCATCCAAGATACAGCTGCCACCTTCCCATATAAATTGCAGCGCAGTGCATGGACATTGTTGAAACATGATGACTGAAGCCAAAGGGTTTGAACGGGTTGGTGTGCCTTGCTAAACACAGTGTTTAGCAAGGCACTATCCCTCCTAATGACGAGTACAATAGGTGTAATGCAGCCGCCTTCGGGGCCGAAATGAATGCATTTTGAAATGTGTAAGACTGTGCAACACCGCAAAGGATGCCTTACACAACGGGTTACGCCACGCACTCACGATCCGTATACATTGGGGTGTCTTGTAAGAAGCTTCACTTCATGCTGTAAGTAAATCGGAGAGAGAAATCGGAGGAAAATTGTATACATAGGGGAAATAATGGGTTCCGTTATTGATTGAACTGCGAGTCTTGAGTGCGTGAGTCTGGGGTTTGCGACTGATACGCATCTGGACCTGACATGAGCAAACCCTTGGGACTGAACCACGGGGAATTGGATATAATCAATCCGGCAATTGGAAGACTGGCCAGTGACAGGCATCCGGCTGAAGTATCCAACGGGGTGATAAGAAAAGCCCGTCTCACTTCTCACTGACAGCTGCAGCATTGGCGTCAAGTTCGGGCGTTGAACCTAGATTCACGGCATGATGTTATATATAAGGTTGGAGGATCGATTTATAGAAGGGAATCTATGATTTCGTTTTTGGAATTTAATTCAATTTTTTTCATGAGGAATCATCAAATTATTCGCATGCAAATAAATTACGATTTCACGAAAAATGAGTGGATATCAAGTCAAAGTGTCCACATTAGCAATATACATACCCTCTTCCAATAGCTATGACAATGATCCAAGAAATAGGGCAGGTTAATTGTGTCTCAACGTGAAAGTGCAGGCATACACATCATTGGTCAGATTTTGGCACCGACATGATTGACTAGATCGAAGGCAGTATGGGTAAGTGATCAATTTCCCTCTGATGAGGAGGATTCGTGCAGAGATGAGGGAGGCGGCCCGCTCAAAACTTGTCTAATGACGAGGAACTGCAGCTGTGAACGCCAATCGAAAGACGATGAGCGACAGGCCCATAAAAGCCCACAACACGGGGCGGCGGGCTGCAGTCGAGCGAAGCAGATGGGAGTCTCCGATAGAATTCACCCGAACCCCCGCAGGACTGGCTGACAATATTGGCCGAAAGTAGCGCCACTTCAATACATTCCGCTCCAACTGACAAGTCAATCGGGCTGCTTAGGGTGGCGATTTCGCCCTTGCGAGATTCCCCTTCCATTCCATCGCAGAACGAGAGCAGGAAATGTCCAGTTGCCGGACCTTTAATGGCTTTCCAAGTCATGCTCCCGCGACCATGAGGTCAGACAGGCAGAGCACGCAAGCAGCGAAACTTGCAGGCGATAATCAGAGTGGGATTTTCGAGCCCTGTCCTGACCAGTTGGAGCAATTATATGTGTGTACCATGTGGAGCGGATCTGACTGCGATAAGGTCAAGGAGCCTGCGTGGGAGTCATGTCGTAAGGGGTGGGGCTGTGCTTGCAAAAAAAAAAAAAAAAAAACAAAAAACAAAAAAAAAACAAAAAACAAAAGAGGAGGGAGTGGGAAGAGTGTGGAGCCAAAGTACCCTTACCGTAAACTACATACTGCATGATTATAATTATTACACCATACATAACGTAGAGCTTATCCAGGGTATTCCACCAACACAGCCACTGAGTGATCACAGTGATTCCTCGTCGTACGTACAAAGCTGCTTCGCAATCATACGCGCGCAGTCCAGAGGCTCGCGCCTTTCCCATTTCCGGTGTGATTCGTCCTCCGAGGCGAACCCCGAATTGGAGAAGAGCGGGCAAAATGGCGAATTCAATGAAAGCCGGCACAAAGCGAGAAAGAAAGAACGACGCGAGAAGGGGTTCTAGCGGTGAGAAAGCATCTTGCATTTTGATCCCTCGACAAATCAATCGATCGGAAGCCAATGAGTGTTAGCGGTGGCTTCCGTTATCGCTTTCCAAGGAGGTCCCGAGCTGCGTGGGCTAAAAGAAGACCACTTATGGCTGGCACCGGCAATATGTATGGCAGAACCATTGCGTGCAATCTATGCTCTATATACTCATAGACAATTATACAAATTCTGCTTCGTGTGTTCTGTGCTTGGCAGGTATTGTATGAAAAAAAACCCCACTTCACCTGGATGGATGACATGGGGGTTGGGGGAGGGGGAGGGGGTTATTAAAAAAGGGAAGTTGATTAAATGTTGAGAAGCACAGTATCGACTGTAATCGCTCAGGTGGGGAGAGCTTTGTTGCTTGCGAGCCAGAATTAATTGCCATCGCTTGACGCCAATCTGCTAGGGTTTATCCCGAATGCATCAGCTGTGAGCACGCAACAATGGTGAACATGATCTTGGTGAAGGGCGGTGAGTTATTGGGAGCGGCATGACTCTATTATTATCGTCTATACTTCATTGTGCCGAACACATTGTCAGTACATTACGGTCCCGAACGTTCTTGTATGGATAGAAATAAACTCATCCAACAAAGAGAGGAGCATAGAGAAGAAGAAATCACATTAATGGCGTTGGTTTTTTACTTTTGAGGCCCAGCAACCCCCTTGTGTCGCTGATTAGATTGTCACCCTGTCTAAACAAGCATCTTCGTGTTCGCTCAACCCTGCTTCGAGATAATCGCGTTTCTCAATCCGACGTTCGAGAAGCACTTCATGAACACACATGCCGGTAAATTACGCTGTGTTTCCGTGTGTGCCATCCGGGACATCAAAGAAACCCGAAAATAGCAACACGGTAATGTCAATTCTTTGTAAACAATAATCATCTTTACATTAAATCGTGCTCCCTTCGGCAATGATTCCAAACTTGTTTTTGTCGTGTTACCTTGGTGACAAACCAATAGACATGCGTCATGCACGGTGAATATACATTAGTGCAAGGACAAGGTGCTAATTTAGACACAACTTTGATCAGTTTCTTAGGATGACTAAATGAGATTACTGGTTGGGAAATTGTTTGGTCATGATTGCATACGCAATTTCTATTTATATCGAAGTATAGCAACCACTGAGGGAAACGGTGTATATTCTTCATCAGATTATACTTACATGTATCGTGCAGACATTTCACACAAGAGTGGAGACGAATTACGCACGACCCGGCACCATTCGGCCCCTTCGGCCCTTTCGGCCCTTTCGGCCTCTTCGGCCCTTTCGGTCCTTTCGGCCCTTTTGGCCATTCAGTGTACGTGTATCTACGTTGGCGGCGAGTGAGGACAGTCAGATGGATACGTATAACTCTCGCAGTGGTTGGACGGAGACAGTCAATTCTCGACAGTAGCAGAGGTCAACGACATGCATCTCTCAACCGTACATTCATCATCGCAAATACAGCTCAGTTGGCTTCGCAATGCTTCGAAATGGAAGACATATCACTTCGCACAGGATCGATGACCATAGTTGGTCACTGCGTTCTTCGCCGCGGACACATTGGTGCCAAAGAGACGCGAAAGTGGTGCTTTCTGAGTACGACGGGGCGACCCTCTGCTTAAAGGGAACGGCATCAGTGAGCATAAAAGCCAGTCGAGGGTGAAATCCACACCGGGAATCGATATGGACATTGGGGATGACCGACCAACGGCTGACCAGCCGCTGCTGACCAGTGCCAGCAAGAAGCGTAATGGGAATGATCTGGCTTCGGTTGCACTGAAACATCGCTCATGTCCAGGCACTCGGTCTCTGATGTCGTCGCTCACGCTCTCTTTGAGCCATCCTCATGTGATAAGGTTATGAATGGTTTCGAGGCCCACCAAACACGTCTGCTCAGCTTGAGGACAGCGGTCAGCCCTACCACCGCAGACTCGTCTTCCTCCGCGATGTTCAATCGGGCAGAAGATCGGCCAGCGGGATGGCAACATAAGCCTCTAATTGGATCACTGCGGGCGGAGTGGGCCCCTTCGACATGTCTAATGACCCAGTATGCATTGCTTTTCGCCATTCAATTACACCGATTACCTCCCGCGCACATCCATAGCCTCCCATAGCTTCCAATCAGCAGAGCAGCATCATATCCAATGCATTGGGTCGTAATCCGGAGAAGACAGCCGCAATACACGTCCACACCATTTGCAAATTGGTCAGTATATATCTGACGGGTAGACATGGGTCACCCAACACGCCCTACTCTACAATTCTTGGCTTGGCTTAATTAGTTCCCCCTGCTTCCTTGATCCCCTCTAGCACACGGCCATCCGGGAGGCAATATGTCTGATTTGTATAGCATGAGGAGCAGTGAGAACCTAAAAGTAGTGTTCGTGCCGTGTTTAATGGCATGCATTGCACTCGGCCTATCAGTGGTTGATATCGCCTCCAATTTGGACTTATCAGTTTTGTCGGCAGAGCGATTTCTCGGCCTGTTCGGTCGATCAAGTGCAAACGCACACAACGAATGCACACAATGAATCTTCCCTTGAAGATGATCTGTTATGTTGCAAGAAGATACAAGATGTATAGGATGATTGCACAAGCAAAGCAAACATCGGATGTATGCACATGAATGATGCAGGTCGGCTAGCTTTACATATACTAGTATTATTCTAACACAAAAATGTGTTTGACAGAATGATGAGATGAGTAAATCGTCGCCTTCATTATTTCTCTCTCTGTGGCAATCAATTACTGAGTGATTTGCTTCGCCCAGCACTGATTATCCACTGGCAATAATGTCAGAATTACAGCCCTACAAATTAGGAGAGCACACGCTAAAGTGTGAAACTATTGATCAAGGAAGGGTGCGAGAAGGGTCCTCCGTGCATGGAAAGGCAATCACCACTGAGGATAACTTATGATTTACTGGCTAGGGTGCGGGGACATTCGTTCACAGCGCTCTTGAAGCGAGGCGTGGCGATCGGCCTATTGTGTACGATGCATCCCCTCTACTAGGCCTACATTGCTCTGAAATCAATTGGATTCTTTTGCACATCTGCCCGTTTCCCTTTCGCCAATTCTGTTCGGGGCTGGGGGGCACACATTTGAGTTATTATGCCTATATAACGTCAGTGCCTATGTAGGGGCTATTTTATGGCGTGGGCTAAGGGTTCTTGGTTCGGCCCTTGAGAAACAGAGGAGCGAGGCACGCTCCGCTATGCCCGGAAGACCGTCAAAATTATGAGACCAGTGAGCGAAATGACGGATGAAATGCATACAGTGTACTCACGTGAACTTATATAAGCACATGATATCCTGAATTGCTCAATGTTTCTTGCCACAACCACAGTCAGCAACCGACATACTGCGAAGTGAGAACGAACACAAACAACATGCAGCTGGCCTTTGCAGTCTCTTATATCCTAGGCACACAGGCAGAAGTATTGCATGCGCGATCGCTGCCTCCTTACAGCATGATGGGAGCAACGCGAGCCCAGCACGTGGACGATGCTTTATCGTTCAGTTCCTGACTGTTGCAGTCGGAGGAAGCTTTGCTGCTACTGCTGCTGCTTCTGCGGTTGCTGCCCTGAATGCGTGTGGAAATGGGGCGCTTGCAATAGAAAAGCTCCGATCCTGAGCGACCAGGCCTCATGCCTTCCGAGTCAGCCGGGCGGTGTGCATCTCCTCCGTCAATCAATCGGCCCAATCCATCCCAAAACACACAGTTGGAGCTCAGTATGGATGTACTGCGCTTCGTTCGCATCCATCAGGCCAGGTGCGAAAATGGCATAAGTGTTTTTTTCCCCTCACTCGCCCGATCACCCGAATGCAACGACACGCTCGATCATAGTTTGAACTAATATTATGCCTTGATCCTATAGCGAAATGCATTCATCTATTGAGCAGATAACAACGCTGCATGCACATGACGTGATCATCGATAATTACGGCATGTTAATTCCACGCCGCAATAACGGAGGGTGCATGTAATAGCAAATGCCTACACTGCAAATGATTGTCTTTTCATTGTTGCTCCACAATCGCCAATTTGGGCAGATCTCGCCATGCAATGTTCTATTAGGCGCTGGGGTGGTTGCGTCACGTTGCATAATAATAATAGGGTTATGCACGCATGCAACGCAACACTGCACAAGCAAACTTAACCCTAATTACGAATTTACAACCACCATTGAGGTGCTGTTTTGGCCTGCAGGGCTTACACAAAGTTCGGCTCAAAGCTTTTCTCTTCTTCTGTGAAATTACTAGCAACCATGACGATCGAGATCCCTCTAAATTGAATTGATCAAGCATTCAATTAGAGGCCAGTGGCTGTTTTCTACTTCTGGTGTACAGGTGATTGTATGTATCAACCCTTATCATCCGAATGGTTTGGGTGGAGCCGTAAAACCCCATCAGTGTATGTATCAATTTCTCTACCTAAACGTATTAGGCCTATAGCATATAAAGATGTTTGCTCATAACTATAGGATTTCGTTCTTGTGGAGCGATAATCATTCCGAGACATCTCCCCTTTGTGTACGCATAATTATAGGCTTGTTGTACAATACATGTAGTTCAATATTATTCTATTTGATTTTGAGGAACATTAACAGGGCCCTGGATGCGAATGAGAGTGCTCACTCTCGGAATAAGATAAGATATTGTTAGACGCGCGGGGTTATTGTATGCTATTATTTTGTGATACAATGAATTTCCTGACTGCAATAAAGCACGGCAAATCCAACTAAATCAAAATACATCGTCAATACAGAACGTATCGTGCTCAATGTCCCTCGATTCTCATACCGTAGCTCGTCCTTTCTTCGAACCACTTGAAATCTCGGAAATTTGCTGATTATGCGTCTACCTCCGTCTCCAATCTCCCAAATGATTCCTCTACTACATTTAATGATAAAATATCTCGTTTCATTCCGCTCGACGCAACCACACAACCGTCAGCACTCAGCACCCATCAGGCGGGACTCTTACCTTAGGCCGACTCTTGATCATTTGTAACTGAGACACTCTATGGATTAACACCCTATCTTTGCCGATGATCGAACGCAACACAAGGAACTAATTGAAACACAATCTGAGACGATTCAATCAACCCCAAGCAACACAAAAGTTCGGTCACACTGATAGAGCGTTATGATTTCTCACGAGTGCGGTTCATTAAAAAAAAATTCTAGACCGGATGCAAAGATATTCATAACGTAACACTAGTAGTGGCGTGCTCTTTTACATCTCGACAACTAGAACTTACGAGATCACGAGTTGCTAGGTGCGTTCTTTGCGCCTATTTCGAAGAAGGAAGCTGAAATTACCTCTCGACATCTTGGTCTGATCTGATGGTTCCCGAGATGACGATCTCGTAATTCCGAGTTCAGAGTTGTCGAGAACGAATTAAAGGACCCACCTTTAGTATACAGAAAATGTCGACCCAAGGTGTTAATTTGATTTGAATTGAAAATTAGCAAGCCAGATTATAAATATATATAGTCCAGTCCAATGATTTCCACTGGCATCCAGCTCAGTCAATTTATCCCTAATAAGGGCAGAACCCGGATTTTTTTTGGTTACACAATGCTTTTCATTTGTATTCTGAGCGGAGGTATGCCCAGCGTGACAAAAAACAAAAAAAAAAACAAAAAAAAAAAAACAAAAAAACAAAAACAACACACACACTAAATATTTCACAGGGAAATTACACGTCAATTACACGTTAACAGCCAGGTAGAAATTGGAGAGCTCGAAGTTTTTGTATCCGTTATATTTATTATCATATTGGCGCATTTCACCTCATAAATTGGTGGTTTTCTGTGTGAGTGAAGTATTCAAAACATATGAATATCAACTAAATAATGATGGGTTTGTCTAAACACATAAAACTTCGCAAACCTTGCAAACCACTGGTCACGTGACCGTGTTGTGCGTAAACTCAGGTTGACCTGTCCATCTGTTAACCCAAATTATCCGAATACACCGTGGTTGTACGCGTGACTCATTTTTTACATAATACGTAACAATACAGCCTCATCTTGATTGGAAGTAACCTTAAGGATTACCGTACGTTATGATCGACCTTGAACATCTGTCAAAACGATTAATTAATTTCCTTTTTGCGTCTAATACGACGTATGCATGGTCGTCCAGGAGGCAGGTTTCGAACAACATTAAGCTATTTTATGTCCAATGTATGGGCTAGAAGTCGAGTCTCAAGGATATTCAACGTGCATTCGGAGGTTTTGTACCTGAACAAGCTGGTTTGCGAAGTGTCGGTGTAAGGGTTCAGACACACCGGTAATTATTAATTATGTGAGGTGAGGTGCCCGTACGATCGGGGAAGGATTGCTAATTTTCTGCCTCGTTGAGTCGCTCAGCCTGGCAGTATTTGAAGAAAATGTGCCAGGTAATAATATATTCCGCGATTCCAGCATCCCGGAATCTCGGATTCATCCGGATGTGGACCAACATTTGGTATTTGGAAATCACGTCGTTCGGCACAATGACAGTTTTTGATGTCTCTCGATAATCTCCCCACAACAAGGCCAAATTTTGTCGATGAGCTGTTCAATATTTGTTATGCATCCTATTTTGGTATGATTTGATCGATTGCTAATGAACAAGACACCCCTGAAAAGTTGAAGTGGTGGAGGAGCCAATAAATACCGAATATTTTGACGGACGCAGGTCAGGTCAATGAGGTCGAAAGATTGAAGTCATTTTGTATCAGGACTCACATGGTAATAGGGTGCGTTATGATTACGATGCATCAGGGTGCGTTATGAATACCGTGACTCGGTAGGCATCGAACGTTTTCATTATAGGAATGCTGATGCGATTAATTCGAGCAGAAAATTGAATTGATTGTACTCGATGAGTGAATTCAATTCAATTGATAGATTGAAGTCCTCTAATTATTAACATGTGCTTACCCACAAAGGCAATTAAGTGCCATCATTCAATTGTACTTCATGGGCTACCCGTGTTGACACATGATTTCAAATCATTATCACTGAAAAAAAAATCGTGAAATGTTCAATTACGTTTTTAATATAATATGTAGAAATCAAAAATCATAAAATGAAAGGGCATGTTTAATAAAATTCATAATCATAATAGTAATAGTAATAATGATAATAATGATAATAATAATAATATTAACATAAATCATATTAAAATAATTTTTTTAACATTAAGAATAATATAAATGATGATAACATTAATATTACTATAAACAACATTAATAATAATAATATCACTGGGGAAAATAGAGTTGTGAAAAAGTACAGCATGAAGATAAAAGAAAAGCGTGTTGAATGCATAACTTTGGCAGTTTTATACACATAATTATAAAATTGATGTAATATTAATACTAATTAAGCAGAAAAAAACTGTACATTGGTTCAAAATCGTTATATATATATAGCAACACGTTGTTAATACACTTAAATAATAAATAAATACTTCTAACCTTAAAAGGCCTCGTATGTAATAGTTATTGAACTACTACAATTAGCACACAGATATTGTAGAACTGAAGCCATTGTTATACTAGCACTGATTAATCAAGGTTATAAGCGTGCATTGAAGGATATATGGAGCACTAGTCCAGCTAGATAGGTAGGATATCCATCCTTACTATTGAATCTATTCCTTGAAACAGATTTGTTTTGTTTTTGAGAAATGCGATCAGAAAAATTGAACGCGTATAAGTTATTCTTTTAAAAGAATTGTTGTACAATACATTGTACACACAGATAATAGGTTATGAGAGGGAGAGCAGCATGCTGCACAAGGTCTGTGGGTTCGTTTCGTATGGGTGTTGGTGCATCACGTATAACACTTTGTCTTCGGGAAATAAGTGACATAAGTGGAAATAAGTGGAGTAGCGCGGATCTGTCTGCGAAATTGAACTTCCAGAGGCACTCATTTGCAAAGGGGCATGTTGTGGTACGTTAAACGAGTGTTGCTGTTGTTGCTGTTGTGCGTATGCCTGTTGTATCCGCCCTTCTCGGCTTTCTTGGTTTTGCTCCGAGATGCTGGCATAAATCCCGGCGTGTGGTGACGTCACGGTTGGACCGGCTGAGTTGAGCAGAGCCTGTTGGTGCAAGGGTGAGGGGCGACCTCCCAGCACAGCGTACGAGGGTCCGAAAGCGATGCGCATGCGCCCAGGGCCATAGGGGAGCATGACCGGATGCCCCACCGCCTGGTGGGGATTAGCAAACGCCGGAGGACGACACACTGGCGGGCCAGAGCACACGCTGGGCTCATCCAGCATGCCGAGGTTCAGCTGAGGGTCTGAGGTACTATTCTGCCTCTTCATCGACGGAGGCGCATGGCCTCTACATGTAGCAGTGGGAGAGATGGAGTCTCGTGCCATGGCTGGTGCACTGCCCATGCGTGTCACGGGAACGTGCCTCGATGCTGAGTCGGCTGAGCAGTGTCCAGTCCGTGCTTCGACTTGGGCATTCGGGTGTCCATACATGAGCAGACGGTCATCGTCCGGTCCTTTGAGCGACAATTGTCGGTGCAGTTTCCGGTGCGAATTTTGTCCAGGCGGCGAAGGCGTTTTGTCTCGGGCGGCGCTCTCGTCTGAGAGTTTCTTCGCAAGGGCTAGGTGTCCCCCTCGGTTGTACTGGAATGCAGAGGACGGATCGGAATGAATAGCACGCAAGCTGACGTGGGGGTTCGCCCAATGCTTGGGCGGCTTCAGCGACGACCCTTCCTTGTCATCGTCATGTGATGCGATTTCGAGAGTTCCCTGGCTTCGTGAGCTATGCAGCTGCCCCACAGTGTCGTTTTGTCGGTCGTGTTCAACGGCAAGTTCAGCTCGGCGTCTGTACACTGACAGTTTATCGTTGTAAATTTTAGTCCTTTCCTCGTCGTCTGTGACTGAAACAACGACTTCAGAATTGCGAGTGGGGGCTAAGAGGTCTTTGGGAATTAGGTCAGACGCTGGTTGAAACGAGTGCGTTCGTCCCAATGGCGTTTTGTTGCCCGGGGCCAGAGACCGCGTTTTAGTGAGCTTCGCTTTAGCGCCGTTCGTGCGCTGCCTCTCCGCGATACCTGCAAAGTAAACGTTCAATGTCGTCCCCGTGCAATGCGGAGCCAGTGTTTACCTGATGACATGCTCTGTGCCAGTTTCTTCCGCTCGCGGATGATGATCTTCTGCTTCGCCTGCTCGGCCATTCGATCGCTGATCGGCTTCTGTGGCTGCAAGCCCCTTTCCGGGTGAAAGTACTTGCATTTGTTTCCATATGTGCACTTCTTTTGGTACGGACACAGCGGAGGGGTGTCCTCGGAAGGAAGAGCTTCACGTCGAAGGAAATTATCCAGGCTAGGGCCTCTCCGCCCCAAGGGATCGTCTGGGGGCATGAACCTGGAACGAAAAGGGATGTCATGGTGACCCTTAATTGTAGCAGAAAAAAAAAGAAAAGAAAAAAAAGAAAGAAAAGGAATTTGATTCACTCCCGAATACGGACACAATAGGCCCACACGTGCTCGTGCTTATCAACATTTGCACTGGAGGTTTTATCGACCTGCACTTAATTGAGGTGGCCTCATATTATTTAAAGCATAAAGGACAAGTGCTATCATGAACTGTGCGGTTAGGTTTGGAATTTGAACAGGTGATAATTACATAATATCCTGGGTGGCTTGATAATAACTTCGTGTATATCACGAATGGGAAAATCAACAATTCCGATGAAAATTAAAACTCGCTTACGTGGCATTAAATTAAATTAAATAACACATTACAGGGGCCTATAATTATGTGGGTTAAACCGTAATTTTATATACTGGTAATTATTATTATTATTATTATTATTATTATTATTATTATTATTATTATTATTATTATTATTATATAAAATAAATTTTTATTCTTCTTGTCCTATTATATATGAATAATTGTAGTTGTACTCATGCTTATTATTACATATGATTTAGTTATATATATTTCATGAATTTGATGATGAAATAATAAATACAGGTACTATGCACTATATATAGATGTATATATATATTATAAATATAACATATCAGGTTCTTCGGGGTTTAATCGGACGCAATAGATGGCGGATTCGCGATTGACCTCAAAACGATATCACGCGATAAAAAAAAAAAGAAAGAGAATCAAGGTAGAGTAAAATAAGAAGAAAAAAAGGACTAGGTCAATATTACTATGGTGTGATTTTAGCGAGCGATAAGCAATTGATAACAGCTGACCTTAAAGTAAATAGAAACATAACCTCGGAAAAAAAAAAGAGAGAGAAAAAAGTAGTACAATTTATATAACATGATAAAAATCAGTTCACCTACTTATAATACATAAGTATACGAATGCGCAATTCTAAAACAAAATAGGTGTTGCCTTATATTTGATCGAGAACATGTTTGCGGACGATGCAGTGCAGTTGCATCGAAGTAATTACACACTTTCCACTCGCCAAATGGAACTAAATCGTGAATCAGCGCCGTTGATAGCGGATTATTGTTGCGGCCGAGAGCACCAGTCACGAAACTGGTTTTCAAAGTGATTAGACGTAATAGGCCGTGAACGTGCGGCACGGAGCTGTTAGTTTGATTGATTGTATACAAACTTGTCTGTCTTCGTGAGGATCGAGGGGTACGTGAAGCTCTCACGACTCGAAATAATCACGCATAGCATCGAAAGCATCACGATTCCATGTCATGATCGCATTGTTGCCATTTCAACCCCGCCCCCTGTCCTTCTCCAGGCCAGTCATGTTCGCTTTGGACGAACACCCAATTGCGATCATTGCAGTCCCAGAAGGTGTCTTGTCTCATTAATTAGGCGATTAGGTAATTAACTCACAATTACCGGTGGCTTCATACACGACAGCACTGATTATATTATGCCTGATTAAAATTTAGTAATTCATTTTAAACAACCCCCACCTCCCCAGAAATAAATTAACAATACAAGAACAAAAATTATGTAATACATATATAAACAATAATGAAACCCTCCAAAAATCCCCGGATTAGAAACAGAAGTGGTTTAAAAGTGGAAATTTCCATCAGTAAAAGAAGTTATTTATTTTTTAAAACACTTCTTGGTTCATAACTAAAGCTATTTATAACAATATTATACACCCTTTTTTTTTCTTTTTCTAAGTTATGAAATCGTGAGCGAGAAGTACAAACCGGTCGTTGACGAAAGAGTACATAAGTAGTCGTTCTTCGACCAATTTCTTGTACTCGGCATTTTCGCTCATCAGGTCCCTGTAGTGGTCATTTGAGACGACCACTCCGCCGTTCACACTGGCCAGTTTCAGCACATATCGGTCATCGTAGCAAATTACTCGTTTTCCTCCGATTCTACGCGCGGGAGTGAAGACGAGAATCTTCTCACGCTCGAGATGGGTCAATATATCCTGATCTGAAGTAGAACAGAGAGTAGGTGAAGGGGTATGGGAGGGGGCGCGGGGTCACTGACCTAAGATCGGTGCATCGGGGCGAGGGTTTTCTTTGCGCCACTGAGGTACAAATACAGTAATCTCTTCGTGACCTCTTTGCTGGAACCACTCGACGGCAATCTGGATACCGCGGCAGGAGAACACATCTTTGTCACCATGACTACAATAAAAAGTTAAGTAATATTTTGGGAAAAACCATGCCTTTGATGTTTGAAATCAAACTACGTTGTAATATGTTTATCGATTGCTTACCTCATTGCAACATTGCTACCGTCGATCACAATCGGACGCAGCAGACTGTCCTGCTCGGTCGGAGCGCAGATCGGCAAGGTCAATGACTTATCCACGTCGTCATCATATTCGTCATCGTCATTGTCGTCATCTGTGGTGAGCTGGATGAGCTCGTTGAGCAGAGTGTCTTGGCTGACATGTGGGCCCAGCGTCGACAGCGCACTCTGCAACTGCGGCTCCGTGTAACCAAGTTTCAGCGAAAATTGCAATTTCGATTCGTATTCCTTTTCCGATAACAGTGGTGTCGATGTCTTTTCTGCAGACCGACCCCCAGATGACATGCGTCTATCCAGAGTCCGATGCTGGCGTCTGGTAGCGTCATCCTGGTCCACGTGCTCGGCGGCCAGGGTATCCGAAGCCGTCCTGTCGACCGCGCTGTGCCAGTCGGTATCGAGACGCTGTGTGCTGCTGTTGCGACGGCTGTCCAGCGATTCATCCGAATCATAACACGAGTCGTGGTTGCTCTCGGCGCCCGGCGAAAGAGTGTGAGTGATGGCCGCACGGGACCCCGCGTCGACATCAACGAGTGGGAGCTCCGTTCGCAGGTCCACGTTGCAGTTGGGTGCAGTCTCGTTCAGGGCTTGATCCATGAGCGCCCGCGCAACGGCCACGCGCTCGGCAGGTCCCCATACGCAAAGGACACGTTCGCTCTGCAACACGGACAGCACGGCCTGCGACTGGCGCTCCACGGCGTCGTGCAGTCTGGCCGTCAGGCGGCGGAAGCTGTCGGGTTGGTATCGCTCCCAGCTGACACACTTGTCGGTGTCGTCGAGCAGCAATGAATGCACGTAAGCCTGAAAAGAGGAGGAATCATGCCGATGCTGAGTAAACACGAAATATGAGATCTTAATGGATGACGTGTTGGCACAACGGAGTGTTCAATCACTTCTCACCATGGTCACGTCGTGATCAGCGACCACAATCACAGTCCGCGCACGATCCGACCGCCATTACGAGATCAAGACGACAGCTGATCAAGCAACTACCGGGCGACTGCCGTAAATCTAGTGTCTGTGAGCTCAACACCATAATATGACGACTGCTGTCGATTGGTCGAGCGGGCTTATCAGTTGAAATCGTGACTCCCCCCCCCTCCCCCACTCACTGGCCTTAGAACGGCGATCAGAACGACCTCACAACTATACCACTCGACTCTCTTTAGAACGTCACATTCATGAAACTCGAATACCGTGATTCAGTACCGTGCCCTTCATGATCTGCGCCTTGTGCTAAATGCGGAGGGAGCCGTGTTCTATTGGCAACGGTTGCCAAGGCGCGCAGCGTGCATCTACGCACTTCTCGAACCATGCAGACACGCCATAAAGACAACACTGGAAGCGTGACAATCGCGTAATGAACAATCACTGAGTCACCGCCGCTGTCCCGAGAGATTTCGAACGAGGGAAGGTTTGACGCCATCATTTGATTACGTATACGCAACACGTTGCCACGTATCCATGCCATAGAGGCGTGTTTGATTAAGCGCGCGCATCGAGAACGGATGATGATCCAGAGAGCTCACGATCTGCGCCTCGATGACACAAACAGAATAATTATCTGTTTCTATTTGTGGCAGCTGTATGTACACAACTTTTAAAACCGTGCTGAATGCATGAGTACACATCATATGTTATTAACAGTGATACAGGTGTCAGGTGGGGTGATGCATATGTATACCAGTATAACTAGCTATAAATGACTTCAATTATCAATTATGATACATCTCATGCATGCATACCGATATCACAAATAATTTCACACTATATAATGTGTACTGGTGTGGCCTTTAGCCTATATAGAGGAAGTTCAGAACACAAAAGCAACTATATATGTTTATTGTCATTATAGTTACAGGAGAATTAAAAAAAAACATAAATTCCGACGCTTCCCTTGCAATCCATGGCCTGCTAGTGTAAGGAGTTAGTGGAGAACCAATTGTCGCTGTTCATTTACGTTAATCCCTATAATTCCACACACGTCTTCAAACTTCTAATCATTTCATCAATGAAAGTTGATTAAACCTATCGGCCAACCTGCTCAATGGAGACTGTATCAATTGATTGGTTTATCAATGGCACAAACCGCATGTACTGATTGAAAGCGACATGTTATTTAACGTTGAGCTGAAGATTATACGTGAACAGAACTCAGTCTTCATAGTTCTTAGCTCTCTACTCGCGTAATCAATGTTGCGACTAACGTTACACAAACGTTTTTCACCTCACGATTTTTCTAAAGTAGGTCGAATTATTTTTCTTTTTTCTTCTCTTTCATTTTTTTCTGAAGTCAATGTGATGTGGTGTTATTCTTGAAGAATTACTCGTTGGAAGTTGCACGAGGCCGTCAAAATATACAAATTAGCTGATGAATTCATATATTATTGATTGATTGATTGATTTATATCATTATTACATGTATTTATTTTTAAGCGTGGGTAATAATAAGGCCTACATCATTAAATAATTTATAAAATTATTTTAATTAACATTTATTCCTTTCTGCTGACCAAGGGAAATTCATCTGACACAGGTATAACATGCAAAGCATAAATTGGTAATTATAATGGTCATTAGCATAATTCAGCCATTCACACAGGCGTACACCAAACACAATTTAATACTGAGCTATTTCCTCATACACCAGGAAGCAACTCGACCTCGATCACTCTCGCGAGCGAGAAACGCAGCCGAACTAAATCCACTTCAGTTGACAAATAATCCCCAATACCGAAACCTTCAATCAATTAATCCCTGCACGCATACCTTCGCCCTTTCCACCGAATCCGACGGCCCATTTGGGTTAGGCAGGAAGGAGATCCTCCCTGCCTTTTTTCCGGATCCCGATCCTGACTCGGATTCATGCTGGACGACTGCCCCGTCTTCCTCCCAAGTGACGATGATCCCAAATACACGTTGGATACGAGCTTGATACTCCTTCAAAAGTTCCACTTTAGCTTCCGACAGTAACACAACATCGTTCTCCATCACCGAGATCGGGACAACTAGTATGCGTTTGGTTATCACGAATAACTGAAGTATGCCAACGCACTATTAAAAGCCTCTGCGCTTGTCACGATCTTCAAGTAGCCGACCCCTGACCTGACCTAGTTGAGCAGTCATGTGACGATGACTTGGTAAACACAGCCGTTAAGGAACCTACGCTCTTTAATAAAAACCGATTCACTTCTATGTTGTGATATTCCCACTGCCTCGTCGATCTTTATAAATCGCTCAGTACTATAGCGCACAGTGACGTAATGACGCAATTCCAGCCCTGCGAAGCCATTCTTCAAGTTATTTGTCTTTAACTGGGAATTCCACTCCATGCAAAATGACAACATCCTCCACACCGTGCATGAAGAATATCCATGGCGTCACACTTGTTCACCCAATAAAAGCATATAGAAAGAAGAATATTATTCTTCCTCTTTGATAGAACTACGTAGATCACACCCACGTACCGACATCATTATCCAATGAACGAATATGCATTCCGTGGCGTTTGTGTTACCTAATATGCAACATTGTTACTAGAATACATAGCTTTGTTAAGCCTAATAAGCTGCACCCGAAACAAATGCACAGCCGTGATAATCGTCTGTTTTGGGGTGAACGAAATTGTATCAATTAGTAAACACAAACAATTATGCAGACATATAACAATGTTTCTGATAACACACTGCCTAATGAGTTTATTGCGAGCAATTGTGTAATTTGCGAGCACATGAGTGTATCGATTGGCCTCTTACTTTAATGTTGCAGTTGGTGTATACTAGTGCAGTTTGTGTGATGCATCTTCTATTCCACTTCATCACATTTACCGAGACCGAAACACCATCAGCCGTGTGTTCAACGCATCGCCGGCAAAATCATGAACGCTACCGTGCAGCCCTGGGGAGTATCACATCACCAAAGAACAATCATTCGGACGAAACAAATCATCCACGAACCCCTTCACCCGGATAAACGATACAGAGCCGTAAAAGCCAAAACCCACAAGCTTCGTAGGACCTTTGTGCCCTCTGCTATCAGGCTCATTAATTCACAACCTATTTAATGTTTTTATTATCCAGGTCTTATAATTGTCATGTTAAATCAAACATTTCACTCATTATTACCCGCTTGGAAAAACCATTCCTTCGGGCGAATAAAATTGTTATGTTATGTTACGTTACGTTACGTTACGTTACGTTACGTTACGTTACGTTACGTTACGTTACGTTACGTTATGTTATGTTATGTTATGTTATGTTATGTTATGTTATGTTATGTTATGTTATGTTATGTTATGTTATGTTATGTTATGTCATGTCATTATGTTATCTGTTATCTTTATGTTATCTTATCTCTTATCTTATCTCTTATCTTATCTCTTATCTTATTTCACAATCAAGTTATCAAAAGTTGAATGCGATTGATTGGTGAAAAATAATCCCGAAAGGTAACCCCAGCATATCGAAAGTCGTGTTTGAGAGTTGACTCTTCTAACAACCAAGGTTCCAAATACTTCAAATGCAGAATTATCGACCATCGCGAAGAAAAGAAAAAAAAAAAAAAAAAGAAAAAAAAAAAGAGAAGAAAAGTAAAAAGAAGAGAGACATTTTAAAAATGAAAACCCCGACCAAAATGGAAGAAGAGCATTTAAAAATGTCCAATTGCTTCAAAAGTAATGGCACCCCCTCCTTCGATCGTATATTCAGTCGCATGCAAATATTCGAAGCATTCGGTTGCAACCTAAGAGCAGTGAACCACAATCCGTCACGCGTGTGGAACCCAGGGTGCAAACATCGCAGGCCCACCGACGACTCGTTTAGAAATCACGATGCACATGAAGCATTCCATAATTATATCCTCTGCGCTGGCCCCGGGGGGCGATAAACGCACGCTCTCGCATCACGACGAAACCGGCGATAATGGCTCACGATCGCAACTGCCAATAACGAGAACAAGTGAACCTCTCAGACCTCCTAATATGGCGTGAATTTAATTATGTCTCGGAAATTCACGCTCTATGAAATAATAAATCAATCAACTAACACATAAATAAATCAAATCAGTGTACCTGGAATCAGGAGAGTTTCTCCCTTGCTGGCCACCGTCAAAGCGATTATCTTTTTAATGCCTCTCAGGCGTCAATCTTGCGTACATTTGCCTCTGGTTCCACAAGGTGTAACCGACGATCATTCTGAATCCTCGATGATTTGCTCCCAACCTTTACGCCAATGGTGAGCCCCAATCAGGAAGGTGGAATAATCAGGGTCCGATTTTAGCCCTCGTCGGACGCATGCGGACCAGCAATAATGACCACGGAGCGGTGCACTTACATTGTAGATAGCGCTCGTCCAGACCACAAATTAAACATTAATTGAAGTTTTTATGACACACAACACCAATTGATTCATGATCATTTGAAAAAAAAAAAAAAAAAAAAAAAAAAAATCGAATATAAAAAAGATTTTGTTATTAGTGTAATTCACATGTTTAATTTCTTTTTATTTGTTCAACTCATTGCATTTGCTTTTAATTTTCAATTTTTGATTAAACAGTTTAATTTCATGAAAAATTCTGATATTGGAATATAATAGCGACCAGTCGAAAGGACGGTTACATAATTCAGTCAATGGAGCTTCAAAAGGCGGGGTTTTTTTGCTCCAAAATTGCAACATAATGTACGGCTGTTGTGTTTTTGTTTGTAATTGTCATATTTCTATAAATAAAGCAAGTAGATGCATTAAAATTCACCAAATGGTACATAATGTCATTTAATCTCATAATCGATTATAATTATATTAAGATATTATAATTCGAATTATGTCTCCAATAATTATACCATAACTTTGACTGGCTTCTTGTTTTTCTTGTTTTTCTTTATAACATTATTAAACATGCTTATCTTTATCAACATAAGTTAAATTATTGAATGAATTATGCGTATACACAGATAGGAGTAATAACAGACCCGTAGCCAGCTTTCAGTAAACAGGTTTGTAAGATAGAGGACCCATGCAAGCATAAATTGCAATGCGATAAAACCACCATCATAATTTCTGCTCGCAGACCGCCCCCCCCCCCCACACACATTCACAAGATGCCACCGGTAGTGTGCAGCCTATTTGAAGTAGAAGGGATATATTTAGAGAAGACATGGGGTCCAATTTCTTGATGACTTGAGCAAGATCGAGTCTGCGAGGTCTTCTTTCCCTTCCTATCCATTTGAATTTCCATGCGATGAGTTGAATGAGTTCTTGATCCATTAATTCAGGCTTTGTTATAGGTCATCACGGAACATTGCGACCACGTACATGCATATCAATAGCGATCTTCCAACTCAGCTATAATCTGATCTGCTACGTTCCAACTGTTATGCTCTTCAATGACGTCAGATGGAGTATTAAAGAATACATCTGTACGATTGCTTTGAAGTAGTATGTAATGATAGAAATATATGCCAAAGATAAGTACGCCGTCCGACCCCTCCGGACCCATTCCTAGGGTATGGGCCTGGTAACAGTACTGTAATAATTACATATGTTTGTTTCAGTTTCATTGAAATGACACAAAAGTGAGGAAGAGGACGATGTTGCTCTATAGCATATATATAATGTTTATTCATCGAAATACATACACGGGCGTGTTCCATGCATTTCATTTAGGGGGAAAAAATAGAACGAACAAAAGAATAATAAATTCAACAAGTAGAATAAAATAAAAAGAAGAATATGTTAATTACAACAAAGTTCTTCGAGAAACATGGTAAATTCACAAGTTGTCCAACCGTTATTAATTAATCCGTTGCTATCTCGCAAACGGATTAAATCTCTGATGACGCCACCAAAACTTTGCATAACGTCATCTACAAACAATAATTGTCGCGTTCTTGCGGTAAAATTATACTCGGGGATCCGAAGCTTTGGTATCCCGAGCTTTGAACATAAACAAGAAACATTGAGACTAAAAACAGATAAGCTTCATGATAAAACAGAGGAAAGACAGGAACGAGTAAATATATTAACGCTTTTAACAATGCCCTGTAAAAACTTAGCAAATCGGTTCAAAATTTGGTTAATGAAAGGAACATCTTGACAGATAATAGGAATGAGATCGCAATGCGTCCGTCTTGGAAGATTAAAAAGGCGGCGTAAACACTTTCGCCAACATAAATGTATCTTCTCGATATTTGAGCTATTTAAATGCCACAACTGGCAACCGTATAAAGGCATACAATATGTTTTGAAAAGACGATATTTGACCTCAATATCAACACAAGGAAATAATGTACATAACGAATTACAATGCATGACCATTTCACGAATACATTTTTTAACTCTAATACAATCAGAATTGATTCCAACTGAATTACCAAGGTGGATGGCATTATCTACCGAGTGGACGATCGCTCCCGTGCATGAAATGGTAGTAGTATGTATATATAGGCCTACATGTACATGTAAAGAAGGAATACTAGTCCATGCAATCAGAGCGTGTGCCACGATTGCCACAATGTACTAATTCCTTCATTAGGCTATTAAAATCTACTGTGTTAAAGGCCTTTTTGAGATCCAGAAATAGGCCTGTTACATGTGTTCGGAAATCTAAAAAGGATACTATATAATCGGTTGTGACAGCTAAAGCCACATTTCACAATCTAATTTCTTCCGAAACCCGTATTGATAGTCACTAATTATTTCATTCTGTTATAAAAATGCATAGGTTCTAACATGTAATAATCTTTCTATCAATTTTTAAAAAAGCTGGCAAAACAGAGATCGGCCGATAGACTCTCGGTGCCTCCATGTTATTACCAGCTTTGAAGATTGGGGTTATAGTATAACATTTAGTTCATTTGTTACCTTATTATGTTCATTGTGTGTTATGTGAGTTTATTGGCCGATAAATAGCATCACCGATCAGTTTAAATAATTATGTTTGATTCTATCATGTGCTGTCCTGCTGAGGCAGTTGTTTTTAATTTATAAATGGCTAATTTAATTTCGTTTATTGTTACTGGTGGGAGAAAGAGAGACTTAGGATAAGCACCACCTAGGTAGTCTGTGACTGTGACCAATATAGAGGGTGGAAACATTTTGACATGTACGTGTGCCAATTAATTAAAACGCTATTTAGCCGGTTTTCTGGGAAACATATTTTGGGCACCACTTCAAAAATTAGTCACTATGATCTATGGTCTGTACCAAATGTGATGCCTTTTCCCCCCCGGATTTGCACATGTTTGAGCCTAAACCACTATTGTGATCTTTGATCTTTGGTCATCCAGTGATCCACTTGATTCTGTATTTCTGTACTCGAGAGTGACGAGACGGAAACTCGCACTGGTTTATGTTTATGGATAATCTGGTTGCGCGTCATTCAATGGTGCGTAATTCATCGGAGGCATTACCTTTGTGCTTATTGGCCTTTCTTATCGGGATGTTTCAAATTCAATTTTGTTTACGAAGGTACAACGATATCGGCGCTAAACATTTTACGATTTGCATTTGTAATTTCGTATACCAGTAACTTACATATAAGAAAAGGCATGTCGCTCGCTGATTGTTGCATTATATCGAAATTGCGTTATCGACCCAAAGAGGGGCCACACCCTATTTAACCTTAACATTATGAGATCTATCTCAAGGATAAATACCGTCTATGATAGGGATATATTACATACAACTCTTCCAAGGCCGAACGTATCTAAATACCTAACTCACGGACCGCTCCACATAACAGTCTAAGCAACCCAGGGAAGTACGGGATCATCACAATCATAATATTTCAACAAATTATAACCGAGAACCACATTGAAATCCTCGGTTACATAACGGATTATTGGCTCCACTGACGGACGCGCTGTGCTATGCATGACTCTTGAAGACAGAGCGTTATGATTCCAGTTTTAAAAGAAACATATCGAGAAACATAATATAAAGCAAAATCATAATTCAGTTTACCGCTCACACAGCTGCGTCAACTCCAATAACGCGACCTCTTCTCTTTTCTGAATTGAACAAGCCGCTAGCTGAATTACATATTTTCTATATATACATGAATATTTCGTGCAAGAGGATACATATGATGATATGAACATATCAATCATAATAGTTCCATTTATAATTACTGTAGCGAGTTTAGATATTAGGATAATTATATTATTTATTGTATCAACATCATTTGGCTTCGGAGGCAGTCAGCACGGGAATTTCTTTTTACAATCACAAAAGTTACATTGCATGAATTCCCATTCCAAGCAACAAATTTCGCAATAAGCAGATAGACAATTTATTTTGCATCTATGCACGCAATGCTTGTAGTTTGCAACTGCGCATTTCACAACAAAGGATTTAGATCGCAAACATGTCAGTTTAGTTGTGAACTAGTTACATGTTGTCCGATGTTTATCACGACTTCATATAATACGATGTAAATACATGCATGCATTCGGCTTTTGTTGATTACTGATTGCGTCGTAATTTGCATCGCTTTGGGATATTGTTTCAGCTAACAATCTATGAACAATGTAATCCATCCGCTCACAAGAAATAGATTCGAATTTGTACCAATATAGTTGTACTATAGGACCACAGACTGACAACAGGGTGCAATATATTCAACTAACCTTACAGCCAACACCTCACCGAGCAGAGGAGCAATATGACATGAACCCGAGATGGGTGACGCTGTAACTGGTGCAAGAAGAAACTCCAACCGTCTAAATATTTGCCACGTCAACACCGTCATCGCATATTTGTTTAACAAGACCGACACCAGAAGCGTTCGCCATCATAATTACACAAACGCCCTCGTCACCCGTGGATCCATAAACCAAAGGCTTCCCGTTTGACCCAGAACCAAATGACGTCACGCTTTTCTGATTATGTACAACCTATTGTATACATATAATGAACATAGTCTTTGACTTTCTTATTCACTTATCAACCGGGTTGTTTGTCAAGCACGTACTTCAAGCACAGAATTGGTCTATCTTTGAGAAATCAGTTCATGAACGGCTAGCGAACCATGGAACCATCGGAAACCACTTGTGTTTGCTGTCGCTTCTGTCCATGCTATATTCTCGCCCTCAAATTTCCCATGCCGGCTGTGCCATTGCCGCCCTATCGAGGTCGCCTTTCGTCACGCCTAACTGCACCTCGCTGTGCAGCGCGTGTGGTGGCGAGCGCGATGTCCTGAAAGTGAGTGAGTGATTGAGTGATGGGGTTTTACGGCTCCACCCAAACCGATCGGATGATACGGGCGCCAGAACAGAAGGCCCGGGACAGGGGTTTCCTCTTACTCTTATCGATAAATCCCAAGGGTTCTTTATTCTGCATACCACCATAGACAGTAGTACACAGCGCCCGGCCTTGTTACGCAGTTGGGCAGCACTGCAGAGTCACCGAAGAATTACAATTATAACGGATTACAATTATAATTCACAATCATAACGCCCGTGGCCTGATCGGGTCTCGAACCCGGAACCTCGACCCTCACGGTCGGCATTGAATTGTAGTCAGCGGTTTAACCCACTGAGCTATCCGGTGCCCCTCAAATCCGATGTCCCCAAAGAAGCAGCTTAAACCCAGCCCTAGTTCCAATGGCCGCAGAGGATTTTGGTGCCGAGGGCCCGAGAGTCAGCTAGATATCGAATGCTCAAATTGCCAGCCATGGATCCATTACCTATGTTCTAGCATAACACTACCCGAGCTCAACGCCTCAATTCACGAGGACCCCAGCAATATCCCAAACAATATGCGAAAACCTCGCGTCAATTCACGATTGCGACATCTACAAGTTTAATCCACACATTCACTCCATTATGAATCTGGATGCATCCTCCCTGCTTGCAATAAATAAAAAAAACAAAACAAATTCATGATGAAATAGAAAGCGTAAAGCAGACAAGCATTGAGCTAAAAGAGATGGTGGAGCAGATGACGACAAGAGCACCACAACCTCTCCTGTTTTCTCAAGTCACTACGTCAAACGTTCCCGGCAGGCCATCCGGCCACCCGGCATCTATAGCAGCTGCCACCAGCCAATCTCCCCGCATTATCCGAGCACAAACGCGCCAAGTTGAGCCCAAGCACACGCTCGTGATTGAGAATTTTCCTAACCCCAACCAGTATAACAACTCACTCGACCTCTAGACCAAAATTCGCTCCTGAGATGCCTCTCTCATTCCAATGATCAACAATGCAAAAATCATTAACAACGGCAACCTGCTCATTGAGGCCAAAGATGAATCTCTTCTTCAAGATATGACCTCCAAACTCGATGCTGCTCTACTTCAAATAGGCCCTGATGTTAGACTGCGCCCAATGATAAAACAGGGCTCGTCATCTGACAGTGCCATCGAATTTAATGTTCCTTCAGCATACACCACGGCAATCATCCGTGATCACGCCAAAATCGAGCACCCCAGCGTCACAGACATCATAGACTTGAACAAGCCGAACTCCACAGCATCGCGAGGCCCCATCAAGATAACCCTTGCCGACAATAAGATGAGTTAAGCGTCGTGATAAAACTGCTCTGTTTGTTGAGTTTCACTTGCCAGTATCCTGACTTTGCATCCATGAGCGTGAAGTGCTTTGACCCATGCAACTCTGCACCGATTTCTTCAATTGATTTCATGTGGTACTGATTTCTCTCAATGCATTTGTTTACATCACTCGGATCAAGGCATAACCGAAGTGATCCATCCGGTTTATCTACACTGACCAGTGAGTTCACCCAATCTGTGTGTGTCTTGACTGGCGCGATGATTCCTTCTCTTACAAGTCGTTCGATTTCAGCCTTGTATGCAGTTTTTCGCTTCTCCGGAACTCTCCGTGGTGCATGCTGTACAGGTTCTGAAAGAGGCTTTAACTTTATATTGTACTCGCCTCCTGGAAGTTCTCCCGTTCCACTGAAAACATCGTTAAATTCCTTTAGGATATAGTCGTGTGTGATGGGTAGACGATGTTGAATGCCATCAATGATGACATGATCTTGTGCTCGGTGTTGAAGACTCGGTTTCTTGGCGTTGATCTTCTCTGTTGCTTGCATCTTAGTGGTGATGGTGTATACCTCTTGAACAATAGGTATTGACAGTAGTATTGGCTGTTTTACTGGAGGAAAGCTGATGTAACCCATTTCCTCCGATGCTTGCCTGCCAATGATGGGGTTCTTTCTCACATCACATATTTGAAATCTATATTGCAGAATCCGCTTTCCTATGTGGAGCATTAACAGCTTCGAACCAAGATTTCTCACCGGTTGGTCTCCATAAGCTTTTATGATCACTATGGTCGATCCATGGGTGCAGCACCAAATATTTTCTTGTACACGTAGAGTGGAAATGTGTTGCATCCTGCCCCTGAATCGACTTCAGCTTCTATGAGGTGTATGTCTGATTTCTGTGGATCACTGAACCAGAGGGGGCGCAAATGAGGATCTTTAGGATCTGGAAATGTATTCAAAGAATCAAAGTCTACAGAGGTGGCATCATCTTCGTCGCTCTGATCATGATCGTTAGAGTCCATGATTCGATGAACTCTGGTCTTGACATTTCCTGCTCTGTTCTTCATTCTGCATACCTTGCCCCAATTTCCCATCTTTCCACACTTGTTGCATTTGGAGTCCTTGGCTGGGCATTCTTGTCGTCTACATCACTTTCTTCCACCACACCAGCCACATGATAAAGATTTAGATAGCTGTGAATTTGAAAAAGCATTAGAATTTTCATGATGAATCTTGTTCACACAAGATGGGTTTCCTCTCGATAATGCATGGCTTGGCAGCAATTGATTTGCCATATCAGACAAATCTTCATCCATTAAATTGAGTGCCTCGATGTTTGAAGCAATTTCCATTACTCTCTTGCTGCTTAGTTGATCTGCTTTCTCTTTCAGGCATTCTCTGTAGATTTCACGACTTGTTAAACCATTCATGAGCAAATTCCTCAAAGTTTTATCTTTTGGATCTTCATCGATGTTCATTGCCTCAACGATTTCTGTCGCTTGCTTAAAGAAATCAACAAGTGTTACATTGCCTTGACGCAAGTAAAAATATTTACTGCTTGCAGATCGCTCTTCGTTGGATGGCTTTACTTTTTGTTCCAAAGCTTTGATAATTACTTGGTAATCTTTCTCTTCTTTTTGGGCATTTGATTCTTTTAAGATTGCTTGGTCTCTTTCTC
>KB292432.1:118844-131663 GCA_000328365.1 Capitella teleta
AATTTTTCGAACAACCCTCGCGAGAACACGTATAAAACACGCAACAGATTCATGAATAATTATCATGCATTCATGGATAATTAACATATTCCTTTATTAAGAATACGAGAATAGAATCATATGAGCCTTTACAGCTGTAAGAATAAATCTACAGTGTAAACTTTACAATATAAATCAACCCATAATCTAACAAATCAATCTTAGTCCAAGCAATTCCATTTTACATAACCCTTCTTCAATCTTCGATCAGCTGAATGTCTTCTTTATGTTTGTGATGGAGGTCTCAGCTCTTCCACCAACGTCACAGGCTGACTGATCTGAAATGAACATAAGCGGATTCATATTGGCATATGGCAAAAGACTTTCGATACAATTTTTTCAAACAAAATTTCAAAACAACATCCAGAGTTTCAGCACTAGAAATGAGTAGGGTAGTAAGGGTATACCCTGACTGTCAATAAATCGCGTTAAAATTCTTGCATAATACGCACCTTGCTCGCTGCATAAAGCTGTCGGTACTTTTCCCTATATTCGCAAGGATTGCATAAGCAGGCATCATCACCTGATCTCCCATCTCTGGAGGTAGATGACGTCTGGTGTTGCGATCCAGGGACTTTGGTCGTAAATATTGTGTTAGTGGATTCAGTTTGGTCCAATCCTGGATTTATCTTTAGTTCCCGCAATTTGAGGATCTGTATATATGAAAGGGAAACTATAACTATACTTTATTGCCAGGATCATGACATGGTGCCAGAAGAGAAAGCTTGACCTTAAAGGTCACTTGTCCCTAAAACGTGCTGTACATTAAGCGGTGGGTACGTTGAACCTTCCCACCGGCTCACGTGACGTTTTAGTGCCGCTATAGCATAATACCATATAGGATACCCAAGCTCTTTTTAAAACCCTGAGGTCATTTTCCCTAATTGTTATCAGTTCTTTTCCGAAATCAGTTTGGTATCTATATAATTGTATGAATTCGTTTATACTGTTATATGATTAATTATATAATTATATGCAGTCATTCTGGTGTTGCGATGGTAACAGGGTTGGTGCTTAATGATAGCTGAACTTGGGAATTCCATATTAAATACTTAGCAATTATCTGCGTAAGAATACCAGAAAATGTTTTCCTTTCCAGCACAAGAGATAAACAAATTGTGCAATCATTGACAAGAAGGCCAAACACATGCCTTAAGATTAAATAATTACACAAGGGTGACAAATGATATTTAATACTTGATCACGTGATAGCATGACGCTTAGTTCTGAGAGCTACCAACAGACAACCTCGTGGAAATAAACTCAATAAAGTACAAGTAAGCCTATAACTCCATGTCGCATTAAATGATCAGTCGATTATTACATGTACTCTATAAGCCCATTAGAATCACTCTATTAAATTCCTTTTAGCAAACCAGGTTAATGGGGCGCCTGTTTTGTACTAACAGTTGTCCCTAATAGTCATTATAGATACCAATATTTTTGTATCTGATGAGGTAATACGTAAGAATCAGGGCACATGATACCTCTGAACGCGGTGTAATCAGCCCTTTTTTTTGTATCCCAGGCAGTTTTTGATTCAATTTACCTTCGGTACGAAGATGATGCAAGCTGTAGTATTTGTGGCCAGGATGGAGATCGTAGACATGACGCAATAACTGAGCGTCACACGAGTGTTGAGAACTGCGGAGAGGATGACAGCCATTACGCTCAGGACAAACACATTGTAGATGCACACTCCGATCAGTTGGGAATCATTCAGAGCCGGAATGGTCACCTGTACGAAGAGAACACTTAACATGGAGGTCAGTTAAGTCACAGATAAGGACACGAGCTTCTTTTAATTATACAAGATCCGACATCGCTCATGAAAATAGGCCATCGGGTGTCCACCACTTCCAACACCGCTAACCGTTGCAATAGCAATCATTTCATTTGTTCACTCGATATCCCAGATTCTGGTTTCGGCGAACCAAAACGCTCAAACTTTGCACAAACCTTTAAACAAGAATGGACTTGGTTTTATCATTTCTGTAGTTTTACGCACATTATAATATGAACAAAATGGCGGTTAGACGTTTATATATATTTTTTTTTCGTGCAAAACTGCGAGTGGTACAGCTTGGGTACACGTTTTTTTTGTTTTTTTTTTTTGTTTTTTTTTTTTCACAATGAGAAGAAAGGCAGATCTGTCTAATCTCGTATAACAATAAAAAGCTCGTCTCCAAATCTATGAGTTACATAACAACTACCTTTCTTGTTTCCCACGCCAAAAAAGCTCCGAAGATCAACAATAATCCTTGAATAATGTACAGAGTATAAATGAAATACTCCGAATTCACTGATTGGCATTGGTCTTTCTCATATACGGTGAGCAGGTCACCATCTTGGCTTTGCTGTGAATAGTGATATTGAATGTGCTTCATTTTTGCAATTGAGGTTTTGTCTGTACCTCTCTGTAGATTTCTGTAGCGACCAATCCAGGAGGATCCACAAGGTCCCAGGATATCAGGACTATGAGATCGACAGCCAACAGGATCAAGACCATCACAATCAGACGAGCGTCCTTGACGACCTGGGAGAAGAGGTGTCGACCACTGATTGGGACAGGAACGGGAAATTTACCTTGCGTTTCAGTTTCTTGTTGGCGAAGATGATGTGGATTCTCCAGGTTTTGGAGAAGAGAGCCCCGAACGCCAGAGCAAAACCAATTACCATGACGTAGCTCCGAAGCTTTAAAAAAAGTGTCCTTTATTCATTAGACATATCAATGAATAGAATAATTCATATTTTATACACACCCGTCTATGTAATGTTTATAATTCCTATAAATTAATCAAACTAACAGGAACAAATGAGTGCTGAGTGCTAAGTGCGTACGACTCAAAGTTCTGAATAATTGATGATTGTCTGGATAGGCCTGTTCGTACTAGAGACAATTCCGCATTGTCTTGCATCGTAAAGTTTATACTTAAATGCATGATTGCGTGAACACTTGCATCGTAATTCGTAAAGACTTAAGAGTTCTTACCTTGCAGTAAAGCAACACGGAGGACGAATCCCGCTCTTGGAAAAATGCTGTTAAATAGACGAGGAAACAGCCGAGCAAGATAATGTTGTTTATGTTCGGAGAGGACATTTTTATTACTCTGCAAAATAAATACAATGCGCTCGATGCATTTCATGAGTCAAACAAGCTTTGAATACCTCGTTTTTCTGTGGTATAAATTGATAGCCAGAAATAGGACAGCAATAAGCATTGAGATTGCAGACAGAATGGAGAACAATAGATAAATCTCCAGAGGTACGAACACTTTGCGATATGACACCCTGGTTGAGTCTACAGGAGGTCTGTTCCCTGTGAAATAAGGTCACATTATTTTATGTGTACACAACTCTTCAGTTACAACGCCCACCTTCCCAGATCAGGGTGCTCCCTGTCCATTCCAAATCAGTCGTCGCCCCTCGCCCCCAATAACCCAAAAGATCTTTGCTGCCATCTATACAATTGCATATTGGAAGTTGTAGGATAAGACAACGTTTGGCTATTTTTTGACTGACTTTGAACCCTTTCAATCTTCACAACAATAACTGGGTCTTGCTTTTCGTCGAACTCAATTGGAGATTTCACGCCGTTGAACTTGATACGTTTCATGTTGTTCAATATCATATTAGACATTTCGATGTCATCGTATCGGAAATCATAAATGTCCTTGGTTTGATCTAAGACACGAGGTACACGAAATCAATCTTGTGATTCTGGTGACATAACATGCATTTGCGGGATCAATTACAATCTGCTGATGATTGATACGCGTCAATAGAAAGCAATGACTGAGTCATGCAATGTGTATCTCACCCTTGAGTTGCTCATTGTCGTTTAGGGCCAACGCAATGGCCCAGAGAGCATCGAACATCTGAGTCGCCAAATTGGTAGCATGCGGACTTTGGTAGTTTGTCAATCGGTTAAACTCTGACCAATACTCTGTTGAGGTCAGTCCGGAGATCCCTGTACCTTCAAATGCACTCAGGGTGAGGTCAGCTACTGCCATGTACCCTTCGGCTGCTGTGGTCATCTCTTGGACAGTGCAATCATGATGACCACCGTCCACGAGCCACCAATTGTCATCGAACCATCCAGGCATAAACCAAACGTATTTCGGTCCGACCATGCCATTCTTAAAAGCCTTGAAAAGGAGATCAATGGGTTTGATTCAGAATTTAATTCTTACTTGACAGAGAATCTGCTGGGCTTGAGGCATGTTGCAAATTGTGAAGACAATTCGGACATCCTTTTCCTAATTTGAAAGATTTTATTAGGCTTATAGTGTTACTAATATGTGCTAAAATAGAGGGGAGCTGATTAAATAATGATCTAAAGTGCGCAAGATTTACCGATACCGGTTTTAGGTTTCTACCCCGGGTATAAATCGAATACCGCTTTCAAAGTTGCAAAAACAACCATCAGTGAATGTTTTATCCCTTATTATAAGATTCTTGCACTTAAATTACCTTTGAAAAGCTGCTGCATCCAACTGAAAAAAGTGTAAATCCCGAGATGTTTTTATTTATTTGAGATTGGAGAGATTGGAGTGGCGTCAAAGATTCAACTAAATCTACTTATCCATTTGTTGGTCGGTGTAATCGAGCAGTCATGGTTTCGGTTAAGATAACCCAAACTGGTTTCGGTAAATCGAGCGCACGTATACATACATTGCACAGTCTGAGAGTAGCCCCCCATAAATACGACAGGGCTCGAGTGCTAATGTGGCATTGAATCACTTGGAGGCAAATCGCTAATTTACAATGGAGATGACATTAACGCCGGTGAACATTCCAATTGATTTCAGTAATCGGGGCAATCACACTTATGATTGCTACAACCCGGGTACCGCAAGCTGCATTCAATGGAGTAATTTATGGATCGTGTTCATTATCAATCAGCTGCGCTCCAATTCACTTGATCAGATTGATAACACACATATATTGTTTTGATAACATGTTGATGGAATAGAAATATAGATACATGGTGTACATTGGAACTACTTATGATGCATATCGAATCTCAAATTTACTTGTCATATCTTTTCCATGAAGTTTTGATCGAAATTTTTCTCAGTACAAGCTGTTTTGTTGTTGCTGTTGTGGGTCGGGTGGGTTGTTTTAGGAGTCGCACGATATATGCGGTGTACATACCTTCATGACTGACACGGCATTGAGCGGATCCGATTGAAAAACCTCTGAGGCTAAAATGGATATGTTTGGGTGATTTTCGATGCGATTTTTCAGATTTTCAGCCACCTGGAAGGAAGCGCTGAGATTTTACAAGGAAGTCTTCAATACTATTATTATAAAGCCATGTGTATGGCGAATGGTGACAGACATCTCCTGGAAGTTTTAGCAAGTATTGAGAAACGATCATAAAATGTACCTAATTAAGCGCCGTTCACGATATATTATGCATACATGTATGTGTATATAGCACAGACAGGCAGGAAGGCAGGCACACAGGCAGGCACACACGCAGGCAGGCAGGCAGGAAGGCAGACAGGCAGGCACGCAGGCAGGCAGGCAGGCAGGCACACACGCAGACAGGCAGGCAGGAAGGCAGACAGGCACGCTCGCAGGCAGGCAGGCAGGCACGCACGCACGCACAAATGTACCTATATTATAGGTAATCATGTGCGTGACCTATATACGAGCGTTTCACACACACGGACTGCACACATATATTAAATAATAATCAATAAGGTATATATACATACAGAGTCGGCCAAAAGTAGTCTAGCTATCTACTCCATGTTAAAAACAAAACTTTAAAATTGGTTATGATTTTTTTTTAATGATGGAGGAACATTTCAATGCGAGTGGTGGGTGATCGCGAATAGAGGAAACTCAGATCAGCCCCTGAACAAACGTTAAGAATTATCTCTTGGATTGAGCTTTAATGCAAACTCTGCTGTTTTGGTTTTATGGAAAACACATTAGTGCTACAATCAATATAATAGTACGAGAGCGTTCCTTAAAAAGATGGGGAACTAAATTTTAAGTGATGTTCTATTGACTCATAACACCAATTGATAGCATTCCGTGCCAATAACACCATGCCTGGATGCAAGCGTAAGGAAATAATGCATTCCGAATATCGGGGTTAGCATTGCGCCTATGGGAGAATGGCTTCCATTGCGAAGTATAGGAGGCAATCGTCAGCTGATGGTTTGCCGTGATTGGTCCCGTTGTCCTCGTGAAACTATAGATTTCAGCCAATCAGAGCAGGCTATCTTCGCCATAAAAGGACATGTTTGTTGTTTACGAAACGAAAGCGCACGCGTGGTGCACTCTGGCTGACCTTTTTACTGTTTCAGGATGAGAAACCATGGTAGGTGTCCCAGAAAATCGCTTGTTAAAATAAGAAAAATAGCTAATAATATTTTGCTTTTGCGCCTGACTGGTGGCAAAACGATTATTCTATCTATTTCAGATAAGAAAACAAAAAAATATCCAGGGGTTTAGTCTCAAGACACGCTGATATGACGAGGCCCATTGTAAAAGATGGGGAACTCGGTGTTTCATCACAGCGTCTGACGTCACGCCTAATTAGCAGTATATCCCCCGCGAAATCGTTAGCGATGCTATTCCTTGTGTGGGCCAGGCATAGGAATCATTTTTGGTGCATCAAATAACGACTCAAAGTCCATTTTTAACCAGTTCCCCCTCCCTTTAATTATGCGTTCAATGAAGCTTATCCATGGTCCAGGGCTCTGTTTGCCGCGAAAGTGGAAATATCGCGAAATGATGAGGGCACTCTATTAATTGAGATAAATCGGCATAAATGTTGATGAAATTGAAATGGAATTGATAGGAATAGCAACACGACATGTCAGACCGTACCAAGCATTTATTTCTCTTATCTTTGCCTGGTTTTTACATTGCGATCTGTTTTGTAACACTTTCTCAGAAATGCGCAGCGCCATTTATAAGCATTGAAATCTTTAACATAGAGTAGATGGACTACTGTTGGCCCACTCTGTATATGTATTATATACTATATTATTAATCAAATATTTTTAAAAATATTATCATATTGAATTTGAGTGACCTACAGCATCAAATACGGTTCTGGATTGCTGAAGAACAGCAACTTTCTTCCAGCCGAACTCTTCACAAAGTGCAATGCGGGCTGGGTTCACCAAAGTGTCTGGAGAACTGGTTCGAAAGAACCTTGGGTAGATCTCCTTGTTCGAGAGAATAGGGGACACACTGGCGTAGGACACCTGCAGATGAAAGATGGTGACTCAATAATCGGCATAGCAAGTTTCATAAAACATCATTTAATTAAACCGTTACCAAATGTCAAGATCATGAGTGGTGAACGCATGTGTTTGTTGTCGGATAATCCGATTAATAAAAATACGAAAATAATGCTCAATTTACATCAAAAGGCTGGCAAACAAGGTTGAAAAACATAAAAAGAACTTATCTAATGAAACATTAATTATTATTGATTGATGTGCGAAGTTTTATCGTTCGCCTCTGGGCCTTTGCAACCAGAGTTCCTCGCCAATGAAAAGTGAGACACGCAGTTGCAGGTTCTTTGAAAGTGCCACGCATTCACCTTCAACAAACTTACATTACAGAAAGGGTTTTGTTGTTTTTCTCGAACGCAATCATGTTTGCATGTTATTGTATGCATTGTCTTGACTGAAAAGAAAGTTCCTTTCCTTCTGCATAAGTTCCATTACAAATAATTATTATGTAACATTCGAACTTTGATCATCGTACCGTTCGGAAGTCCACTGATTTTAACAAACGCTGGGCTCAAAAAAAAGATAATGAACAACCATGCAGGTCACGTGATATTGCTCGAAAAGTAATGTCAAACTAAATATCACGAAAATGGCTTTGCTTGATTACATCCTAATTTCTGTTTTCTAATAATCTAGTGCAATGCATTCATACCTATACAAGAAACTTTCAGAGTGGCCCAAAATAAAAAAATAAAATCGTGTATGAACTCCGTGATTGTGCATACATATCATTACAGGCATTAATCTGAATCGTAGAAAATTAGGAAAAATACAAGACATACCTGAATCAGATGGTAAAGTTCAGATATAAGACTTGAAGCTTCAGACAGCTCAGAATTCGCTGCCGCAACAACCGCCAACTTGATTGGCTCCTCGCTTAGAAATTGGTGCAATAGGTGAACGCCTTTGTAAACCAAAAACTTGAACCACACAATTAGATCACATGACATTAGTACAAAGCTCACCTCTGAATCGCCATACATCAGGTTCAGCCGGTAATCACCCAGCACGTCATCGCGTTGGTTGATCCTTTCGAGAGCCATGTCCGCTGCGACCATCATGGCCTGTCCGCCTGGCCATACTCCGGTCATCGGAAGCAAGCCAGCGAGGTAGAGATCTCGCTTGCCTGGCTGCAGATCCACACCTCCGTTTGCTGTTTTTACCGGGATTTGGTTAGCGAATGAGACAGCAATGCCCCACCACAACAGAGTGCTGATGCCAAGCATCATTCCGCGTCGCACTCGGAGACGCTTCTTGAGAGGTGCATGCAGGATCTCGGGCCTCTTATACTCACTGCTCTGAGAACTCAATAATGCACATCCCCATCGCAGAATGATTGACATCGGCACTTCCTTCTTTTTTTTTTTTTTCTTTTTTTTTTTTGCTCTCACAATATGTCTGGATTATTAACCAGCTGGTATCCGAATATTATTATCGATACTTGGAGAACAAAGGCAAACCATACGTCCGTTACGAGAAACTCGGACATGGCCTAATTGTAGAACCATCAGTGAGAAAATCTATTAAATTGCTTGAGACCGAAAAGATGACATACCCTATAATAATGGTGAATAGGAAAGCATTGAGCAATCCATCATACTGAAAGTACATGGCTCGATTTACATCCAATCCTTGAAAACTAACTATCAAGAAGGCTTCAGGGTTGAGGCTGGTTGAAATACATGAGCTAGTAAGTAATTGCTTGCAAAAATACGGTGTCCGCGGAGCACCTGAGACAAATCCTCAAATACATCTCAGACTGACCCAAACCGGAAATAAAATATACCGCCGTCTGTTATCTATTTGTATATTATAATGTGGTCGTCGCCGATTTTTACACTGCCACCCCTTCTTTCTTTAAAATGTCCTGGTGAAATTCTATTTATGTGATCATCATATAGATAGGCCTATGTTCTAGCTTGTATGCATTATGAGTGTTCATGCAGTGGTGTAAACACATGCAGTTATCTGCCATCAATTTATCGATAAAATGCCTTCCTTGACGCAGCTCTGACGGACGAGTATCTAATTTGACTTGAGCGTATGATATCCGATCACAATCAACCCAGGAAGTAGATCTTTGAAAGCACAATGAATATGCTTGCTGTGCTTTTGTGTTCGCTTCTTTGGACATCTTATGGTACTAATGATATCCGTTTCAGTGAATGACACAAAGAGACCACAGGTGACCCTGCTTGTAGTAATTTGTACAACCCATAGTTATAACAAAGAAGCCAAGTGCCCCTCATTTTAGCTCGCTCCCTTCGTCGCTCTCTGATCCTGTAGTATTTCTCTATGAAGCGTCTGATGCAGCGAGCAGAAAGGCGTGGCATCGTCAATATTTAAGATGCTCAGGTATTACAATGGTGAAAACAGCGATACATTTCTAGTACATGTACTATTTACAGGTAACATCCCAGCCTCTTTCGCAAGGATCTGCTAAAAAGTCCTTCAAATTGGAATAACATGCCTTAAATATACGGTCCTTACACAGTAAGTTAAATTTTAGAACTTAGCACACATATCAGTCGGTTTGACCGGCTGACTGCAATCCTATGCCGACTTTGGAGAGTGAGGTCCCGGCTTCGAGACCCGATCAGGCCACGAGCGTTATGATTGTGAATTATAATAGTAATTCGTTATAGTTATTTTAGTTATTCGGTGATTGTGCTGCCCAACTGCATAACAAGGCCGGCGCTGTGTATTAATGTCTATGGTGGTATACAGGATAAAGAACACTTTTATTTATTTATTGATAAGAGAAGGGAGAAACCGCCCGTATCACCCGAATGGGTTGTGTGGAGCCGTAAACCCCATCATGCATCATGCTTAACTCATCTAGCTAATTAAATATAAAAACTTATTAGATTCCAAATGCATAATCGAAGATGATCATGCAATGCTATACATGTATAGGGCGCACTTCCAAGGACCAATTTATAGAAAACAAAATGTTTTCAGCCCTTCCCACAATTTTACAAAATACCCACACTATTCGTAATTAACATTTTCAATCACCTTGTATATTTATGCACGGCTATGGAAAATAGTTATAATAATGCATGATGCATGCATGCAAATGACATTACAGGCAATGCCTATTGGATTTGCTATCGATTGATGTGAACTTTAAAATTTGTAATTCGTGAATTTGTCAAATAAGTTAAAATGGCGATAGAGATGGAATCTGTTATGATGAAATCCCGAGCTTGGGGTTGCTGTTTGAGATGCAGAGCCGCCAATTTTTGAATCGAACCTTGCACTTATTCGGTAAAAACTTCAAGTCTAGGTGTTTATATTATAAATCCATATTTTGCCTATTGCCTCTATTGACACGCGTTGAGTGCAAAAGCGACCTTGAATAATTAGTGCTCGATGTCATTTTAACGCCGTAAGTGTACGGCTCGAGGGAGTTCTCGTTGGAACAATTGACATTTCGCAAAATGTATAGCTGAACATTCGAGCAAAAAAAATGGCAGGTCTTGAACAGAATTATTTCTATTTTCATTTCGGAGTTGAGAGCTTCTTTTTTTTCTTCATTTTTTTTTCCATTTTTTCTCCATTTTTTATGCAATTTTTTTTTTACGGGCCGAATTCAATGGGTCGAAATTAACCTGGACACATCTAACCTCCCACACATCTTTGCAATAATTATACTCTTCATCTGAAATGCCCGTTTTTGTTAAAGTGCTGTAGATCGAAAGCTATAATTATACTCTTCATCTGAAATGCCCGTTTTTGTTAAAGTGCTGTAGATCGAAAGCTGATTTTGGTGGTAATGCTGTTTCCGCTAATTTGTCGTATGAATCGAGCAACTCATACGGGAAATATCCAATTGCTGAGTAATTGAACGCTTTCAAGTACTTGGCGTAACTGAAGCAAGGTGCTAGATAATTTACAATGTCAAGTATTTTCAAATTGTCTGTTCTGATACAGATGTAATTGTTATTTTTTCCTTACAACAAAAATAACCTTTTCGTTGAGAGCCGCGAAAGCTCCGAATAACTGCTTTTTAATGACGTTGAGATCGTATTTGCCGCTATTAAAACCGACTACAATCATCTCCGATAAAAATCGATCGAATTTGGCTTTTAATAACTTCAGGAATAACGCCAGCTTTTTTTTGTTTGAGTCGTACATGGTTTACAGCACACAATTCCATATAAAACCTGTCTAAATACATCGCTGTACTTCTCGTGAAGCAAACGCGAATCCTCTTCTTGAATATCAAGCATATACTTAATCATTGAGTATATAAGGGCTGTTGCATCGGTATCATGGCGGTCACTGAAGAAACATTTTGGCTCCGTGAAGCTTTTCACATTATTAACATGAGACACTCACAGGTATTACGGGTATTATTGCATAGCTCGCCATTCAGTGTTTTCACTTCGAGGAGGGAGGTCGTCGTATTTGAACATTTGCCATATACTACAGGTGCGCGAGTGGCTGTTTACTTGTTTGTGTCTTTTGAAATATTTACCATATCGGCTACATCGGTATGTCTGCATGGATGTATGACGCGATATTTGAGATTAACGAGAAATGTTTGTCTTTATATAGTCGACCGAAATTGTTCTCAAAGTAACTTGCTTAGAGATCTCTGTAGCAGTTTTGGACTTTCACAGCATGTGTACGGTGCGATTCATGGACACACCCTGGATCGACTTACTCTTCACTAAAAGTAACTGTTCATTGGACCTCAACATCTCTGTGCTAGACTTGTGCATCTCTGATCACAGCGCTGTCTTCTGCGATCTGTCTCTTCTAGTGCATGATAAAGATAAAGCTCAGCCTGTGACCTATAGAAATCTAAGGAAATTAACATTCCAATGATGTTTGCAGACATTACCTGTTCTCCCTTATTGGACCCTTTATTGCACGAGGAAGATCTCGATGCACAGGTTAATGCCTATCGCAGTGTACTCAGTGAACTAATGCAAAAGCATGCACCTTTGAAAAGCAGAATATTTCCCAACCGTGATAGTTCCTCATGGTGCTCTGATGAATTGCGCAGGTTAAAGCAAGTACGACGCAAAAGTGAAAGAAAGTGGCACAAAACTTACAAGTACATGTGCACAAAGAAGTTTTTATACAGAAGAAAAAAAAGAGACCGAATTGCTAATCAAGGCATCAGAAGCATTACTTCCATGCACTTACATCAGAACACGAAAGCAACTCAAAGAAACTCTTTTAAGTTGTATCAAAGTTATGGGGCTCTGAAAAAGAAAACCCCCTGCTGCAGCACCTAAACTCAGTTCTTTTAATTGTCGCCAAATTCAGTGATTTTTCGAAGAAAAGGTAGAGAAGATTCGGACCAGCATTGTGATTCCGTTATCCTTGCGTCCACTCCAGCCTTCGCACAGCCTGAATAGTCCTTGAGTGTTCTGAGACATGTGTCTGAGAATGAAGCGTGGACAACAATCAGCAGCTCTGCAACCAAACACTCGTCCCTGGATCCAATACCCACTTGGTTACTCAAGCAATGTATTGAACCATTGTACCATGATCA
>KB292432.1:139602-169897 GCA_000328365.1 Capitella teleta
TGGGCGCACTTCCAAGGACCAATTTATAGAAAACAAAATGTTTTCAGCCCTTCCCACAATTTTACAAAATACCCACACTATTCGTAATTAACATTTTCAATCACCTTGTATATTTATGCACGGCTATGGAAAATAGTTATAATAATGCATGATGCATGCATGCAAATGACATTACAGGCAATGCCTATTGGATTTGCTATCGATTGATGTGAACTTTAAAATTTGTAATTCGTGAATTTGTCAAATAAGTTAAAATGGCGATAGAGATGGAATCTGTTATGATGAAATCCCGAGCTTGGGGTTGCTGTTTGAGATGCAGAGCCGCCAATTTTTGAATCGAACCTTGCACTTATTCGGTAAAAACTTCAAGTCTAGGTGTTTATATTATAAATCCATATTTTGCCTATTGCCTCTATTGACACGCGTTGAGTGCAAAAGCGACCTTGAATAATTAGTGCTCGATGTCATTTTAACGCCGTAAGTGTACGGCTCGAGGGAGTTCTCGTTGGAACAATTGACATTTCGCAAAATGTATAGCTGAACATTCGAGCAAAAAAAATGGCAGGTCTTGAACAGAATTATTTCTATTTTCATTTCGGAGTTGAGAGCTTCTTTTTTTTCTTCATTTTTTTTTCCATTTTTTCTCCATTTTTTATGCAATTTTTTTTTTACGGGCCGAATTCAATGGGTCGAAATTAACCTGGACACATCTAACCTCCCACACATCTTTGCAATAATTATACTCTTCATCTGAAATGCCCGTTTTTGTTAAAGTGCTGTAGATCGAAAGCTATAATTATACTCTTCATCTGAAATGCCCGTTTTTGTTAAAGTGCTGTAGATCGAAAGCTGATTTTGGTGGTAATGCTGTTTCCGCTAATTTGTCGTATGAATCGAGCAACTCATACGGGAAATATCCAATTGCTGAGTAATTGAACGCTTTCAAGTACTTGGCGTAACTGAAGCAAGGTGCTAGATAATTTACAATGTCAAGTATTTTCAAATTGTCTGTTCTGATACAGATGTAATTGTTATTTTTTCCTTACAACAAAAATAACCTTTTCGTTGAGAGCCGCGAAAGCTCCGAATAACTGCTTTTTAATGACGTTGAGATCGTATTTGCCGCTATTAAAACCGACTACAATCATCTCCGATAAAAATCGATCGAATTTGGCTTTTAATAACTTCAGGAATAACGCCAGCTTTTTTTTGTTTGAGTCGTACATGGTTTACAGCACACAATTCCATATAAAACCTGTCTAAATACATCGCTGTACTTCTCGTGAAGCAAACGCGATGCCTCTTCTTGAATATCAAGCATATACTTAATCATTGAGTGTATAAGGGCTGTTGCATCGGTATCATGGCGGTCACTGAAGAAACATTTTGGCTCCGTGAAGCTTTTCACATTATTAACATGAGACACTCACAGGTATTACGGGTATTATTGCATAGCTCGCCATTCAGTGTTTTCACTTCGAGGAGGGAGGTCGTCGTATTTGAAAATGCATTCAAATTCATATACGTGATGCGGTATGAGTATACCGAATCATCTTTTGAAAAGTCTATACCCAAATACTCCTTCACCTCCTCGAAAATTGATTTTGGTGGTGAGTATACACAACCTGGGTAGATAAGTCGCACTGCCATATACTACAGGTGCGCGAGTGGCTGTTTACTTGTTTGTGTCTTTTGAAATATTTACCATATCGGCTACATCGGTATGTCTGCATGGATGTATGACGCGATATTTGAGATTAACGAGAAATGTTTGTCTTTATATAGTCGACCGAAATTGTTCTCAGAGTAACTTGCTTAGAGATCTCTGTAGCAGTTTTGGACTTTCACAGCATGTGTACGGTGCGATTCATGGACACACCCTGGATCGACTTACTCTTCACTAAAAGTAACTGTTCATTGGACCTCAACATCTCTGTGCTAGACTTGTGCATCTCTGATCACAGCGCTGTCTTCTGCGATCTGTCTCTTCTAGTGCATGATAAAGATAAAGCTCAGCCTGTGACCTATAGAAATCTAAGGAAATTAACATTCCAATGATGTTTGCAGACATTACCTGTTCTCTCTTATTGGACCCTTTATTGCACGAGGAAGATCTCGATGCACAGGTTGATGCCTATCGCAGTGTACTCAGTGAACTAATGCAAAAGCATGCACCTTTGAAAAGCAGAATATTTCCCAACCGTGATAGTTCCTCATGGTACTCGGATGAATTGCGCAGGTTAAAGCAAGTACGACGCAAAAGTGAAAGAAAGTGGCACAAAACTTACAAGTACATGTGCACAAAAAAGTTTTTATACAGAAGAAAAAAAAAAAGAGACCGAATTGCTAATCAAGGCATCAGAAGCATTACTTCCATGCACTTACATCAGAACACGAAAGCAACTCAAAGAAACTCTTTTAAGTTGTATCAAAGTTATGGGGCTCTGAAAAAGAAAACCCCCTGCTGCAGCACCTAAACTCAGTTTAATTGTCGCCAAATTCAGTGACTTTTTCGAAGAAAAGGTAGAGAAGATTCGGACCAGCATTGTGATTCCGTTATCCTTGCGTCCACTCCAGCCTTCGCACAGCCTGAATAGTCCTTGAGTGTTCTGAGACATGTGTCTGAGAATGAAGCGTGGACAACAATCAGCAGCTCTGCAACCAAACACTCGTCCCTGGATCCAATACCCACTTGGTTACTCAAGCAATGTATTGAACCATTGTACCATTGATCAGCTCAATCATCAACCAATCACTTTAAGTTGGTCATATGCCAAAACCATTCAAAATAGCTCATATATCACCACTGTTGAAAAAGCCATCATTAGACACTGCAGTTTTGTGAAATTTTAGATCAGTATCTAATCTACAGTTTCTTTTGAAGGTCCTGGAGAAAGTTGTGAGCCGGAGACTAAACGACTACATCAATGAACATAGCCTCCAAGAAGTGTACCAGTCAGCACACAGGAAAAGCCATTGTACAGAGACTGCTCTCATCCGAGTGCATAACGACATACTCCTGGCTTTGAGCGAGAGGAAGGCCTGTCTCATGCTACTTTTGGACCTCTCGGTAGCCTTTGATGCAGTCGACCATAATGCCCTCATCAACACGATCCTTTGCCCGCATTGAGTGCACATGATTTATAGCTTCAACACTCTCTCTCTCTCTGAATTGATTGATTATTGTGGTGGTGATTTCTAATGTGTCAAAATAAATTATATTTTCTACTAAAACGGGAATCCCAAAGAGGACAATGATCAGGCATTGTGGGTGGCAGCTCGGGGGTCTTTGCACGGTCTGTTAGAATGAAAGAAAGTAAAGAACGGACGTAGTTATACATATACGAAATATAATCAAATACTAACTATAACGGTGTGTGATCTTACAAATTATGTTTCTCGGGGCTTATGCATTGTACATAATTCTTCACTTATGGGGTGGCCAGCGCGAAAACGGACACTTGTTGTGCCTTAGCCTGGTCTCCCTGCATCATCATACTATCATCATCATCATTACTACCATTAGTCTGCACCCGGAAAAAAAAAAATAAATATATATATATTTTTTTTTTCCCCCCGCTTAAATTCACATTGATGTATGTTGTTGTTAAATAAATGATTTCTCTCTCTCTCTCTCTCTCACTGCATGGGTGATGAACTGGTGATTGCTCCATGATTCTGTTAGATTTTATAAGATGTCTGTCGTGGTCAACTCGTGAGTGGAGACCGCTTCTAAACATTCGCTGTCGTCAATTGCAGCGTTCAGCGCTTAACCAATGAGTGCACGTTTTGAGTGGCGTTTTAAGATGCGTCTGGACAAGAACTAGTTTGATACGGTCTACGTATACGTCTTTCGAGGCTGTTATTGTCCGGTTGTTGAGAATGCGGCGGGTTCAATGGGGTCATTTCCACAAAGAATAAATTTTGCGAGTTCCCACCTGATTGGTGCACGCAAGGACAAGCTGGTGTTGTTTGTGTCTCATTGCGATGACCTCTAGGGGGCATGGCATAAATACGCCAGTTTCGGCTGTCAAAGTATCCATGCAGCTCTAGTCGTGCAGCATCCAGCTCCAGCTTCCAGCCAGTCAAGTAGACGCAGTTCCGAAAGGAATTCACAAACACCACAATAAGGTTAGTGAAGAGTTGAAAAAGTTTTAAGTTAATGCGAAATTAACTACCAATAAAGTTACGAATTTTAACATTAAATCTTAAGATTTAATGTTAAAATTCGTAACTTTATTAAATCTTAAGATTTAATGTTAAAATTCGTAACTTTATTGGTACGTATAGTTAATTTCGCATGGAGTTAAAGGTATACCGTCCAATACATGCATGATTATGTTATATGTTTGCGATATACTAAGTTGTTTTCTGTATAGAATCCATAGATTTAATGTGTTATAGATAAGTGAATGATTTCAAATTCGTAATTGTATCGGTAATCAATGTCGAATTTAATTTTTGTAGAGTTAAAGGTACTGTAGAAGAGAAATTTTGTGCACCGCATTAAATTTCTGCTCTATTCGCTGCCCGCAAAATATTTCTGGGTGATCATAATTTATATTCTATGTATAAAACCCTACGCTTGACCGCGAATAATTGGTGCTGCGAATAAAGGCCTGTGTCATAAAACCGCAAAAATTGCAGTCCGCGGAAATTTTGTGTTCTACAGTATACCGGCCAATACAGGCAAGTGTATGGTATAGATTTGCGCTATACTAAGATGTTTTGTATAGAATATCTTCCCACATATCGTGCTTCTCGGGTGAAGTACTAAAGAAGAAGATGAGTATGTGGACCGCCGCCTGCAAGCATCCCTGGAGAAGAGGGAGAGTTTGAAAAGGTGATATACTTCCCCTGGCGATCTCGACTTCTTTAAGGGGCAGTCACACAGCAAAAACGCATGAAGCCCGCATGAATTACGCACCGATTTTAGTTTCTGCGCGGAGCGTGCGTCCTCAATCCTAATGCGTAATTCGTCTCTGGAGTGAACGTAGACCGTCAGTGATTGTAAGTGGATGTGCGTCGAAGGCGGTTTGTGCGTGATTTCGAGTTTTGAACGGTTCGAAAATTGAAAATTACGTCGGCGTGCGTAATTCATGCGTAGGCGTGCGTAGTTTATGCGTCGAGTATGCTTGACTTTGCGCAAGACACGCGTTGACTGTCAGTGCCTATGCGTCGGAACTGGTTCGAAACCGCACACGTCTACGTCCGGCCACTGACCCCCCACGTTCATATGACGCATGCACCGCGCATGTATCACGTTCATTCCACTGACATCCACTGACAATCACTTACAAAACTGACGAATAAGTGACATATCACTGACAAAAAACGCATAATGTCGACGCACATCCACTCACGTATGCGTTGACGTGGGCGATATGTCAGTGATTCGTCAGTGATTTTAAGTGATTCATGCGTGATTCGTCTGTGATTTCTACCCACCGACCCCCGAAATAATTGGTCAATTAATTGACGCACAAACCCAATCTCTACGTGATTTGTGAGTGATTCCTTCGCGATCGGCTGTGTGACTATGCTATTAACGAGAATTATCAAGTATTACCTGATAAACGAGGGATTGAAGGCAGTAATGCGTTCTTATTATAATGTAAAGATTGCATGCCAGAAAAAAGGCATATTCCGGTTTTTAAATAAATGTGATTATCCTTTAAATTAATTTCCTTTTGTCGTGATTGTTTATTTTTAATCATTTTTTATTATTTCTCATAGCATACCCCTCGGAGAAAGGAAGGGTTAACGCATTTAGACACATCACAGAGGATATAGAATGAAGACCAAGAAAAACGACATCAGATTTTCAAAGTCCGTTATAATAGAGCGAGCCATGTTAATTGAGTAAACGAAGTACAAAGTTTGCATCACATTTTCTGAATCCAAAAAAAAGTCTCAGATATTTTAAGTCCAGTTATACCTCTGATTTTCAAAGTCCGTAAGGGTGGATTAATTCCTAAGGAGTAAGCCATGTTAAATGAGTAAGTAAAACATCCACCACGAAAGGGAAAACAAATCTAAGTACATATACATTTCTATAAACATTTCTATAGAAATGAGTTTCTTTTGTGTGAAATTCTATAGAAATCGAGAATGAGTGTTTCTGCTCATCCACAATGCTACTCTTTTTTAACATGGGAAATCCCATAGGAGTAAATGAACTCAATATCGATTTTTGAGTTTGAGCGCGCTCGGAGAAATTCCTATGGAGTGAGCCATGTTAAATAAGTAACGAAACGCTCCCTAAGCGATACATGATATACTATTGTGCATTGGAAATTAATCATAAATTAATAAATACCCATTTATAACAAGTGCATTGTATGGAAAACATGAAGGTATATGTCTGAGTTAGTTGTGTGTCTTGTCAATCTCTTATTCACAATTAAGTGACATAGTTTCCACATTATATTACCCACCCCATTTGCACTTTTGTATTTGCACTTTTGTAATTATACATGAAGAAAGACAACATCGAAAGGGAGGAGATCAAAATTGGAGGGACACTAGTAGTTCAATCGGTTTAACCAACTAATTGCAATCCTATGCCAACCATTTGAATCTGGGCCACCCAGTCGATTCACAGAAAATTGAAATCACTCAGCATAAACTACAATTTCAACTCACCAAACATTTATTATTAATTCTGGCGACGAAGAAGGTTTTGTCGGCGTCGTGGACGATAGTGTAGTCATTTTAAGCAGATTGATAAATCAGAATTGAAAAAAAAAAAGTCCCGCAATAATTATATCTCATAATATTATAAGTCAACAATAAATCTTAGTTTGATCCAGGGTTTCTTTGTTTGATGTACACTTACGCTTTGAATAACACAATGACTCACTGTCTCTCGAGGAAATATCAAACTGGTGAAACCGATCAGCAGTAGCTGCATCGCATGTTTTCTTTGTCTTCTGTTTGTCGACTGAGTTTCAAGCAGCTTGATCAATTAAAATTTAATAAAGGTCCCGTATTAGTTTTCATATAGGTCAACAATAACTCGTAAAAATGCAAGCCGTGGTGGCAAAGCATACATGTATTAGTTTGATCCAGGGTTCCTTTGATGCACATGTAAGCATTTAGTCACACATGAATGCCTCACTCTCTCTGATCGTGGAAATGTCGAACTCATAAAACCTATAAACAGTAGCTCGCATGTTTGCTTTGTCGCTCCCTGCTATCTGAATTTGCTTTGTCTTCTGCTTGGTGATTTTTATGAGCAAATGAACTTTGCAAAAATTAATCAAGTGGCTTACCAAGGTTCCCCTTATTTTGGTCCCATAATTACTCGAAACAAATGTTATCATAATGCTTGTATGCCACTATCCTGGTTGTCTGTCGCAGATCAATATAATTAATTAAAGCTCCATCACCCTCACATATTATATGAGGCTAATGGAGCTTTAATTAAGTATTTAGATTATTAGATTAACAGCGCTTATATATATATTAAATGCATGACTGTTCTCTTGCTGTAGGCACCCTGCTGCTGCGCAAAGAAACATGCTTACAAATGATACGGAGACCACTGACTCTATATAGGAGAGTCTTTAGCAGATACTGTCAGAGAGGGCATAAGTTTTGAGCTAAAAAATTTCCTTGGTCACATCTCTGATCGATTCTTGTTCTCTTTTGGCTGATTCGGCTCGTTTAATTCAGAGGGGAAACGTGACCATGACAATAATATACCAGGTTAACTCAGAAAATGGGAAACACACTTTTCTAGTGATAGAGTGATAGTAAGCTTTTGCGCATGGCTACTTACATGTACATGTAAATAAACTTGCATGATAGGACAGTGTATACGTGTGATCATAAACGATCGATGAAAAGTAAAATTGAGAAAGTGACCAATATATATAAGTATAAGCTAATTGAATTTTGAATACAAATTCCCTGTTCATTCAAGTGGCGAGTAAACTTTTTTGCTGATTTCATCAAACCTTTGCAGCAGATGCATTTAATTGTATGCTTTCGACCTTTTAGCTTCATGAAAGGTGTCTCCACAGATAGTATATAAAGACCAAGCATTCCATGTATAGCTTTATTCCTTTCTTCAGAGAAGAAAATGGCCACCGCATCACTGTTCCTGATTCTGAGCATCAACGTCGTGGGCCTCATGGGTGAGTACTCTTAATCTTGTCACTGCCTGACGCAATATTCCCTGTAGACATTTGAAGAGAGATTTTCAAGGAATCTTAAGCCTCGTTTTGTTCTTCTACAGCGTACATACACTTTTTTCGTAGTAGCCACACCCAATGAGCCTGAATAGGAGATGAAGAAGCCACTAATTATGTTTCATCCTTGCAGCCATGACAGCCCCAGCGTGTACGTGGACGACTCCTAAGTACAACGTAGGGGTGGATGGTTTCGACGTTGGCATGGTGATATACGCTAACCAACGTTCCTGCCAGCTTGCCTGCGAAGAGAACGCAGCATGCCTCTCCATTCAGTACCATCCAGGGTCGAAGAATTGTTTCCTCAACAAGGTCAAGTTCTCCGATGACAAGTTGACTGAGATGAAGAACTTCGTCTATCTGGAGAAGAATTGCTCTCCATGTGAGTCCATCAAATCGGACGGGTTTAAGGGAAACGAAAAATGAATTATGTCAGTCAATACCAAATAATATTATTATATTCATTCACGCACAATTGAATCACATAGATGTTTTAGACCCGTAAAAATAGATAAAAAGCAAGATAAAATACATGTGATTACATTTAAAACGCGGATCAAAAATGTATACCTATATAAATCTCTCCATGATATAAAATTCATCGCAAGTTTAATTATGCACATCAAAATATATAGAATATTCTTAAGTGAATCATAAGTACCACAGGATCTGAGGGTGGCAGGCACTAGCAACTGAGAAGGCGCGATCACCCTATTAGTTCCAGTTCTGCATGGGAACTTCCAAGAACTCAACTGCAGAATTGATAATGAATTCACATAATGTATTCTAATTAAACAGGTGAGCCACCAAGACCGCAAAGACCTTGCACCTGGGCCCCAGCGGTCAAGGGGCGAGCCATCGCAAATAACAACGTCATGGAGCTCGAAGAAACAACCCTGGAGTCCTGCCAACAAGTCTGCGAGCAGCTCTACTACTGCAAATCCATCGACTGGAAACCTCTGGTTAGCCAGTGCAGTCTGAATGCCGAGGACGACACCGATGGTCAATTGGGAACATTCAAGTCCTTCGACTGGTACAAAAAAGACTGCTCGGAGGCTGAATGTAATTGACAATATGATTTATCTTCTTTTGACCTACAAACACCACATAGTAACATCACCTTTGAAGTGGCTTCTATAGAATTAATCGTACTAGACAACTAGTATGCATTTAAAGTTTAAAATCGCTTTTTGTCAAATTCCAGCTTGCTGATCACCTGCCCTATATTGGGTATGGAATTTCATTTGGACTTCGAATAAAATCCTACTTCTAACCAATCAGCGTCTAACATGACTATTTAATTAAAAGAAATTCACTTAATAACTTTTGCAATGGTGACACTTCCAGCTGTCATAACAACACAAAATTTTGAATAAATAACTGGTGACCGGGTTGGATGCCCATTGGCTATTCATGAACATCAGACGACACTGAAGATTGGTCGAAATGATCGACATCGGTTCTCGTCATAGAAGAAAACAAGATACACCAATGAAATTTATTGGGGGAAAAATTAGGAATGAAGTAAGAAACGAGGCAAATAAGGGAAAGCCATGAAATAATATTGCACTTTTACTATTATATTATATTATTATTGTACTTTTTTTTTCATGCGTTTGTTTGTTTGTTTGTTTGTTGTGTCTTTCTTTCTTTCTCCTTGACAAAACAGACAAACCTTTTTTACTAAAGAAAGAAAGGAAGAAAGCAAAAAGCCGGGCAAATCGATATGCTTTAATAATAATAATAATAATAATAATAATAATAATAATAATAATAATTTTATTCAATCATAACATAAAAGGTGCGAAAATAACGTAGTGGCAGAAGCGTGATCGCTTTTGCGCCACATGAAAAGTACAGAAAAAAAGGAAGAGAAAAAATAATAGTTATAACGAGTCTTGCACAAAGAGAGAGAGAGAGAGAGAGAGAGAGAGCGACAAAAAAAATTTAAAAAACCAGAAAAAAAAAACCCAAAAAAAGAAAAGAAAAAGACTTGGCTATACTCTCACTGCATGTATAATCCAAGGCTATGAAGTTATGAATTGCAGGCCATAGCGTTTAATGTCGATGTCGAAATCCTATGTTGCAATTATGTCAGGTTCGATACCACTTTTGAGTTAGGTTTACTGGACTACAATCATTGCTGTCATCAGCAAAAGACACATGACAGAGTGGCATCGGCTCTACAATCGAGCGGTCCACACATCTAGGAAACGCACGCGCGCATCATTCGGCCGCAGATGTAGCGTTCACATGCATGTACATTTGCGTGTGCTCTGTGCTAAATCCTGCGATATCCTAGCCGAAATGCTCAGATGCGGTTCGGTCTCATAGGCTCCCTGGCCGAAACCTTGATTTATATGGCCATGCAGTGCTTTAGATCTAGAAGACTGTGTGGTTATGATTCTTGTATGAGAAGAAGTATTAATCAATATTACGTTTGATTCATCCCTTACCAAAGCTTGTTTTAACTTTATTAACGCGATATCTATTGTTTTACATATTTACATTATTCAATGAGGCGAAGAAACGAAGAAATGCAGACTTTCTTGAGCGGTTTTTCTTTAATTCTCATGATTGTAATTTGCATCTTCAGATCCCATTTATACAGAATAGAGAAATCCATTATGTCCCTCATTCATTGATGCAAGAATCGTTCTGCAGAGTGTTCTAGAGTCCGAGCACCGGCCACTTCTAAATTTTGCCAAGAGAGCCAATGAGACCGTTATGTAACCGAGGATTCATGATGATCGTCGGTTACATCTTGTGAAAATAGGTCTGTGCGTGAGGGCCTTATATTCATTGTGATGTCCACTGACTTTGCAATTCAAATCACGTTGCCGCAAATAATTGTCGAAAACGATTCATCTGAATTCGTGCTGGAAAAGCACGCACGTATGCAGCCACAAAAAAAAAGTGTGATTGGAAATATTGCGGTTTTCGCACGCACGCATATATATAAACGGTGCTTTGCGAAGACGACCTTACTCTGATAACATCGACTGCGAGTGCCATGGAAGGCTTCTGAGGATTTGTGAGTCAGTCTCAGATGAGTTCTCGATGAAGTTTAATAGCATCAAAAGCCAGTATCTGGTGCTTGGCAAGCACGCGTCTCCTGGGGTGCGCATTCCGACATCCACTGTGTGTGGAGAGATAATTACCAGGTACATTACATCTAATTGCTAGGGTTCCCTCGAGGAGCATTGTAATTTGTGAGAGCAATAAATTGATAAGTCATTCAATCTTGGATATTGCACGAATCTGCATAAGGTTTAATAATAATATATTATATGAATAATATGTTACGCATTTTTAATAAAACAATTAAAGGTGTATATTTCGCCAGCTTCCTCTCATTAAAACTCAAAAGGAAGAAAGGATCCGCTCTCTCGGTGAAGCGTGTGGATATAGATGCCGCCCATCCACTGCGTCCTCTGAAATTCACGCCCCGAGGTCAAAATCGAATCCTGTCGAATCGCCAGATTCCACTCGAGAGAGCTGCGAGACCACTGCATGCATGCTATCTCGACTGTCTCTGAAACAGCCACCATTCTCAATGCAGCACGACCTCGCCATTGATAACGTCAAACCGTTAAAAAGCCTTAAATCTTGCTCTATAAGGTCGACTCAAGCTGGTCTTGCATGGAACGGCAAGATATATGCCAAACTGAAAGAGGAAGGTCGCGGCCGCGTGTATAACATTTATGACAACATTCCACAATAAGGTTTTTGCTTAATTCTTATTGCTCCTTTTCCTTTTTGTTCCTTTTGTTCTTTTTTATTTTTTTTTTTTTTTTATTTGTTATTAAAACTTCTTAAGACTCCTCTGTTTATTCCACTATTATTTTCTTCTTTTCCATTCCTCCACTCCTTTCCTCCTCTTACTGCATTATCACTCCTTTATCTGAATTCTTATGTGAGATTTATTGTTGCCACTTGTCCTAGTTCTTTGTATTATTTTCTTTTTTACTTAAAAAAAAAATTCTTATGTGAGATTTATTGTTGCCACTTCTCCTAGTTCTTTGAATTATTTTCTTTTTTACTTTTTTTTTTCGTTATTCTTGCACAGATTTAAGGTAAATATTGAAATTTCCGCAATAATAATATGATCTATTGGTTTTTTTATTTTTGTTTTTTGTTTTTTTTTACACTTTTTTAGGTGGCTGTGATCTCATCGGGAACATAGTGCCAGTCTCCATGCATATAGTAAATTATTTTATCTAGTTGTAATATTGTAATTGAATGTTTTCTGTTTAATCTGTTTGTTTCTTAATAATTGTTGTTGTTGTTTTTTTGTTTTTTTTGTTTTTGTTTTTTTTTTGTTTTTTTTTTTTGCACTTACTACGCTACTATTTGCTAAACAAAACTTCTTCTTCAGTATTCATTTTTCTCTGTCCAGTTTTCATTTCGTGACGAAAGCATATTTTCCGACAACTCTTCATTACTCTGCAGACTAACCCTATTTGCAAAATTTTAATTCAGGCGAAAATAACACGACAGTGATTAGTAGTTAATCAAGTATTTGATTATTAAATTACAACTGATTGCAATCAATCGCAGGATGTTTGTGTATCTTGCATGCATGCCAATTTGGAAGTCACTCCAAGGAATTTAAAGGTCATGCAAAGAGCTCATCAAAATTGGTCTGAACCGTATTACAAGGAAGTTCTGTGATATATACATAGCTAGTTATTAATTACCATGTCAGCTATCAAAATATAAGAATATATATATATTTTTTTTTTTACGGAAACGAGATTGCTCTTGCGCCACAAGAAAGATCGAGTCAAACAGAATTAAAAGAATAATCCAAACAGAAAGAGGTCGAGATTGAGAAAGGTGAAAAGGATGTGATGCACATGTTCATGTTTTGTGAATGCATGTAGTCCAATGAATGTAATTCTGAAAATAACAATGGCTATCAACTGGAAATTCAGGTATTGCAATCAGGGATGCAGCTAAGTTCAATCAGGGTTGGCTACCTGTGAAGAGATCGTCAGGACAGACCAATGACCAACGAACCGCAATTATGGATCACGTAAGAAACGTGCTTGATTCCAAACGCTGCGAGATTGGCAACGCGCATGGTAAAACAAAGCGTGGAAATTATCACACGAGTGATTATATCTTAGTGTGATTAATGCGTCTGTCTTTGATGAGAGATTTAGTCGCACATCAAAGGAATTAAGGTATGGTTTCTTTTGAGGGGATATCTTGCTCTGATACTGACAGGAAATGTTATTTTATTTGCTCGTAAACATTGCTGGTGATCCTACCTATTAGAGATATTTTCAACCACGCCTCAAGGTCCCTATTTGGGGATAATTCGATGTACAGATCTTCCAAAGTATCACTAATACGATTGCTCGCAGTTCTTCATTCTAACCATGAACAGACAAAAACAGTATACATGCAACAGCAATTATAATATGAGACGTTATATGTACGAGGGAGCGTTTACAAAGTTTGCCACAGTCAATGTACGCGTTCGACCAACTTCTGACCCGCTGCAGCCTGCATGCGACGTACGTTGCGACTTTCAGGAAAGACTAATTACGGTACACGCGAACGAAAAGACATTTATTTTCCACTACGTGTATTTGAACCTTAAATCGAGCGAGTACATCGTGTTGCATCGGGCATCCCCACCCCCTCAATAGCTTAAGGCATCAAGAACGACCAAGAAGATCATGATGCCAGTTTTCATGGATTCAAAAAGCGTGATTCAAATTGACTACTAGTATCAGTAGAAAGGAAATATCCTCACAGGTGTAGCGAAGCTATTAAAAAGTGCGTGCGGTGATTGTGGAGAAACGTCGTGACCTGCTTGCCCGGGAGAGCGCTCCTTCAGCAGGAAAATGTGCCTTCACACAACGGTTACATATTGCTGTGGTCAGTGCCTGGAGATACGGCTTCAAGATTCGATCTCATCCACCCCACTCTGACCCTAATTGTCCACCATGCACCTATTTGCAAATCTGGAAAAAGCTTCAAGAGGACGTTGCCCGTTGCAAGGGAGAATTATTCAGGCAATGTTTTGCTTCAAATTTTTGACAGCAAGACTGTGATAACTGATTACTTTGAAGGGTCTAAAGGCTGTAAAGATATCTGCTGCAATCTGAGAAGATAGCTTGAGGCGTCGGCACGATTGAAGTCAGCAACACCAACACAAAGGTGAACAAAGAGAAGTATAATGGACCAAATCGATGAGAAAAATCATGATTATGCTACTCAATAGGGACAGTCATGCGTGCACTGGGATATAGGGTACAGCTTCGTGAGTGTCACAGACACATGTAGATCAGTAGGCCGTACGCAGCATTGATAGGCAGCCCTATTGTTATTTGAAGTGATCGGACTGCCCATGCGTTCTGCTGCTAAGCCAGTTTTTGTACATAGAACAGTTGTCACACTTGTGTAGAATGAATGAAAATGACATATGCCCACATCGTGTACAGTAACCAAGGCGGCTCAAGGACAGTCAAGGCATTATCTTGCATGATAAAAGTGTGAGCATTCTGATCAAAGCATATGTAATAATCATAATAAAGATGAAGTGGGACGGTGTCTGGAAGGAGCGGAATTCTAACATGAAGTCTACGAAGGGTCCTGGGTTGGATTCAAAGCCGCACGTGACAGGATTCGGTTCACAGCGATGAGATGCCGACCCCTGCATTGTATTATAAAATAAACAAGCTTCGGAGATCCACATATTCAATTCGTGAAACCCATAAAAATATATGCCATGTAATTATGGGATCTGGTTGACGTGAAATGCGCGTTTTCAATCATCGTCGCACAGCCATTTCGTTGCAAAGGTAGACAGAATGCCGTCTGAATATTCTCATATACATTTGAGATCGCCGCTGACGAATAGGCTATTGCAAGGCGACCAGGAGCTGCCGCTGAACACCCAGAAAATGCTGTTACACTGAATGTAATCATTCGATTGGGTGTTATCTCTAGTCATTTCCAGAGGTAAGCAACCAGGTTGGGCAATCGTTTGCAATGACGTTACACAAGAATAATTAATTTCAGCGATGATAGAATCATAACGCACTTTTCAGCATTCTGAGAAAGCCAAAACGCAATCGAGAAGTCGAGATGGTACCATAGCGTCCTATATGCTGGTATTATGGCATTCGGTCCACTAAGGAATCGTGGTTCTTGAATTATGATACTGGCATTGATTGAAAATGGCAGCACTTAATAAATTTACTATGACTAAGCAATTTCGAGTAAGAAAGAAATTTCTCACACATAATACACTCGTATCAAGTCAAATTCACCAAAACTTTAGGAATAAATCAAAAACATCATCAAGACGAGCTTACAAACGGCAAACATCCTGAGTATGTTGGAGCCCAACGGTCAATCTAGAAAACATGGCAAGCCAGATGGGCTAACCTCATGTCCCTGGTCCCATGGCAAATAATCTGATTTGGGATGAGACAGTTACACTCTATGAGAATCCAGAGTGAAAAACAGTGCTACCACTGCCGGCTCTGCAGCAAAAACAGCAGCACAATGTAAGCTGGCTAAAAAATGTAATCTGTCAGAAAATTACCAAATTCAACCTTTGGCTCTTGAAACTTTAGGATCATGGGGACCATCAGCAAAAAATTGATAAACGAACTAAAAAAGAAAATCAAACTGGCAACAGAAGAAAAACAAGAAAGGTCACTCTGTCAGAAAATCTTCCTCGCCATCTTAATTAAGGGGAAATTCTTATCAATTCTATCCTCATTAAAAAGCCATCCATAATTTCTACTATTCTATCTACTGTAAATTTCGTTCCATTGAATAAAAGTTCTTGAATGGTGCATTGTTTCATACACATATTCAAAGTTGAAAAAAAAAAAATCAAGAAACACAACACAGTGAATTTTGCTTTGAACTTTGAACTAGCCAAATGATCGCTGAGCTACTTAAGAATTGCTTCCTTCAATAATTGTAGCTGGCAAAGTTCACAGTGATATACCAGTCTTCTACGCAAGCAACGAAAACATTCACCGTTGCAAGAACAATCTGGGTATAAATGGAAATCATTGATCACGCATATCATTCCATTTCATGGATATACACTCTACAGAAGAAAAAAAAAAAAAAAAAAAAAAAAAACTTTCCTCATAAATATTTAATGAGCACACAAATCAGAGAAGACATATTTCATCTTGTGAGATATCCATCCTACATTCTTCTTTTCGAATTCCTTCCAAATTCTCCGTCAACCTGAAATAAGGAAAAGAAGTATCAAGTGGTACATCCTCCCAACTGAATCTCCCGACCTGTGTGGAAGCTCTGGTGAACCTAACCCCGCTTGAGCAAAATTAACAACTTTCGGCAAATCCAGATTCAGGCGAGTTGGTGCATTTGGCACAGAACCAAGAGGAAGAGAAGCCCAGTTGACACACTCTGTAGAGATCTTCCAAGGAATATAATCTGAATCATCTTTCAAAGTAGCTGCAGGGTATAGCAGGGATTATTTTGGGGAAGAACATATACAACATGACAGACCTTGGAGCATGTCGCTCAGGGACTTGACGTCTTCATCAGAGGAATCCTGCAGTTGGCCATCAATCACGATGCAATTCACGGGCGATGCATAAACTTCAACTAAATTCAACAACTGCTGCTGCTTCTCGTTAGGCAACGGTGGATTTTGCAAGCGGAACAACCTGAGTGAAACATGTGAATTCATGAGAAGATCATAGATTGAAGGACGAACCAGGGAAGGAGTTTGATGGTGAGTGACGATGGAGCCACCAACGCTGAGTGAAGGAGAACTTCGGCATTCAGTGCGCAGCCTTCTTCGTAGAGATTCACACCACAGTGAGCGACATCAGAACATTCTGGAACGGATCATGAATCACGATCTGAACGCTCAAGCAGCATACCTAAGGAGAGCAGGGAGGTGAGGATCGTGGCAGCCCAGCCGACCACTAAGCAATCGGAGAGTCGTTTATTTTCAGTGAACTTTGACATGAGGGTTTGGAGGAGAACCGGTGTTAGGTTGATGGCGTGGATCATTTTGAGGAGAGGTTTCAACAGGCGAACGACAACCTTGGGAAGAACTACGTCACTCGCTGTTAATATCTCTGGAAAAGAACAGTGTGAAACGAAAAGGGGAAGGTTTGTTTAACGCGTGACTTCACCTTGAGAGAGACCTTCCTTGAGGTCTTCCAGCTGATTGTAGGACAAGTAGAACACGCCGGGTGAAACAACAACGGAAAAGGCTTCAAATCTGTCAAACAAAATTAATTTCAGAAGAGTGAGATCATAAGTATTGTATGTCATACCTGTACTTTAATAGTAACGGTTTGATGTTATACAAAACTGCTTTGAGAGATTTCTTGTAGGCATTTGAAGATTCTTCAGACTCATCAGTCTTTTTATAATTCTTAAAAATAAACATAATAAAAAATAAACATAAGATATCATAACATCACTATACCTTGAATTGAATCTCCATGAAGTGATCCAAATGGGACCTCAGTTCCTTCTTCATGTTTGCGACTTTCTCATCCATAGCTAATGCATCAGCATCTCCTGAGTCCCCAGCATCAAACATTGATTCCCAGTATTCTTCCTACGCAAGAAATGAAAAACCCAGTAAATTCTCTATGTGAACTGGCAACATACAAACCTTGAGCCAATTCAAAGCAAAATCAGTCGCAGTCCTCATGATCGCAAGTGTTGGCATATTTCCGTGTGTAGCTTCATGTCGGAGATCAACAATCCACTCAGGGACCCCAAGCTGCAACAAGAAGATCGTACAAATTAACAAACCGCCATTCCGAGCCAACACCCACCTCCTCAGCAAGATGGTGGACTGGTTTGGCAAACATCTTATTTTGGTTTTTTTCTGTGATGAGATTGATGAACCTGAGAAAAAGAGCAGAGGAGATGAGATTCCATCAATCGACCAGAACAACGCTAACCTCACAAGTGCCATAGCGTGATTCAATCGCAAGACGGGATCACCGCAGTGCTCAGTCTGCGTTTGCCTCTTCTTGTCCTCCACGGTGGCTAAAACCAGCTGAGCCGTGCACTCAATTGACGTCGACAACTTCTGCTGAACTCTTAAAAATAGAAATTATGGCTCACAAAAGTAGAATGCAGAATAAGAAAAAATATTTGTTTAGGTTTGAGAGATGTCAGGTCATCAGGTAGAGGCATTTCAGCCTAAGGGCACCTCCCGGAATCAACATCATTTATGATTCATTCTTATTATTATTTTTTTTCATGTCATTCCAAATCAAATCTATTCTATTCTATTTTTACCTGCATTTCCACAGAGCAATTTTATGAAGCGCATGTTCCTGTTGCTCTAGGTCTCTGCTGTATAAGCATTCGTAGACATTTTGAAACTCTTGCCTGAGAAAAAAAAATAAAAGTAATGATCAACAACAAATCATGATTCAGAAACATTCCAAGTATATATGAAAAAATAGAATAATTTTAAATTTTATTTACCTTTCCTAACACACTGCCATATAGATGCTATTCTCACACAACATAACCATGGTGACAACAGAAATAAATCATTAAATTTGTTGAGGGATACCCAAGACCAACGCAGCTGATGGAAATTAATTGAATTCCACTTGTAATATTAAAAACAACTGTTCATTCTGTTGTGGTGGAATGAATTATTTCCAGTACCTGTAAACTCATGTACTGCATGTAATCTTGTTTTCTGTAATTAATAAAACTTAATATACCTGGGAGATGGTTCAAGAGCATTTATGTCATTGCCACATTTGTCAGTCAGGTGTTCTAGGTTGCGGTGCACAGATTATCACATGTTACGGATAATCCGGAAACGGATATTGGGGTTTTAATATCTAGTATACAGCAAACCGGTCTTCTTTTCCCAAACAGGTTTTCTTTTCCCATAATTCCGTTCTGTGGAGACTATTTTTGAGATTTTGAGAATCAATGAATGATTCTTAACAGATGCTTATTAGTGCTGAGAGTGTCATGGAGCATTTAACAGAGACTCATCCAATCATGAATAATAATATAATGCTTTTGTGCATTCATAACGTCCTGCAACCATAACGCATTCATAACGTTCAAGCGGGCCAGAGTGCGCATGATGGTCAGAGGAGATAGTCTGCTGATGAGGACAAATGCAAATGTGGCGTGGAGATAGGATGAAGATGATAAGAAGTGTGTGTGCGGCGAAGAGGAGACGGAGAAGCATGCTTTATTTGAATGCCCACTGTACGAAAGGCACAGGATTGAATGGAACAGAGTGTGGAAAAGGGCCAGGAAGATCCAATGAACGAAGTCCTGGGATTTGAAGTGTCGTCAGAGTGTCGTCTATTCCAATAGATATTCCATTTTTTGTGTTTTTTTGTGTTTTTTTTTTTTACATTTGGGCTTCGATCTGCCGTTGTGGGCTTTAAGCATCAGTGCAATTTATTTATTTATTTATTTTGTTTTGTTCCATTATATACCTTTGTTGCTCCGTTTATCTATATTTTAAAGTTTATCTTTAAGTATATCGTTATATTTATTTTATGTTTGTTATCTCCTTATGATTTACATATATCTTAATTTTTGTTATCTCACTCTATTTACTTATTATTTAATTTCTTGCTCCGAGGACAATCCTGTTATTATTTTTACAGAGTCCTGAAATAAAAGGACTGAAATCTTTTGACCTGACCTGACCTGACAAGAGTAATGTTTTGGACTCCTGAAAGACCTGCTTTGAAGAACCGACGGCTGCGTATAACGACACAAAATTGGCTGTGACGAATGCTGTCGTTATAACTCGGTTACACTGTATTCGCAAATTAGAGTTGTTTTTTTTATGCTGAGTGCCAAAAAAGCGAAGGGAAATCATCACAGATCGCCACTTGTGACTTTCACTTACAAATTTGTGTTATAGTGTTTCTTTCAGGATACCATGTAAAACAAACATCCTAAATAGTAAGTATGCAATGAAATGTGCCACAGCATGACAATATTGACCTCGAAAAGTGAGAGAATACTCATTAAAACATCTATACTCGGTAATTGTTTTGACAAGTTTGCGGCGCAGACGTGCATAATAATAATTAGTTTCCCGGGAAATCGGCGGCCAACATCACTCGAGTGCACGACTGCCTCTCGACAAATGCAAGTTTTATCATCGCACTCTCATAGTTGAGAAGCATGCAATTATGAAAACAATTTTATAATTAATTAGACCTACTGCAACTCATCTTCACTTCCACACTCTAGCAAGATTCAAAAGTACATAATCCAATAGTTATGATAGATGAGTGCGAGATTTCTTTTATGAGAACTGCTGAAAGATCTGCTCACTTGACGGCTCCAATTGTTAACAATAGGAGAATTACTAAAAAATTATGCCGTCATGACGGTATGAAATTAAACGCGAGAAGAAAGCGAGATTTTAAACCTCTCAAATTCGATGTATCTAGGAATTAGCCCACAGCAAGCGTATTGTCTAAAAATATGTCAGTCAAAAGGCGTATTTGTCTTTTGGGATGTATCCTCTAGGCCTATCATCCGTTACTAGTTCAAAACAACCAGAGGTCCTCTTTAATCTTTTTTATATACCATTAGTAACAAATGTGATTGATCGTGTAGTCTTCAGACATACTAGTAATTGAAGGAAGCGTATTATTCTAGTAATTAAGCCCCCCAACCTCTCTTTCCCATTTGCTTTTATATGGGTAATATGCATGTACATGTAATATCACTTGGTCAGTTGGTGCATTAAATACTTATTGCGATTTTTAAGAGAAGCCAAGTCGATTTTTAAATATCGACTAAGTCGCCATGTCAGTCGATTATAATCAGTCAGTTGAAATAAAAGTCAGTTGAAATGCTTTAGCGCAGTCGACTCTGGGGTCTATAATGGATGACACTGACACTGACACTGACAGGCCTGAGAGTATCAATATGAATATCATCATCATGAGCGATGATTGGGGTAAATATACACTTCATCGAAAATTACACGCTTCATAACACACTCACAACTTTGCTTCAAACGTTCATCAGTTCAATCCTACAGCCTATGACAGAACGTACGAGCAAAGTCCCCCGTCAACCCCCAACTAAGCCAAATTTTGTGAATTACCGGTCGATCCATCCGCAGACTCGCTCTGTGGGCGCCGCCATCTTTAATATTGTCACGTGAAGAATCATGTGACTGATGTTGATTTCATTGGTTACGAATGCCATGTTTATAACCTGATAACGGGGCTTCATTGAAAGTCTTGGCATTGCAATATCATTCACAGACTCACATTCACAGTTAGGTTAATTAACACGGCCTTCTATGTATTCGATGGGAGCGTTGGGGCCAGTGACGACGATCCCATTGGTGATCATTGATTGTCACCTGCCCTGGTCACACTTATTTCAGTCTACATAGTACCTCAACTATCAAATAATCAAGTGATCGATAATCAACATGATGATGGTGATGATCAAGTGATCAACTAAACTTGTCAACTGCTTCAACAGCTATTAATTCATTTAATAAATAATTATTAAAATTGTAATTAATATATACGCTTATACCTGGTATACTAGCTGTAGAACAGGTAATTTCCGCGGACTGCAATTTCCGCTGTTTTATATGGCTCAGGCCTTTATTCGCGGCACGAATTATTCGCGGTCAAGCGCAGGGTCATACAGTATAATATCACCCAGAATGAGAATCATTTCGCGGGCATCTAGTTTTCCTGGTCGATTTTGACTGCGAATATAGCGAAAATTTATTGCGGCGCGAAAATTTCCTATTCTACAGTATATATATACAGATCGAGTGGTCCAAAAGTAGTCTTATCTCCTCCATTCGGTCTACTTTTTGGGCTGCAGCATTACGGGTAGTACATAATTATATGTTGAGGGTTTGTAAGCCTGCAACGTTGCAGCGTTTTGTCAGTCTTATAATTAAAGTTGCATGACAGAACGCCTTAATTGAGTGGCATACAATTAATATATTGAATATACATACAGTATATATATACGTAACAAATGTCCTCATCCACCCTTGGTATCAACATATGTAACACAATTAGGTTTTCTGGCTCACTGCACGTTCAGGGGCGGGTGAACAAACAGAAACAATTGATGATCCAATATTGTCCTCCACTGAACAATACACGTACTGATTAACTACACACACTTTCTGCCCTTTGATCAAAAGTCTTGTATCCCCATAAACAATGCTGACCACAACAGAACGCATTGAATGGATTTTCCTGGATTCACTCATCATTTCCGAGAAAGGTGTGAATCAGAATTCACACCTTCCTCACTTGGGTGGATCAGGGAGTTATCACTCGAAAGCAGAATGCTACCCAATCACAAGCGAGCCATTTCCCTTGATTACGCTGGAGATGGCGGGTGCAGTTTTTTACGCCATTATAAATGAATAAAGCCAAGTTGAGTCAAATCGTTGGACTGGAAAGTGGAATATAAGTTTTGGGCAATGAAGTGTTAATCAGGTTTTCTTGATGTGGGCGGAGTCCCTCGATTACTGTCTATTGACTGACTTTGATCTCAACACATGCATGTACATTCATTGGTGTTCATTAACTTCATAGCTTTTATAGTAATCAAGCTATGATATGTAGCTACGTACTTCAGTCAGTATCCATGGGTTCCAGATATTAATACCCCATCTAGGCTTATACTTGCTATACAGACATACAGTACATACTGTAGAATAATTTCAGGAATATAATTATATATTAAATTCCCCTTATTCTGAGATTTGTTCATCCATGGTACGTCGACCACAAAATATGCACACTGTGAAAAGTGACAGATTGTGACTGCAAAACTGCAAACAAAAATGAGCTCTTCTTAATATACATGGATATCCCACAATCTACTGTATAATATAGATTCACACATATAATTAATGGGTTTAATTAAGGTCAATTTCTTTCCAGTAGACTCCAGTGTTTTCACAATGTACAAAGCCTACAAGAGCGAAGTAGAAGGTTCTCAATCTGACGACATTGTTGTCGATCGATGTTGGAAGGTCATAGAGAGTCAATGCCAAGAACACCCGATCAAAATCAAAAGAAGCCATTTTGTCAGAGCATGTTGGGTGGAAATCTGCCAGAGTATTTGTCTCTAGTACTTTCACTGACTTTCACTGTGAACGTGAAATGCTTGTTAAAAAGGTTGGACATCATATTGCTCAGCATAATTTTGTGACTGTAAATTCTATGCATTGATTTGTCAGGTTTTCCCTAATTTACGAGAATGGTGTGAGAATCATAAGTTGACTCTCATTGAATGTGATCTACGATGGGGCGTTCCCAAGGACTCCACTACCAGCACTACGATCGCAACTTGCATGGAGGAAATTGATCGGTATTTGAATTTACTGCAACATTCTTTATTTTTTTCTCATTACGACTCCAACCCATTTATTTATGCAGATGTTATGAGGAGAATGGAGAAGTTTTCTTCTTGAATATGCTTGGCGAGAAGTTAGTCACACTCTTATACTTATCACTATCTCCCTGCCCTCTATATAGATATAGAGGATTGACCCTTAATTGAGACTTACCATGTTTATTTTCTTAGATATGGTTGGATCCCTGAGCCCTCTGATCTGAATGAAGAAACCACTGAGAAATATTCATGGATACCAGGGATCTCGATCACTCATATGGAAATTCTACATGGAGCGTATAGGTATGATTATTTATGTCATATTCTCAAAATGCTTTTATCGTATAAGTCTTTACTTTTTTTTCTCCTGCAGAAACACCAATCCACATGCTCTGTTCATGCTCCGGAGCCAGGATCTGATCAAGGATCTTCCAGAAGACCGCTTGAGTAGATTTCAAGACTCTAGCAAACTCTCACAAAATCACCTCCAGGTTTGTTATACAAAATTATAATAGATCTAGAATTGCTATTTGTTTTCATAATAGGTTCTGAAGAAGAAAATCAGAGAGAAGTTTCCTGGCCAGGTGTTTGATTATGATTGTGTTTACGCTGGAATGGAAACCACATCTACAGGCAGAGAGCGGGTGAGTTTAGATATAATAAAATTGTAATATCTCTAACTGTACATTGAAATATTTGTGATAAGGTTAACAGACGTACATTTAACATGGTTTGCAATTATTTAAATAGGTACATGTATGATTATAAATCTGTGGAGTAAACATTTTAATGATAAAGACATAAAAACATATTTTGCTTTCTATGCAGGTCTTACTGACTGGTTTGGAGAGGTTTGAAGAAATATGTTTGGATTTCTTCAAGCGAGCCTTTGAGAAGAAATTTGCAAAATACTTTGAGAGCGAGGCTCTTACTCCCTCAGAACAAGGTCAGGGTTCTTATGAGAATAATGTTAGCGATTTTAATTACTCATTGTTTCTCTGCATAGAAAATGCACTTCACAAACAATTACAGTACACAAAAGGGTCAGAAGTGATCGGTCGCCAAAAGGAAATCGATGCATTGTTTCAATTTGTCTCCGGGTTGCCTTTTGATAAAAATATAATATCAGCGCAAGATCAAGCGAACGGTATAAAGAACTTCGTTATATCTTATACACTCATGTTGATTGTCTCCCATTTCAGGAGATACAGGGTCTGGGGCATTGTGTGTTTGCGCTCCATCTGGATCTGGCAAATCAGCTCTCCTAGCTGCCTTTGCAAATCATGCTGAACAGGTTACATAAAATTGTTACATTGACATTATTTGAATGAGGATCTATTTACATAACAGTCATTTTGTGTCTTGTACCATGACATCGGAGGTTCACCTGAAAGCACAATGAGGGACAACATCTTGGCACGAATGCTCAGCTTCCTGGACCCAAATGAGCAAGGTTATTATACTTATTTAGATTATTTACGAATATTTAGAGATTTACCAGCATGATTGTTTCTGTTACTACTGGAGGCTAGAAAATTGTCCTAACAGACTAATATAACATAACTATGCAGCTGAGGTCCCTCTATTTTTAATTGCTCATCAGGAGCTAATTTGATTCTTTTACCATTGCAGACCCTGGCGATGATATTCCTGATAAGTTAAAAGCCAAATTAGAAGCAATTGCTGACGACAAGACAACTGACAAAGTTTCAGTTATAATCTTGGATGGGATAAACCAGGTTTGTATAATATACTAGGGTACATGACATCATATACTCAATTCATTTACAGCTTTCTGCTGGAAGCTCCTGTGACTTCCTGCCTACAAAGTTTCCGCCTTCGGTCAAATGCGTGCTGAGTGTGGAGACTTCCAGCCACAAAGCAAGCTACCAAGAAGTTCTTAATTACACTTCCTATGCTCTACATCTGAAAGAACTCTGCCAAGATTATCAAGAACTACTCGTCAACAGCTATTTTTCTCAATTTAGCAAGGTTTGTTGATCATTTACATCTGATCTAAAGTACGTGTTAACGAGATTCCTGGGAACATATATTTCTGACCTTATGGAAATTACGCATGACCAGATGCACCAAGAATCCAATGATTCATGCTATCAATGACGTTGAATAGCAATGTGAAAATGACAACATTAAATGATATGTTTTTTATTACAAATGCATATTCTTTGCTCCAGAAGTTAGACAGGGATCAGTTGCGTGTAATCTTGAGCAACCCAGCTGCCTCCAGTCCTCTCTGGCTGACTCTCGCTTGTCATGAACTGCGCATCTTTGGAGATTTCAGGACTTTGACATCCAAAATTGAAAATTTATCACCATCGCTACTTGGCTTATTGAAGGAAATTTTGAATCGATTAGTGACGGAAGACGAATCTATGCAGATGACGCAGGTTGAGTTTTTCTGTTAGTATCAATTTCTGTAATTCAAAACTTTTGTCATTCAGGTTCTGAAGTTCATCTACTGTTCAATAGGAGGTCTTCCAGAGTCAGAGATTCCACTGATGCTGAACCCTAAGAATCCGGTCGCCCCTCTTGTCCTGGCTAACATTCGACGACAGTTGAAGCCATTTCTCCGATCTGTGGTCTTCTTGAGAAATGGAGCCAGCCGCATACAGTTCTTTCATGATGCTATGTATAAGGTGAGTTCTTAATTATAGGAAAGTTAGTACCTCTTTTCATCGGTTAATATGAACTCTGGGTTTTGTGAACTTTATTCTGGTTTTAGCAAACAAATTTTCCATATTTGAACTCACAATATACGATAGTTCAGAAGTATCCTCTCATCAAGAGATTGTTGATTCTCTAGAAAGTCAAACGATCACTTGCTTGCCTTGTTTTGATCGTTATCACTAATTAAAACTGTGATTTCACACATTATATTATGCTATATCAAAAAAGAAATGCTGCGAATTGAGTGAGATAGAACGCGCAGTATACTAGAGACGTGAAATTTGGAGGTTAGATAGCACAAATATTCACAAGATCACACATAGCTTAGTTATTTCCCTGATATAATATTATATAATTATATATAATATTATATATTATAATATATATTATAATATAATATATATATTATAATATATTATAATATATATATATAATTGACTGAGCGCACTTCTACTGATATCAATGTCAAAAGCTCATTTTGGGTACCACTCATTTGATTTGTGGGCCTCTCATAACACTTTCTCACAAGATCTGATCACTGAATTTAATTGAGTACACTCCCTGTAATTGGCCTTGCTGTGATGAGAATTAAATGAAACTCTGTCCACACACAAAAATTAGTGAACACAAAACTTGCGCTAGGAAGGTGCATTAAAAATACCACCCATTTTTCATCATTCGATCAAAAGGCCACGCAGCCATTAAAAATAATTATTTCGCCACATATGTTAAATACCGGTAATTTGTATTATGTGGAAAAGATATATATACCTAATTATATTAAGGCATCTGTTGCTGCCTTAAAATTTCACCTAACTGATAATTTAGTTTGTTATATATGCCACTATACTAGTAATAATAATATATTTATTGCATGTCAAAAAAAAAAAACCATAGTAATGTATGCAGAACAAAACAAAACAAGAAGACAAAATAGTAGATACAATTAGAAAATCAATATGTACCAATAGAAGACAACAGAGCTTTTTCAGCTTCTGCTGCATCCAGCGGGCCTGTAACTGTACCCTCCCGCATTCCCAACAAATCTATTATGGCACTTACATCAGCTAAGTCTTCAGCCTCGATGGAGCTGAACCAGCTTTCAGAAAGTTTAATTTTGATGTCTTTGTTTGAAATATTGTTATTTTCAATCAGGTGTAATTTTTACATTAATAGATGGCTATTTGATCCAACATTTGAAAAGCTATATAAAGCATCATTCACTATGCATGTGTGTCTGAATTAATATTTTAGAGGGACACAATATTGACTGAATCCATATATTATGCCCGAATCTGGATATTTATATATCACTTTACTTGAACTATTTGATAATATTTACATTCCTAACCTGATACTACAAATATCTCACTAAAGGAATGAATGATGCTCTTTTGGAAAACTAAAATATTGACCAAATCATCTTGTTACATAAAATTTTTTTTAAACGTAAAAAATACCATCAAAAGGTTGCTGGGTGGCTTTTTCGGGACCGTTACACCTACTTAGGATTCATTGATTTCAATAACACTTGGCACCTACATGCAAAGTTAGCATGCAAATGTGTCTGACAATTAGCTGTATAATTCTCTTAATGTTTTTGAGTTTGTATTAATGTTTAATTGCCTGAAGGGACGACAAGTTAGGCCTTCAGAGTGAGAGGGGGGTGGGGGGTTGTCCGACCCCTCCATCCCCCGACCCCATTCCTTGGCTACGGGCCTATAGTATGGTATTATTGATCAATCATGGTTCAGGTCAACTATATCTCATTTTCCCCTGAACTCAATTTCGACGATTTCTCGCGAATAAGTTTGACACAACACGGTTGTTTATATACCCATGTCTATAACAAGCTAATGACAGCACACTCACGAGGCTCTTATAAAATTATTATTTTAACTATATAGTTAAATTTCTTGTTGCTATGGCAACTGGAAGTGTCGTAAATACGCGCTTTCGATGAAATTTGTTGATTGAACGCCTATCGTCAATAACAGGAAACATGCCATGTTTTTTATAAAATTAATGTAAATTAATGTACTATAATGTTTGATAGATATGCGTGTGTTGTTATTGTTACTATCCCGTTCTGATAAAAATCAAATGCTACATATACTTTATGTTTAATATTATTATACATGTACAATTAAATAAGGACGTATTGTGGATATACTGGCGCGATATTTGATTTTCAATTTCTGATGTCAAGAAGATGTAATTTTAAACTCCAAGGTGGTTTTATAAGTAGTAACTGATACTATACCTATACGCCATGGGATTAAAGTCACGGAGCTGTTGCTGAAAAGATAAATTGTTGATTCAATGGAGTCGTGATCTGAACTCATAGGAGGCTTGTTGTTGTGAACTTTAGCTGGTATTCCTGTTTATATTCTTTCTGTTAATATACATGTAGTATAATGAATGGTGACGTTTTGGTGTGTAATTATTACTCGATTCTTATCCACGTATATTCTCTGTATTATATGTGATTAGAAGTCGCTCTTTGTCAACAAGTCAAATTTTCTGTATACGGAGTGGGCCAATAGTAGTATATTTACTCCATGCCAAAGATCTCAATGCTTTCCAAAGGTACGCATTTTTGAGAAAGTGTTACAAAACAGGTCGCAGTTATAGAGTTTAAAAATCACACTCAGATAACATAAATAAATACTTGGTATGGCTAGTCTAACATGTCATGCTGCTATTCCTATCATTTCTTTTCAATTTCATCAACATTTATGGCGATTTATCTCAATTAAAAGAGTGCACTCATCATTCCACGATATTTCCAATCTTGGCGGTAAACAGGGCCCCGGGCCATGGATAAGCTTCAATGAACGCACAATTAAGACAACGCTTTCGTACTATTCTTTTTTTTGAGAGTGCTATTGTTGCGACAGTACCACTAAATGACTAATGTTCATCTCCTAAAATAAAAACAAAGTGCAGTTAGAGTTTGTATTGAAGCACCATACAAGGGATGACATTCCTTAGTGCTCGTTCAGGGGCTCATTTGATTTAATTTGCTCTCTTCGCGATCACTCACCTTTTTCTTCACTTTTTACTTGGTTCCCTGGCATCAATGGGCGCAGAATAACATAGTGAATCCATACCAGGTAGTTATTTTTTTTTGATTAATTAATACAGTTTGGCAAATTTTAGAGTTTTGTTTTTAACACGGAGAAGATAGACTACTTTTGGCCCACTCTGTATAATGAATATACTAATCATATAATCATAAATGATCGAGTAATTATGGTACATGGGTACGACTTAAAAGTGTCTGCATTTGAGCGTAACGATCGTTGTTGCTCATATTATTATAAGCGAATTAAGCATCTCATAAAGCTAGGATGGGACAGTATTACGAAAGCACTTATTACAATTTTAAAATGCACCCTTGCAGCAACAGCCAGGCGCTGGATGTCACGCAGGTCAAACGTCTGCGTGTGCTCAACATGGAATTAGAGATCATTCAATGATAGGATCTCTACCTGGAAATACCTGCAATAATTCTTGCAGCTGTATTCTGAAACTTTTGTAGTTTATGATCAATTAATAGTTAATACTATCACAAGACTTTGATTTACTTCAGCAAAAATCCTGTTGCAATAATCAAATCTTGCCGATACAAAAAGCATGCTGGAAATTCCAGGTTGTTGTACGTGGTCAATTTATTTCCTGGTCATGCTGATGGCTAGCAGCTGCGTATATACAACACGACGAATCCTTTTCACGTGTTTGTCCATGGCGGCATGGTGATCCATAATGACTCCACGATTTCCGACTTCTGTCGATGGATTAATGTTGTGATCATCAATTTTGATTTTGATGTCATTGAGACGATGAGTCAGCGTTTTCGTCGATATCAGTGAAAATTCCGTTGTTGTTTCATTCAGTTTCAGGTGGTGACCGCACAGCCATGCTCGTGCACGCAAAAAAAATGTTTTCAGAGGTCTCAATGCAGTAGGTAATTCTCAGTAGGGCTGGGCGGATATCCGTGTCCGATATCCGTGACAGCACGG